>CM071930.1:43905748-44469533 GCA_016081115.2 Rehmannia glutinosa
GTACTTCGTTCCAGTACGTATTGCTTCAACACCCCTAAATCTCCTCAATTACACAAGCCCACAAGGTGTTTGATAAATTGCCTCAAAGAATAATTCACATAATTCATAGCAAAAATATCAAAATAAGCACCTATCATTCTCCCAAATACATAATTGACAATCTAATTGACAAAGAGAAACGGTGTTCTTCCTCTAATTCTCTAAATTAAACTTCGAAGTGGAAGGTTTGAACCCTAGGTGCTTGTGCTCACAATTCTTCAAGTAAATTTGAATTCAACGTAAAGTGAAGTTGAATTGTGATGGGGAAGGGATTAAAAGGCCGAATTTAAGTAGAATTTGCAAGAAATTTTGATGGCAATGAAGTTTGGGGTAGTGGCGCCGCGTTTGGGGATTTTGAAGAAGAAAGGCGTTTAAAACCTGTCATATTTAAGCTTCTTGAAATAGGCGCACGGGTGGTGCGTCGGCACGGGTTACCGTGCGCCACCCGGCAAATTCCTCTCCTCTCTGCGGGCGCACGGGTGGGGAGCCAACGCACGGGCTACCCGTGCGCACTGTACAACAAATTTCTCTCTTTTTTTTATTTTTATTTTATTTTTTTTTTTGATAAAAACACACAAAAATTCAACAAAAAAAAAACACACTAATCACACTTATTAATAAAAACTCGCATAACCAAGCACTCAAATCACACAAATTTTTGAAACTAAACACACACGAAACCGTTGCTTGCCTCCCAACAAAGCGCTATATTTAACGTCGTTAGCTTGTCCTTTTGATTAGATTATGATCTTTGCGAAATGAGGCTTGTCACCTCATCGTGCAGTTTTCCATGCCAATCCCGCTCACTTGGTTTACACCTCCCTTGATCATTACTAAAGGAGGTTTTCATGCTCGTCAACTATCCATATGTTCTCCTCTTCATCGTGCGAATGGTACGTGCACGCTCTTGGTTCAATCAGGCTTTTGTGCCTTTCTTCTCCTTCATTGATAATCCCTGCATATTATCTTTAAAATGCACCTGAATTATTCAAGCTATTGGCTTGAGTACAGAAATTAGCAATTGTTTTTGTTTTACAACCATTAAGATCATCATGTCCTTTCATATTCCGAAAACGGAAAATGAAATACGCTCATCATCAACTTGTAATGTAAGCTCCCCTTTCTTAACATCTATTAGTGCCTCCGGTTGCCAAAAATGGACGCCCAAGTATAAGAGGGTGTCACAATCCTCATTCATATCTAGCACTAGAAAATCCACGGGAATATGAATTTATCGACTTTTATGAGCACATCTTCTAGTATCCCCGTTGGATATACGAGTGATCTATCCGCGAGTTGTAGGGTGACCGTGGATGGTCTCACTTCTCCGAGTCCAAGCTTCCCGAGAACGGACAAAGGCATCAAATTAATACTAGATCCTAGATCACAAAGTACATTATCAAAGAAAATATCGCCTATTGTACAAGGGATAGTGAAACTCCCCCTGGATCTTTCAGCTTTTGCGGTATTTTCCTTTGTATGAGTGCGCTTTACATTCTTCCGTCAAGTTTACAATCCCATTCTCCGCCCATTTGTTCTTGTTGGACATCGCTTCCCTAAAAACTTCGCATAATTTGGCATCTATTTCATTGCTTCGCAAAAGGAACGTTAATGTGCAATTTTTAAACATGCCCACAAATTTAGCAAATTGATTATTCAGATTAGTCTTGTGAAACAATCGGGGGAAAGGGAAGAGGAATATTATATTTCAACAAATTAGAGTTAGGATACGATTCACGTTTCTTGGCTCTTTTTGTTTATCTATTTGTTGCTCGGTTCCTCCTTTAACTTTCATATTGCCTTGGCTTCGTTTGTCATTTCCGAATTTGAATGGTAGGTTCGGCATCACACACGTCCTGGTGCGTGCGTTGATATACGAGTCGTCGTGACTCCGGCGCCACACCAATATCGGCATTTTCTGACTCTTCATTCTCTTTCCACCCCACACATGGATGGCATTGCAATGTTCCCTCAAGGTTGACCTACGTGTTGCTTGAAATTGACCCTTTGATGTTGACTCCCCACAATTGCAGCCAATTGACCGATTTGAGTTTCAGTTCTTTATCAGCTTGCCACTTGTTGTTCTAACTTATCCATCCTAAGGTCTTGCTTATCGAGGCTCCTCGTCTCATTCATGAAAGCACTAGATTGATTTATGAAAGAGGTGAGTATATCTTCCAACGACGATTTCCTCCTCCATTACCACCTCCACTCAAGCATTGAATCCCGGTGGAGGTTGTAACATTCTTTGTATTTGCATAGGAAAAATTTTCATGATTTCTCAACCCCGGATGGTAGTGCGTTGAGTTTGAATTATTCCTAAATTGCTGAAATTCCTGGTTATTCACATAACTTATCTCTTCCATCGGATATAGAAGAGCTTCACTACCCGTGCTCGTATACGCTTGGCCCTTCGTAATACATTCAATTGAGTTGTCAAAGCCGCTACTTGTGCCGACAATGTTTTGATAGTGGTCGATTATGAGATTTCGGCTACTCGTTGTACATCGGATCTTTGAGATGGCCATTAAAATCGTTCATGGCCATTTCTCAAGAAGATTTAAGGCATCTTGTGGAAACCTTGCCAACAAAGCTCCTCCCGCTGCGTCATCAACAAAGGCCCTTGTTTGCCCCATTAGACCATTGTAAAAGAAACATAATCGCTGATCCTCCTCCAGGAGCCGTGTTGTGGACATCTTCTTAACAAATCCCCTAAATCTTTCCCAAGCCTCGTTACAAAGGCTCGGAGTCAAATTGTCGGAATTGAGTGATCTCACTTTTGAGCTGCAAAGTTTTGCTTGGTGGAAAGAATTTAAACAAAAACTTTGGCTCAAATCATCCCAAGTGCTCACACTTCCTTGCGTCAAAGTACCTAACGATTTCTCGCCTTATCCCGTAAAGAGAATGGGAATAGCGCAATCTTGGCGTCATCCGAGACTCGTTCATCTTGATCGTATTGCATATTTGGATAAAATGGGCAAGGTGAGAGTTAGGATCTTCTGTTGCAAACCCCCAAATCGATTCTCATTGCACCATATTGATTAGTGCGGTTTGAGCTCGAAGTTGTTGGCATTGATGGGAATATGGGCAATACCACCGTGAATTACGATTCGTTTGTGGTCGAAAGTAATCACGAATGGCTTCACATTGAACCGTGTCGGTAACTCGTTTCCACCATTGTTTGGCGGTATTGGTAACTCATTCAAATCCCCCATTATCGGATTGTGCTTTGTCTTTCACTCGTCTAGTGGTAAAGACCGATTCTCCTCGCGAAAGCCTCAACTTCCGGTATGAGCGGTATTAAGTCCCCCCTGGAGCGCGTGTTCATACACTACCTGGACCAAACTAGAAGAAACAAGTCAAATAATGTGGAATTCAAGTCACACAAAAAAAAAAAAAAAAAAAACAAAATAAATAATAAAGAAAAATGTCTAAATTAAGAATAATTCTATCTATCGCAATATTAGCACCAAAAATTGTATTAGTCTGAACAACGGCGCCAAAAACTTGTTCGCCTATATTTTTAGCTTCACCGCAAGTGTACGGTGTTCGTTATCGAATAGGGTAGCAAGGTCGTATCACGGAGACTAATAAATCAATAAAGCTAAGTATTGAACCAAGATAGTTTTACTTTTATTTAGACGATCAATATTGATGGTTGTTGTTTTGAGATTAAGACAATTTAAATCACTAAAACAAAAATAAGATAACACAAATGAAAGAAGTATCAAGATGATGAAATGGATTTCGAGTTAAGGTTTCGATTAATAATCCTCTTGTTGTCCGATTAAATCAAAGCCAAGGTTATTATCAATATTCCTATAAGACGATCACAAAGCTATTTTATCCCCTCTCGAGATGTATATAAAACGTAGATTGAAATATCTTTGCTAGCATCTCTACTCAACAATAGATACACAACTCCCAAAAGCATCAAAGATCAAATGTCCTCACAATATTCGCAAACCTCTCGATTCATGCAAATATTCATGTCAAGTACTCAAGATCTAATATTGAAACTCATCTCTCGAATTATGAATCAATATATCAAACAAGTTAAATCATTGGCCAAGTGATAAAACAAGAATAAGAACAAAGTACTCAAATAGGCTTCAAGACAATAACTTCAACTAAGATTAAAACATTCAACAAGAGTTCATTAATCTACTTCCAAAACCCGAAATCACAAGAGTTTAGCTACACATGATTAAACAACTTACACACAAAGTGTTCAAAGTCATTACAAATGAAACTAAAAGAGTGAAACTAAAAGAGAAGCAAGAAAACTTAGAACGCTCGACAATCTCTCGATGTATCTCCGTTGCTTCAAGCCCGATGCAACCCGATTATCTCCTTGATGTCTCCTTCCAAGAGTTGACTCTTGTCTTGTGGTGTAGATCCCAAAATGCGGGACTTCCCACTGTGTGCGCCCCAAAAGCCTTTTTATACCTCCCTCATGTTTAGGGCTTAATGTCCGAGATTATGGGATTCCAAAATAAGCAGAGACGCACGGGTGGTGCGCCACGCACGGTTACCCCGTGCGCCACCCTACCGGAGTACCCCAACTCTGTAGGGTGCACGGTGGTGCGTCGAGCACGGCACTACCCGTGCGCCACTCCTGTTAGATACTATGACTCTCTGTAGGGCGCACGGGTGGTGCGCCATGCATGGGCTACCCGCGCCATGTCAGCCTTCAATCAACCTTATACGGGTGCACGGGTGGTGTCTTGAGGCACGCCCAACCCGTGTGCCCCTGTCTCTTCCGCGAACGCTCAACTTTCGCTCTTTTAGGCTTCACGTTCGTATATCCACCAATTCTCCGCGTTTCTACTTTGCTTTCCTCATATTCTTATTCAATTAGCTTCAAATATCATGAAATTCCTACAAAATAAGCAAAGTGTAATATCTTTTCACAAAGAGTGAATATGTAACATTTAATGCGAGTATATGCATGTTTACTTATCATTATAGCTCGAAATACACATCAAAACACATGCAAAATTCACGCTTATCGGAATCGCAAATCACTTGATTCCAAAATGCATGAAGGATCGATTCTATACACTATAAAAAGGAGTTCAACACCTTGAAGAATACATCGAGAAAATACCATTTGAGCTATATTGTTCTTCTTTAAGAAATCTATTGTTACATAATTTTATTCTTAGGGAAAATGAAGGTGTGAAGATCTACGGTGTAGATCGACTCAACTTTCAAGGATTTGAAGTTGGAGGGATTCCAACTAGATTGAGATTGTGGAAGTTTCAATCAAGAGATTAGTTTTATACGAGTGTTTGTGAATTGATAAAGAGGAGTCTTTATGCTTTTCGAAAATCGATCGTATTTGTAATAAGCATTGGTTTTCTAAATTAATATTGGATTGTTTCTTCTCTAGGTGTGGCCTTGTGCATTAAGATCGAGGAATCTAAGAACGTTAACAATCTCGCGTGTTATTTTTATTCCGTTGTGTACTCGTGTTGTTTGGTTTAGTGTTACAAAATTAACATACAATACCTTAAGAATCGATATGTTTAAAGTTTTTAAGGCCTCGATTCTATCAATTAGCATCAGTCTTCCACTAATTCTTATTAGTGTGATCCTGTTATTTTTATATATGTTTCTAACATGGACAACTATCATGAGGGAAGCACTATTTCTCGACCACCTCTTCTCATTCGAACAAATTTCTCCTATTATAAAGTAAAAATGAGAGCCTTCATCAAATCAGTAGATGAACGTGCTTGAAATCCATTATAACTGGTGGACACCACCCACCCAACTTGTTGACGGCAAAAGTGTTCTAAAAATGAAACCGAATGGACAACTTTTTGAGGATCAAATCGCAAATTCGAACTCAAAAGCACTCAATGTGATCTTGATCTTTGTAGATGAAAATAATTCAAATTGATATCTACCGTGAAACCTCAAAGCAAGCATGGGATATCCTACAAGTTGCCTATGAAGGAACCGGGTCATAAGAATGTCTAACTCCAAATGCTTACTTCTAAATTTGAGAATCTTCGCATGAGTGAAAATGAAACCATAAGTGATTTTAACTCGAAACTCGTGACATCTCTAATGAGTCTTTTGTATTAGGAAAGAAATACTCTAATTTTAAACTTGTTAAGAAAGTTCTAAGGTCTCTTCCGAAAGGTTTGCCTACAAAGCAACCGCCATTGAAGAATCAAAGGTCCTTTCGAAATGAAACTTGATGAACTAATCGGGTCTCTTCAAACCTTTGAGATGAATCTTGAAGAAACCAAGAAAGATAAACTCAAAGAAGCAAGTTACAAAAAGGAGAAAAGCACGGAGATTGCCTTTGTGAAACATCGATGAAATAACTTTTGAAGCGAGAAATGAGATTTAGGAATCCATTGCATTGATTACCAAGAATTTTAGCAAAATCTTCAAGCAGGGGAAACAAGGAGGTAATTTTCCTAGAACTGGAAAAACTTTAGAAACACAGAAAACAACATGATGGTGGTAAAGGCATAAAGTGTAGGAAATGTGGAGGTTTTGGACATATTCAAGCCGAATGTGCAAACACCTTGAAGAAAGAATGGAAATTCATTCACCACATCTTGGAGTGATGATGAACCGTAAGATAATGAAAAAGAAGAAAATGTGAGCAATCAAGTTGCCTTCACCGTGACTAAAGAAGAGGTTGGTTTTAATCAAACGCACCCCCGTGCTACTCGGTGTTACAACACCATTCATGTATAACTCTAACTTTCTTTTCACATCGAAACATGTCTAAACTATGTTAGGAAATTTATTGTTTAGATTTTGATGAATGCCATGTAAAACTTAGAATAGGAAGTTGGCACCCCAATTCTTGTTGTAAAATGTATTGTAATAAATAGAGCTGGCCAAAGTTAAGTCACTACGCCTAACATGCAAGAAGACAAATCAAGACTAAAAGAAAGACTCATTGCGAGATACAGTATGGCAAAGAAGAGTAGACGGGAACTCTCTCAAGAAAGCGGTGAGATGCGGTGGTGGAGTATCGTCAAGTCAACTCAAGAAAAGCCAAGTCTCAAGTTGAAGTGACAAAAGAGTCATCCATGATTGGAAGCGACTCTAAGTCACCTGGGAAAGCAAGGAAATGCGATCAAGTCGAGATAATCGTAAAAGATCCGTTGCATGAGAAATCAAAGAGATTTACTTAAACAAGTAATATCTCCATACCACCTTTCTCGAGTGCTCGGTCAAGCGTGCAAAGGAATGAACCAATGGGAAGCACTACACGTGTCGAACTCGAAAAGGTGAAAGAACAATTCATACGAGGAAATGGCAATTTCAAGAACGCAACAAGACAAGCCAACGATCGCAAGTGACTTTCAAAAATAAGCTATCTCTTCAACGAGCAAATTTTGAAAGATCACTATAAAAGGCCGAGGAGTTTGTTTGAGAAAAATGACACACAAGACACAAGTGACGAGCGACACAAGTCATGACCTGAACTAAAAACGTTCAAGCAATTATTAGAAAATCAAAAACATTATCAATCCTCAAGCCTACACTACGAAGAACATCAATCCAACACTCACTGTGAAGGAAAGATAACTTCAATCGAGTTGAAGATGAAAATATCTTGAAAGGTCAAGGGCTCTACATCCACGAAGGATTGTAAGAAGGTTCAAGGTCGAACCAAGTCTTAAGCTTTTGGAGGGCTTCGTGATCAAATCCAAAGAGCTTGAGCAAGTGAGTCATGTAGTAGCAAAGCAACGCCCTGTGAAGAAGCCGAGTCGTCGAGAAGCCCGGTGAGTGATCAAGGCGTCCCTGTCGAGTCCCAAAGGATCAAGTCACCAGTGTGTGATCAAGACTTGTATCCGGACATTACCACTTTAGATATCGATCATTACCTAGTGGATTCCTCCGAGTTGGAGAAGAGAGGAGTAGAAGAATTACCCCATCTTGAACCTCTATAAAAATTTCATTGTGTCATTTACATTTCAAAGACTTTAATTCCTGCATTTTTAATCTGCGTATATCTGGATAAATTTGCTATCCACTTGATAATTTATAAGTACTAAACCAAGCACTAAACTCTTGCTTAATTAAACTTAAGGGTGTTAAGTCTTCCGCTGAAAACAAAACCACAGTTGAGTTAATTTATAGCCAACAGCTGAGTTATTCCATCAACGGCTCGATTGAGTCTCATTGAGAGATTAACTCTCTTGAGTGACTAAATTGATCCATCGTGACACACACAGTAGTATCAACTCTTTATATTTAAAGGATTAAATCGAAAATTTGGTAGGTTTATTCAACCCCCCCTTCTAAACCTTACACTTACACCCCTTGGGACCTACAAGTGGTATCGGAGCCGGTTGGTTCATTGAACCCTCCGCATCGTTCTTGAACTAGATCTCCAAACTTGTCAAAGTCTACTTTAGTACTTAAACTTTCAAAACTCTTTTATCATTAAAAGTTATTATCATGGAAGCAAATTTGACACGCATCCCTATGTTCACTATTGAAGAATTTGATGATTGGAAAATTCGTATGCGAGCTCATCTATCAAAGATTACATGATGAGATGTGGATAGTGATAGAAGATGGGCCTCGCAAATCTTAAAGGTGAACACAAAATTGTCACGAAGAGTCATGTTGAAGGAGAAGAGGAAGTTGCTCTAGACTGTCATGGTTGAAAAACCAAGAACGAATGGACAAATGATGACAAGAAAAGATACAACCTGGACAATGTAGCCAGGACATCCTTTACAAAATCTTGGACAAAGCCATGTTCAATAAAGTCAAATCATGCAAAACGGCTAAAGAAATGCAGGACAAGTGACATTGATTTGTGAAGGCTCGTAGCAAATCAAAGAAAACAAATTATCGAGTGGGTCGTATGTCAAATTTGAGAACTTCAAAATGATCTCGGAGAAAACCTGGATCAACTAGATGCTCAGTTCACGAAATCACAAATGAGCTCATCTTCCCATTTGGAAAAGGAATATACACGAGAAGGAAATGTGTATGAAGATCCTAAAAAGTCTTCCACCAATGGGAAATGAAGGTCATGGCACCGAGACATTCCATGGACCTATCAAAGACATCCAACCATGAATTATTCTCAAACCTCAAAGCCTACGAGTTTGAGTGAGAAGAAAAGACCAGAAGAGACAGGTATGCCCAAAACAGTTGCTCTAATTGTTAAAGATGGGAAGAGAGCCGAGGTCAAAGAAGTCATTGATCCGGAAGAAATAGCCCGATGGTTAAGAGGTTCAACAAGTTCTTCAATAAGAACTACAAGAAAGGAAAGGGTGAATCTTCCAGTAGACACTCGGCTCCCTCCAAATCAAGGAAGATAGGCCAACCAAGAGAATGATCATCAAAAAGTCAATATCAAAGGGGCGACAATCCAAGAATGGAAAGACTCGATCAAAAGGTTGAATATCTATCTTTGGCTGAATCAGACAACCAGGTCACTATGCCATTGATCGGCCCCATATCCTGTAGTCAACAAATACGGGGATGAAGAAGAAAAGAAGGTCTTGAGAGAAAAGAAGACAAGAAAAGAAAAGCAATGATGGTCGAGATCAAACTGCTGAAGCAGCCCAGTCAAGAGAGACACCACTCGAGAGAGCGTGAAGTGACTACTCAAGTGACTTCGAAGAAGAAGCCCCGATCCGCTTGATGGCCAAGGAACAAGATCAACTCCGACCAAGAAGATGAGGTACACTCTAACTCATCAAACTCGGACTCGAGTGATAGTGATCGGTGACACACACACTTCATCACCCACGATCTTTATGATTCATTAGGCAAAATGATGAAAGATTTTGAACACATTAAATCCTCACACACACTATTGAATGAGGAAAATAGCCTACTCAAGAGTCAAAACTCAAGGCGACTAAGGAGTAGAGTACTCTAAGTCAAATAGGCGATGAGAATGAAAGTTTAAAGGCCGAAAATGCTAAATTAATAGCATAAATTGCTGCTATAGAGAAGAGGGAGAATGACCTCAAAAATGTTATTGCCTCATTCACTAAGGCATCTAAATCATTGGATAATCTTATTATGAGTCAAAGAGAATGTGGAGACAAGACAGGCTTAGGATTTAATTCCTTTGTGCTATGTCAAACCTCAAAAGTAATTTTGGAAAAAGGATCTTCAAGCCATGAAGAGTCTGAAAAATCCAAAACTCTAAATGTTGCACACACATTCACTCCAAAGCACAATAACAAGCAAACTGGCCTTGGTTATAAAGGAAAAGGAAAAAGCCGAGTTGAGTCTTGAAAGGATACAGTGAGAAGAGATTCAGCAGAGTTCCTCAGCAAACTCCAAACAGAAAATACTCTGTAAAAGGGAAGCAGAGCTACCAAAAACCCCAGAAAATCTGTAAGAGAAATACATATGATGGGAATGGTAGAAAATATCCAAGCCAAGCTGATTGGAATAATGTGAACTATCAGCATAAACTTAAGGAATATAAGCCCAAATGGCAAAGGCCTAGAACTCAGCAAAGGCCATTCCAAAAGTATAAGAGCTTTCATCAAAGACACATATGCACCTAGGCACTACACTCAAAGACACCACAATTACCCAAGGAAGGCAATTGCTAAAACACATATGCAGGCATACAGACAAAAGAGACAGCTGTATGAACCTAGAATTCCCAAGCGATTTGTCAAGATTAATTATGAATATGGCACTGATAGATGGCAACCCCTTAGAGTCAAATCATTTGGCTATAAGTTGGTTGGATCATCTTACAATTCTAACCCCTCAGGACCCAGACAAGTATGGGTACCTAAAACTTAATTTCTTTGATTGCGAGTTCAAGGAACAACCGAGTGCCAAGGAACCTGGTACATGGATAGTGGTCATTCCGGACATATGACAGAAATAAGAAAAATCTGTCAAAATTCAAGGAAGTTAAAGGAGCAAAAGTCATATTTGGAGGAAATGAAGCTCCCCGGTGAAATAAGAGGCATTGGATCCATAAAGAGGAATGGATTAGAAATCACAGATGTTGCATATGTTGAAGGACTCAACTTCAACTTACTAAGCATCAGTCAACTCTGTGACAAGGGTTACAATGTTGGATTTAACATGGGTATATGCCAAATCAAGGATATTGAATCAAATGAAGTTGTATTGCAAGGATGTAGACAGAAGAATATGTATGTCGTGGATTGGTCAACTGCAACACCCAACACCTGTCTACTAGCAAAAAGCACAACTGAATCAAGTTGGTTGTGGCACAAAAAGGCCGAGTCACCCAATTTCAAAACGATTAACAAGCTTGCCGTATAATCTTGTGGAAGGACTTCCCGGTTCAAGAGATACAAGAAGGAGAGTATATGTGACGCGATGTCGAAGGGAAAACAAATCAAGTCATCATTCAAAGAAAAGACATGCCAATCCTCAACAAGAATATTGCATCTGCTACATATGGATCTATTTGGCTCAGTGGAACCAGCCAGCATAAGTGGGAAGAAATATACCTTGGTGGTAGTAGATGACTACTCAAGATATACATGGACAATATTCATGTTTAAGAAGAAAGAAACTCTACAAAAACTACCACAATCGATGAAGAGAATTCAAACGAGAAGAGTCAAACCATTATCAAAATAAGATCGGATAGAGGAACCGAGTTTGTCAATGGTATAATAACTCAATATTGTATTGAAAATGGCATTGGTCATGAACTATCGGCGAAGAAAGAACTCCACAAAGAGAATGGAGTTGCGAGAAGAAGAACATAACCCTCAAAGAAGCGGCAAGGACCATGTTAGGCTCCGCGGGGTTACCAAAAAGATTTTGGGTCAAGCAATAAACACACTTGCTACACCCAAAATGGATGTATGATAAAACAGACAAATGACAAAGACTCCCTATGAGATTTGGACTGGAAAAAAACCAAATGTTGCATATTTCAGAATATTTGGATGTAAATGCTTCATCCACAATAATGGCAAAGACAATCTAAAGGCTTTTGATGCTAAAGCCGATGAAGGTATCTTCTTAGGATACTCACCGAAAAGCAAAGCTTACAGTACTCAACAAAAGAACTATGGTTGCGTAAGAATCCATTCATGTGGTATTCGATGAGCCAAATGTAAATGGAGAAGACATTGAAGAGTCACCGATATCTTTGAATCATCCAACCATACTGAGAAGAGTCCCTATCTTTGAAGTCAAGGAATTATCAATTGAAGAAGATGAGATAGTCAATCTCAAAAACAATTGGAAAATTTGCGGCTAAGTGATTACGAGAGAGTCGACCATAGCAACACACCGCAAGTCGATCAAATCCGCTAACTTACTCCAACCTGATGTAAGATGGCCGAGAGACCATCCACGAACTTGTCATTGGAGATATAAGAGAAGGTGTCAAAACAAGATCCGAACTCAACAAGAAGCCATGTTCACATGCTTCATCTCGCAAATAGAGCCCAAAGACGTGTCACAAGCATTGGACGACACACATTGGATTCAAGCTATGCAAGAAGAGAATCGCTTTTGAAAGAAATAAAGTATGGGAGTTAGTGCAAAGACCCATACATCAAAATGTTATTGGCACCAAATGGGTGTTCGAAATAAGATGAACGAGGAAGGATCTGTGGTAAGAAACAAAGCAAGGTTAGTAGCCAAAGGATATTGCCAAGAAGAAGGGATAGATTTTGATGAAACATTTGCCCCTCGAAAGATTGGAAGCTATAAGGATGTTTCTTGCCTATGCGACTCACAAGAATTTCATTGTATATCGATGGATGTAAAAAGTGCATTCCTAAATGGTTTATTGGAAGAAGAAGTGTATGTTGAACAACCTCCAGATTTGAGCGGAAGACTCTTGGAGATAAGGTATACAAACTCAAGAAAGCTCTATATGGATTGAAACAGGCACCCAGAGCATGGTATGATACGTTGTCACAATTCCTAACCGAAAATGGATTCACAAAGGAAAAGTAGATAGAACACTTTTCAGAATTCAAGACAAAAAGAGTATCTTGCTTGTTCAAATATATGTGGATGACATCATTTTTGGATCCACAAACAAAGAGCTTTGTGAAAAGTTTTCAAACCTCATGCAAAGTAAATTTGAAATGAGCATGATGGGAGAGTCGACATTCTTCCTTGGACTCCAAGTGAAACAAACTGAAGGATGGAACCTTCATAAGTCAAACAAAATACACCGAGATTTAATGAAGAAGTTTGGTATGGAGGAGAAGTCTTACGTAAAAATACCAATGAACACATCAAAATGGACATGGATGCATATGGTAAGCTCAGTAGATCAAACAAGATCTGAGCACTCATTGGATCATTGCTCTATCTCCACAGCAAGCAAGCCCGGACATCACATTTGTTGTAGGTGTATGTGCAAGATTTCAATCTGCTCAAAAGAGAGCCATATGACAAGAGAAGAGAATATTGAGATACTTGAAAGGAAGCCAAGAAGTAGGCCTATGGTATCCAAAGGAAGGTGGATTCAAGCTAATTGGCTATTGATTCCCGACTATCTTTGGATGCGAGTGGACAGGAATAAAGCACTTGAGGCACATGTCAAATGCTAGGAAAGCAGTGATTTCCTGGTTTAGCAAAGCAAAATTCAATAGCCACCTCTACAATTGAAGTAGAATACATAGGCAAAGGCGGGTATTGTTGCCCAAGTCCTATGGATGAGACAAAGGTGAGAGACTATGAAGTTGAGGAAAAGGAAATTCCAATCATGTGTGATAACACAAGTGCAATTGCCATTACTCAAAATCCCTGTGTTGCACTCAAGAACAAAGCATATTGATGTCGATATCACTTCATAAGAGATCACGTTGAAAAGAAGGACATCATCTTGGAATATATCTCAATCGATAAACAATCGTGACATCTTCACAAAACCATTATGTGAGTCAAGATTTGAAGAACTCAAACATGAGTTGGGGATAATTGAACGGTGACACTCGGAAGAATCAAAGAAAAGAAATGGAACAGAAAAGTAGGTGAAAAAGAGTCGAACACGTAAATCACCAAGAAATCAAATCACCAGTATGTCGGAAAGACAGACTACACCGAGTCACCGATAGTGAGTCACTAAGAGAACTCGTGAGAAGTAGAGTTAAATCGGCTAAAGGATAAGCCGAGCCACTTATGAGCAAAGTGACAAAAACGCATCGTTTTGACTAAGCGGGAATGTTTTAAGGAATACGTCAAAGATAATGATGATGTGTACGTGGACATAAAGCCGCACACCAAGCTTATGATTGGATATAAATGCTTTGCCGCATTAAATACGAGACATTGAATGCTAAATAGGCGTGCAAAATCTAAGCCGTTGATTTCGATCACATTTCAAAACCACCCGCACGCCCTTTCATAAACCATATTTAAACCATTTTCGTCCGTTTCTCTCTCACACTACCAAAACTGTTCATCTCTTTCTCTCAAAAGCAAAGGCAAAAATTCTCTCGAAATCCTATCTATCTTCAAATCAATCTCTGAGTTTTTCTTTGATAAAATCCTGAAAAATGGCACCAACCTATGATTTTACCAAGTTAGGAAAGCAAATCCACACCGGTCTCTTTGTGGATTTCGACGGAATGATGAAACAGGGTCCGACGACACCCTAGTGAAGAAAATCGCTGAAAAATTGGAAACGACCAGGTGAAACCGTTTCTAACGTTAGAATATCCGATGACCTATGTGGAGGAGGTCGCGAATTCGTGAATGCCGAGATTCACGATGAAGGAATAAAGTCATCTTTCACGGAAAGCGGTGACTATCTCTCGCCAAGGATTTGGTAACATTGCTCACTACTACAGCTGAAGGAGCATAAGAGATTAACGAAGTTGATGTAAACCTTTGGGCCGATGCTTGGAAAGAAATAGCCCCGACTATCTTTGATAAAATAGTGTACACAAGAAACAAGAGATCAAAGGAGGATTATCACAAGCTTGTTGGACATAGTTGCCAAATGTATCGACATCAAATTTGGCACTTTGACCAATCACAAAGGCAAATCGATTGTAATGGCCGCAATCATCGCAGAAAAGAAAATAAATCAACTGAGTTTGTCTACGGCAGACTCGCGGAACGTGGGAACAAATCCTTCAAGGAAGATGGCACATTTGGAGGATCCCAGGATATGGCCTAGTGATTGGCCGATGGATGGAGGTGAAAGGAGTCCCTCTTAGACATGGGAAGGCATTCCATGTTAACAAGAGATGATGTTGAGCAAACCTCTCAGCGCACTGAAGAGAGCCTACGCTAAGAGAGCGATGACACGAGTGAGGGGGAATCACCAACCACGAAGATACAAATTGTTTCCTCTCCACCCAAGAAGAAAGCTGCCCTACACTGCTAAGAAGAAGATCACGCCCGCAAAGAAAGAAAGCCAAACATGCTCCTCCCCTGCCCTGCAGAGTCACATGCCCCTGCGCAGTGTCTCCCGCCCGCTTTGGCGCGGGGCGAGAAGGACTCACAAATACCTTCTCCGATCGTCAAAAAGAGGAGAACGAGAAGCCTAGACGGCCCGCTCCTCGAAAAAGACACCGGCACGCCCCCGCCGCCCAAGACTCGAGGACACCGTCTCTCGAACCAGAAATCCCTCGGTACAAACTAGGAGACGAAGAAGAATCATCAAGGACTCCGAGCTTGAGAAACCTAGGCCGAGTCGGCCACTCACCGGAGCAGATACGGAGATCGTTGGAGAAGTAGAGTCTCCGGATGTAGTTGATGAAACAACCAAGTCTCTTGAAGGCGATCAGAGAGGCAACAAAGACACAAATCGTAGTTCACACAAATGAAACACAAGAAAAATCGCTAGAGCGAGTGATGTAATGATCCTATCTCCACCTTACCCGGACATCCAAAATCGTCTGCGTGAGTGGAGGAAATGGAAGTTGAGTAAATCAAGGGAACAGTTCAACGGCCCGAGTTTATAGAAGAAGAAGAGGAATCGTTAAACTTCCTTGACTAACCATCATGCGTGCTCCCAAAGATCGATGAAGACAATCGCACCGACATCCTGCGGATCTTCAAGGACAAGGAGAAAGAAAAGCAAGCGAGAGGAAGCCGAGGCAAGTGAGAAGGCAAGCATCCGTCTATCTCCCGGCACCCGAACACACACATCCTCTCCTTGATGTCTTCTCCGATGCTGATGAGAGGATCCGGAGAATGTCTTTGCCCGCGAGAAGAGTTGCAAATGCAAAGCAAGCATTGCATGAATCGAATCCTTCACGAGCAAAGATTGATGGAGGGACCAGGAGAGTCCTCCGAACACACCGAAATTGATCCAATGGGAGTGGTTCAAAGAAATTGCCACCGTTGTTCTTGCCACCACTTCCCCACTCACTCGGAAGAAGGCAATAAGAGAATTGGCCGGGATAGTGGGGACCCCAATCGAGCCAACCCCTATTGAAGGTGTTTTACCACCGCCCCAACGGCTGAACATTCAATCGAAATAATGGGAGCTTGGAGACGAGTGACCCCATTACAAGTCACTCACCGGTGCGCCACCGGTGAGGGGAAACTCCTCCACCGCGGCAAGGTCGGAGGATGCTTTGCAGATGACTCCACAACGAATCAAGGAGGCGAAGTAGAGAAAATACAAACACAAGAAGAACAACAAGTTGCCATCAACGAAGCTCGAGAGCGATTGGGATCGTCTCACCGAGGTGCCAAGCTCGCTCGAAGGCTAATGACGCTATTGATGCGAACAAGGCACGAGAAGGAACAGCCCTGGGAGTTAACACTGGGCGATGAAAATGCAATCCATGGGGTTGAGACTCCAATGGATGCCACCGCAAAAGACCCTAAGACAGTGACATCGAAAAGGGAGGACCAAAGCCTCGTCGCAGAGAGAGACTGCGGGAGGTAATGAAGGCCCACGGGAGGTTGAGACTTCCTGGGTAAAGAAGTCAAGTAGAGAACATCCCTCCTGCTATCATCGACCCATCCGAGAAGGAGATAAGCGCACTTCATGATTCCCGGGATAATCTCGATGTAACATTTTAGGATCGGAAGCGAAGAAGAAGGTTTGAGTCATCCCCCATGACAAATCCAAAAGACTCACCAAGGATGTTCCAATCACGAGCAAGTCGATCCCAAGACTACTCGTCAAACCTTTAATTTTGATGATGAGCCAACAATGGAAATCTCATCATCGTCCGATGACGCTTCCGATAAGGCCGAGGACCGGATCTACTCAATTGGAGAAATCACCGAGACCAACGAAGGCTGTTGACAAATTGAGGCTCGGCAAGTCGGGTCCACTTCACAACAAAACCCACCGAACCCGAGTCCACTGCGTAGGCTCCTCAAGTCGCAACAGCAGGTCGATTCTTAAAGGAACTTCACGCCGCACCGCTGCTCATCATCGAACAAATCCCGGTGGGCGGTGATGAATCCTTCATAGAATCTTTTCCTTTTTCCCTGGAGGTACCCGACCTCCATGAAGAGTCGAAAAAACGCGCCGACGCTATCACGAACCAGCTCCCATTTTCCATCGAGCACCATTGTTCCAAATGATTATGATTTTGACGCATGGCCATCACCGAATTGGAAGAATCAAATTGAAGTCCTAAAAGTGTTCAAGGCATTATTCGGCGAGATTGAATGGATGGAGAGGCATCGAGCCTCTATGGACATGCGATCGACAACAGAGATGCCAATCTCACTACCGATTTAAGAGGCATAACAGTCCGGATCGGGGAATGGTGGCAACAAAGAAAGAAACAATGCGTGTGGAACAAGTTAGATACTTGAGGACATTGTTCAACAAGTCGCTGGGTATGGAGAGTGAAAATGCTTGATGCAAAAACGAAGTTTGAGAGAGCATATTGAGCACATGCATGAAGCTCACAATGCCGAGATTAAGTTGCTGCGTGAGCAAAACAAGAGTGATCTACAAATTTGGAAGAAACCATGAATACAAAATTCAGCCTTCTCATGGGCCGAGATGAAGTGATTTCAAACAGAGTCCAACGCTACTCGATCCGACTTTCGTCTGCATACTCTGCGCAGGACTCAAGACAAAACTCAACCATCAATGAGCTCGACTTCCCGCTTGCAAGTCTGTTTCGGGCGTCCCTCTCTCCTTTGATGATGCCAAAAAGGGGAAGAGAAATACCTAAAGCGCAAGGGGATCTGAAGTTGAGAAGGAAGGAGCAGCAGTGCGAAGGGAAAATCACCGAGGAAGTGTTGAGACAAAAGAAAGGAAAGCTTGTTGAGGAGGAAGGATCGATGGTCTTGTGACCTTGATGATTGCACAAACCCCCAACAAGGTCTTGTCACAATGACATTATCAAAAAACTCCTCAGTGACTCTGCCACTCCAACACTCTGCTATATCTATGGTGAAAAAGAGAAAACAATTGAAGCGAGGATGAAGGAAGTGGAAGGAAGAATGGATGCCCGAAGGTTATGAACATCTTGAAAGAACATGGAGGCATTCCAAGAGAAGCGAGAGACACTTATGCCATTTCGGATGTCGGAGACGAGCCACGATCGAGTTGATGAATTTAAAACACTCGCATCCCCGAAGGATACTTTGCAAAAATGTCTATGGCTCAAGTTGGGACTTGTCTTGGGAAAAGGTCTCACGTTATGTGAAGAAGGCGACAGCGACGAGACTACCGGCATCACTCTGCTCACTCCGCTGTCACTCATCCGGAAAGAAGAAGACCCCGAAGACAATATACGCCCGCAGAGGTAGAGGAAGAAGCGTGGTGGAGGAAGAAGCTTGAGACCTGGGCCTCTGCCAAAAACATTGAATACGTGGATCCAGGAAAGAAATGAGGGATCTACTGGGCTGGAAACTTGACCAAGTAGCAAATTTGCAAGTGGCTAAAAGCAACGCTGAGTATGCAAAAAGAATAGAAGAAGAGAAAACAAGAGGCAAACTCGGCTATGGGAGGAAAGACAAGGAAAGAATAAGAAGAGATGAAGCTGCCAGGAAGGCATATGAAAAGAAAAAGAAGGCGGCTGACGACGAGAAAAAGAGAAGAAGAGAAGAAGATGCTGAACAAGATGAAAGAAGGAGACAACGAAGGAGATGAAGTGTTGCTGTCCAACCCTTCGTGTATTTTATGGAATTCCTTACAATGTAAGTCTTCTGTAATAAAGCTATAAATTCTTTATTTTTCTGTGTAGACAATATGTGCTCTGATACACCTTGTAAACAGTTGTGTAAAAGTACAAGAATGATATGATCAATAAAAAGATTGATTCTGCGCATACATTCTATGTCAATACACTATCTGTATGTATCTTTGCTATTTGCATTTTTGAATGGTTTAAGTTTTGGCATCATCAAAAAGGGGGAAATTGTTAGGAAATTTATTGTTTAGATTTTGATGAATGCCATGTAAAACTTAGAATAGGAAGTTGGCACCCCAATTCTTGTTGTAAAATGTATTGTAATAAATAGAGTGGCCAAGCCGAGTTAAGTCGGCCTACGCCCTAACATGCAAGAAGACAATCAAGACTAAAGAAAGACTCATTGCGAGACAACAGTGAGTATGGCAAAGAAGAGTAGACGGAACTCTATCAAGAAGAAGCGGTGAGATGCGGTGAGTGGAGTATCGATCAAGTCAACTCAAGAAAAGCCAAGTCTCAAGTTGAAGTGACAAGAGTCATCCATGATTGGAAGGCGACTCTAAGTCACCTGGGGAAAGCAAGGAAATGCGAAACAAGTCGAGATAATCGTAAAGATCCGTTGCACGTAAATCAAGAGATTTACTTAAACAAGTAATATCTCCATACCACCTTTCTCAGTGCTCGATCCCGAGAAGCGTGCAAAAGGAATGAACCAATGGGAAGCACTACACCATGTCGAACTCGAAAAGGTGAAAGAACAATTCATACGAGGAAATGGCAATTTCAAGAATCGCAACAAGACAAGCCAACGATCGCAAGTGACTTTCAAAAATAAGCTATCTCTTCAACGGGCAAATTTTTGAAAGATCACTATAAAAGGCCGAGGAGTTTGTTTGAGAAAAATGACACACAAGACACAAGTGACGAGCAACACAAGTCACGGACCGAACTAAAAACGTTCAAGCAATTATTAGAAAATCAAAAACATTATCAATCCTCAAGCCTACACTACGAAGAACATCAATCCAACACTCACCTGTGAAGGAAAGATAACTTCAATCGGTTGAAGAGGAAAATACCGAAAGGTCAAGGGGTCTATAGTCCACGAAGGATTGTAAGAAGGTTCAAGGTCGAACCAAGTCTTAAGCTTTTGGAGGGCTTCGTGATCAAATCCAAAGAGCTTGAGCAAGTGAGTCAGAGTAGCAAAGCGCAAAATACCTGTGAAGAAAGTTCCTCGAGTCGTGCGAGAAGCCACCGAGTGATCAAGGCGTCTCGGATCGAGTCCCAAAGGATCAAGTCACCGTGTGATCAAGACTTGTATCTGGACTGTACCACTTTGTATATCGATCATTACCTAGTGGATTCCTCCAGGAGTTGGAGAAGAGAGGAGTAGAAGAATTATCCCATCTTGGAACCTCTATAAAAATTTCATTGTGTCATTTACATTTCAAGACTTTAATTCTGCATTTTTAATCGCTTATATCTCACGATAAATTTGCTATCCACTTGATAATTTATAAGTACTAAACCAAGCACTAAACTCTTGCTTAATCAAACTTAAGGGTGTTAAGTCTTCCAAAAAAAACAAAACCACAAATTGAGTTAATTTATAGCCAACAAATGAGTTATTCCATCAACGGCTCGATTGAGTCTGTTGAGAGATTAACTCTCTTGAGTGACTAAATTGATCGTCCCATCGGAGACACAAATTGTAGTATCAACTCGTATATTTAAAGGATTAAATCGAAAATTTGGTAAGGTTTATTCAACCCCCCCTTCTAAACCTTACACTTACACCCCTTGGGACCTACAAGCTGTACTTCTTGCAGAGGAGAACAATTCAGTTACTGAAAGTTCTGAGGATGAGTCCAATCTAAATGAAGAATCAAGAAATGAAGAGCTAAGAAGAATTTATCAAAAAATGCTCGACAAATGTGAAATTGTCAACAAGACGAATGTGATTCTCGGAAAAGAAAGTAGTGTCTCTTCTTTTGAAAAAGAGACACTCAAGGAGAGGTTATTAAGCTAGAAAGACTTGCAAAGATAGAAAAGAAGAACTTGCCAAGGTAAAGAAAGAACTCCCGGTGAGATGACAAATTTTGTCAAGAAACTGAATACTGGCAAAGAGAGCTTAAATGAAATTCTATTTCAAGGAAAATATCGACAAGATCGTGCATGTATTGGCTTTGGTTCTAATTTTAACAAAAACGTTACTAAAAAGGATAAAAACTCTAAAATTATTTTTGTTAAAGAAGGAATATCATTCAGTCAAATTGGGAAAAGAAGCAATGGCTTTGTTCCTATATGTCATTATTGCAATCGTCCTGGCCATGTAAGACCTAAGTGTTATCGTCTCCAAAAACACACTAGGCAAGGCATGGTGCAATTTCTAGTGTTCCAACATCAGCAAAGAAACACTCCTTGTTTTAAAATAAATTTATCAAACAAAGCCAAGAAAATATGGGTTAGGAAGGATGAATTTTCTTGCTATGTTGTGCACACTTCTTTGAAAGCCAATGTGACTGAATCAACATCTCAAAAATGTTTTGAGATGCTCTCGTCATATGACTGGAGAATTGGAAAAACTATCTGAATTTGAAAAACATGAAAATGGATTGGTTACTTTTGGTGATGGTGCTAACGGGAAAGTTTTGGGAAAAGTAGCCTTGAATGTGTACGGTCTTCCTTCTCTCAAAAATGTTTTGTATGCTGAAGGCTTAAAATCCAATCTTATCAGTATCAATCAACTTTGTGATGATGATTTACTTGTGAGATTTGATAAAAATGTGTGTGCTTTTTTGATAAAACTTACGAATGCATTTTCAAAGGTAACAGATCCTCTGATAACTATTATCTGATACAGGAACAAGTTCAGTGTTTCCACACCTCTCTTGTGTGCAATAAATCTTCCTTAAATGACACTGATGTAAGTCAAAGCGGCTACGATAATTAGAGGGGGGTGAATAGATTATCTCCATTTTTTCGATTATGCCCTCTTTTTCAAATCAAACAAGCCAAGACAAGAATGAAGGTGCGGGAAGTAAATAACACGCCGTCGATTTATAGAGGTTCAACCCACCTAGGGCCTAATCCTCTACCACCCCAGTATCTCCGGGATGGATTTCAAAAAGAAAAAAGATTTTATTAATTACCACAATTAATACAATTACAACACCTTAGGCTATTACAACAAAAATATAGAAAATATAAGAACAAAGTGTTTGCTTGAATGTATCTTGTTCTGTTGTATTATTCTCTCTTGTTGTGTTGCTTCAATTCTTCATCTATTTATAGAGGATGTCTTGAACTTGATAGGCTCCTCCTAGGAGATTGAAATCTGTAAACAATTGCAAGACAATTGAAGAATGTAGCTGTTAGAAATCAATTCCATAATTTAAGGAAAATATGTCTACTGCACAACGGTTAGAATTTGCTGTCAAAACGGTAGGGTGATCGGTTGCGCACAAATATAGAATTGAATATAATACAGCAAAAACACATAGGGGGACCGGTCTAGGGGGTTGGACCGGTCGGCATAGGGTCCGACGGGTCTCCCTCCCATTGGACCGGTCACCCTCTTCATTTAGTCTATTACTGGGAGTTTTGTAATGTTCCCAGGTACCGGTCGACTTCTAGGTCGACCGGTCGACCTCAAAGGGTTTTCCAAATGTCTTGTTTCTATTTCAAAACTCAACTTCAGGTACGGGTTGCCCTATAGGGCGACCGGTTGAACACGATACAGAAGTGTTGTCCTATTTTTATCGAAAATAAACTTCAAGAAATACTCCAAAATATTAGTAAAAATATTTTAAATCGATCAGGAGTATTTGGACAACATATAAAAATATTGTTTTGGTGTAAAAACAAAATCATCAAAATCATGATAAAACCATTTATCTAACAACCTCCCCCTTTTTGATGATTACAAACCAAAACAATTTAAAGAGTTCGATTTTGAAAACAAAACAATTTTACCGGTTAAAAATAAACTATCCGTTGAGAGCGACAACATTCCATGCATAATAATCACAAGGATGGGAGTAGAGATTTTGAAAAACATTTTGCACAAGTTCCCCTATCAATATGCACAACAAGAGTATTATAGAAGCAATCAACCAAAAGCTAAAAGCTCAGCTTTTACATATTGAGCTTAAGTTTCAATAGATTATAAGCTCCCCCTGTCAACAAAACATCATTAGTCATGTAAATAAGTTCATAATACAACAAATGGACTAAGTATGATCCATAACTTATGGCTATAAAGAGCCATAGCTTATAGCTTCTTTTCGTGAGCTTATTTTAGCTTCTTTGAGCTAATGAGCTTATAACCTGTTTCTCCCCCTTTGGAATCATCAAAAAGAATGTTAGCACGATAAAAACATCTTATATCCATATCAAAGTGCGCAATTTAACCGATTTATTGAGTTATTTGAACATTGAAGCTTATAATCCAAATAAGAGGAAAAATTGATCATATGATTTGCAAAAGCTCATTTGATTGACAAAACATGATCTCTATAAATATATAAGACTTTTGAAATTGAGAGAATCATGTAGGTGATGAATTTTTCATAGAAATATTTTATCGAACACTTGGCGGGCGTCAAATAATGAAGATGTATATAGCCCTTGTAAAAATAACCAAGCCAAAATTTTCATCACCAAATGCAATTTTACAAATATCATCCAACAACAATCATCATACCCAACATAAGAATATAAGAATTCCAATCATATATCAAAGATGAAGCACATTCTCAAGGGTTCAACCCAATTTAGATAAAGAAGAAGAATTCTTACCAATTAATCGGAGAGGTCGGGTATCATGGATGATATAACAATAGTATAAACTCAAAAATATATAATTTATAAGAAAGAAATCATTTTGAGTGAATTGTGTGTGAAATTTGCAAAGGGGTGCGAAAATAGTGAAAACCACAAGAAATATGCTAAGGCAGGAACATAATCGATTTTATCAACATTTAACACCTGTTCGACCGGTCGGAGGTGAGGTCGACCGGTCCAAGCTGAGGTCGACCGGTCGACCCACTTCATTTGGTCACTGGAGTTCTCTGTTCTGCCATTTTTCGAAATTTGATCCAAAAATCTGATTTTTCACCCCTAAGTTTTAAAAACGTACGAAATGCAAACATAGACCTCCTCCAATATACATTATGTGTAAACAAGCTCGAAATGAGGTAAAAGACTCGGCGGTTGACGAAACAAATATCCGCGAGTTATCCTTGAGACAGAATTAAACACATCTCAATTTTTTTGTTTAAGAAACGCATCCCTTAAAACACATATAGAATCTCAGTATGTTTAGTTCGATTATGAAGAACCGTATTTTGAGAAATTATTATCACCGGACTTGTTATCCCGAAAAATATGAACGTTTTAAAACTTTGGATAAACAAGCCATAAGAAGAAGTGGCTTTCAAATATTTGAAAATTTCTTTTAACGACACTTTAATGAGATTCGTTGGGATAGTTTTGAAGTCGAGCATATAGACATAAGGCATAAAGAATGTCGAGTCTAAAGGAGTAGTAAACGTAGATAAACATACCTCGAATTTGTTTGTCAACCAATATGCCTTTTCTCAAACTTTTATCCATCTTGATATTGTTCCCATAGGAGTAGAGATTTTTCTTCCTTCTTCAATGCCTAACTTCTTCAAAGGTTTTTTTGTATACTTTGATTGTAAAATATAACCACCTTCTTGGCATTGTTTAATCTTGAAGTTCAAGGAAGAAATTGAGCTCCTCCATCATGCTCATCTCAAATTCACCTTGCATCAACTTAGAAAATATCTTGCCTTGTTTTGAACAATGTTGCCTTGATCATCGAGTTTATAACAAAAATTTCTGCAAAATCTTAACAAGATATCTTGCACAAGAGCATAGTAATATCGAATAATATAGACACTGTAACAAGTAACACATACTATGCATTAAAGAAAATCATCAAGAGTTCAATAAAAACATGTAAGTTCAAATATGGTTATAGAAAGCTATATAAGGTCTCTTTTAAAATTTGAAAATCCGAAAGCATATAGTCGAGACCTTATTTAAAAGAAGTATTTGAACAAGAGTTTTGACAAAGCAAATAAGACTAAGGACATGAATATGTGCAATCAAATGCATAATTTTGAGAGGAGGATAAAAATCGAATATTTTATCAAAATAAAGTATAATCCTTTACAAGTCTTGGATAAAACAAGCACATAGGCATATGGCAAACATTCCCAGGTACCGGTCGACTTCTAGGTCGACCGGTCGACCTCAAGGGGTTTTCCAAATGTCTCGTTTCTGTTTCAAAACTCAACTTCAGGTACGGGTTTCCCTATAGGGCGACCGGTTAAACACGAGACAGAAGTGTTGTCCAATTTTTATCCAAAATAAACTTCAAGAAATACTCCGAAAAATTAGCAAAAATATTTTAAATCGATCGGGAGTATTTGGACAACATATAAAAATATTCTTTTGGTGTAAAAATAAAATCATCAAAATCATGATAAAACCATTTATCTAACAACCGAATCATGGCACCGTGTTAAGACACATGACTCTTCGTGGTATCTTTGAACCTTATTAAAATAGGAGCATTATTAGGTGTTCCTAAACTAAACAAAGATCACTCTAGTATATGTGGTTCGTGTCAACTAGGAAAACAAAAAAGGGAAGCACATAAGGTGTTGCAACACCTCAGTTAGTCACACTGTCTGGAAATTGTGCATATGGACCTTATGGGACCAATGCAGGTCGCAAGTATATGAGGTAAGAAGTATATGTTTTTGTGTGTTGATGATTAATCCAGATTCACTTGGATTGATATTATAAGAGAGAAATCTGACACTTTCACTGTCTTCAAAGAACTGATTCTTAGATTAAAAAATGAAAAAAGTTCCAATATTGGTATAATCTGAAGTGATCATCGTAGAGAATTTCAAAATGCTAATTTCTCTAACTTTTGTGAAAAACTAGGAATCTTTCATGAGTTTTCTGCACCAATTACACCTCATCAAAATGGTGTTGTAGAAAGAAAGATTAGATCTCTTCAGGAGATGGCACGTGTTATGATAAACTCCAAGAAAATCTCACCCAAACTGTGGGCTGAGGCTGCCAGTGTTGCTTGTTATATCATCAATAGGGTTCATTTATGTCCTGGTACTAACAAGACACCCTATGAGATATGGAAAGGTAAAAAACCTAACATCTGTTCATGTGTTTAGATGTGTTTGTTATATTCTTAATGACAAACAACATATTGGAAAGTTTGATTCAAAAGTGATGTGGGAATTTTTCTAGGATGTTCTGTTAATAGCAGAGCCTATAGGGTTTACAACATGAGAACTCGAACTATCATTGAATCTATAAATGTTGTTGTAGACGATACTAATGATTTTGCAGATATATCCAAGGATAAAGATGAAGAAAGTGCAATAGAAGCTGATTCTGATAGGACTGTTGAAGATGTAACCAGTGATGTTACAACACCCGATTCCACACTAGAGACTAATTGTGAAGTAGACCCTTAGTTTGATGTAGATAGATCAACCGAGTTTGATATCTATGATCAAGTCGAGAAAAGAACCACCAAGCGGGATAAGGAAGAACCATCCAAAGGATCAAGTTGGGCAAGTAACCGAGGGCATTAAAACAAAAGGTAAAGAAAAGTCAATTACGAGAGAAATTGAAAGATTTGTCTGTTTTACTTCTCTAATTAAACCTAAAAATGTTAAAGGGCTCTTGTTGATGAATATTGGGTAAATGCCATGCAATTAGAACGAAAAACTCGAAAGGAACAATGTGTGGGATCTTATTCCAAGGCACGAAAATTCTAATGTTATTGGAACCAAGTGGATTTTCAAAAATAAAACCGATGAACTTGCTAACATAACTAGAAACAAAGTCGGTTAGTGGCTCAAGTCTATACTCAAGTGGAAGGAACTTTGATGAAACTTTTTCCTCTCGTGGCTAGGCTTGAGTCCATAAGACTCTTCTTGCTTTTGCTTGTGTTCTTAAAATCAAACTGTTTTGAGATGGATGTCAAAAGTGCCTTCCTAAATGGCTTTTTGAATGAGGAATTGTTTGTTGAACAACCCAAAGGTTTAGAAAATCCCCATTTTCCAATCATGTTTTTAAACTGAAAAAGACTCAGATGGATTGAAGCAAGCTCCTGGGGCTTGGTATGAAAGGTTGACTACCTTTCTATGTGATAAAGGTTATAAAAGGGGAAGCATTGATAAAACCTTATTCATCCAAAAATTTAAGAATGGTATCACCATTGCTCAAATTTATGTTGATGACATAGTGTTTGGATCAACCTCTAAACAAAAACTTGATGAGTTTGTTGGTTACATGTCTTCTGAGTTTAAAATGAGCATGGTAGACGAGTTGAACTATTTTCTTAGTTTACAAGTTAAACAACTTGACAAAGGCATTTTTATCACTCGGAATAAGCATGCCAAGAACCTTGTTAAAAGATTTGGGCTGACAATAAAAAGCATATGAAAATGCCCATGGGGAATAATGAAAAATTGTCCAAAGATGAAAATGGAACTCATGTTGATCCCACTCTTTACAGAAGCATGATAGGAAGCCTTTTGTATCTCACCTGATATTAGCTATAGTGTCTGTGTTTGTGCTAGATATCAATCTTGTCCTAAAGAGTGCCATTTGAAAGTTCTGAAAAGAATCATTCGTTATATAAATGGGACTACGGAACTTGGTATCTTGTATTCTTCTGATACTAACACTAATTTGGCTTGTTATAGTGATGCTGATTGGGCATGTGATGTTGATGACGAACAAGCACTCTTTGGAGGGTGTTTCTATCTTGGAAACAATCTGGTTTCTGGAATAGTGAGAAATAGAACTCAGCGTGTTTCGTTATCTCTTCTTTGAATCGAGTATATAGTATTAGGAAGTTGTTGATCCCAAATGTTGTGGATGACACAAATGTTGGCAGATTATGGGGTTGAAGAAAAGTCCTTACTTTTTATTGTGATAATTCTAGTGCCATAAATATTTCTAAAAACGCTGTGAAGCACTCCAGAACTGAACACATTGATATTCGACACCATTTTATTAGAGACTTGGTTGAGAATAAGATTGTTACCATTGATTTTGTCACCACTGAGAATCAAATTGCTGATATTTTCTCCAAAGCCCTAGACTTTCAAAGGTTTAATTACCTGAAACAGTCTCTGGGTGTCTGTACTCTCTGAGCAGTGTGGGTATCAGTGTTGCAACACCATATGCATCATCTCTTCCTTTTCTTGATGTGTTGCAACCTCTTATTGATCTTATTCTCTTGGGTTAGTCATTGTGCATTTTTAGGATCATTACATTGGCTTAACTCTGGTTTATTGTTGTGACTCAATTGAGTACTCTTTTGATGTAACCTTTGTCCGAAAAAACAATTGTGGATCAATTTGCAAACAGAATGATTTTTTCCATGTGAAAGATGTATTTTTTTTTGGGCCTTTGTCGGAAAAAGCCCAAATTCCTTTGGTGAGGACCAAGAGAAGGAGAAGACTCACCAAGCTCCCGGAGCTTGAGAAGACAACAGTTAGTGCCACTCGGTTGGAGAAAATCTCTGAAATCGCTAAAGAAGTGCGGTCTCGAGTTATTGAAGAAACAACCAAGTCTCATGGAGGATGGTCAGCAGAGGCAATTAGAAGACCCAGTGTGGGCCAGGCAATGAGGAAGAAAAAGAAGGCGGAGACAATGAGAATCCCCTGTTGAAAGGATCGTATCTCCACCGCCACGATGATCTTTCTTGAAGGAGAAGAGCAGCAGAGCATGTTGCCTTCTATCCCTGAAAAGGGAGGCCAAGAAGCCGAGGATGAGGATGACGTGTAGGTCCCAAGGGGTGTGAGTAAGGTTTAGAAGGGGGGGTTGAATAAACCTTACCACCTTTTCGATTTTAGTCCTTTTAAATTATTACAGAGTTAAATACACAAATGAAGTCCTTGGTGGACAGCTAAGTTAGTTAACCAAATAGAGTTAGCCACTCAAATGGACTTCGATTGAGTCATTGATAGAATAACTCAATTTTAGTCTAAACCTTAACTTGGCTGTGATGAGATTTTCAGCGGAAGACTTAACACCCTTGAATTTGGTTTAAGTTTGTTTTAACACTTGGTTTTAGCACTTTGTTAATTATCAGATGGACAACAAATTTATTAGCAGATATCAAAATAATATGCAGTAATTAAAGTGCTGAAATGTAAATGGCACAATAAATTTTTATAGAGGTTCGAAGATGGGGTAATTCTTCTACTCCTCCCATCTCCAACTCCTGGAGGAATCCACTAAGTATTGATCAGAGTACAAAGTGGTTAACATTCCAGAGACAAGTCTTGATCACACAGCTGACTTGATCCTTTGGGACTCAGTCTGGAGATGCCTTGGTCACACAGCTGGCTTCTCGTCCGACTCAGCTTCTTCACAGGGCAGTTCCCTTGGATATGATCACGAAGCCCTCCAATAACTTGAGACTGGCTCGACCTTGAACCTTTCTACAATCCTCCTTGGAATGTAGACCCCTTTTGATTCTTCAAAAGTTTCCTCTTCAACAGCTTGAAGTTGTCTTTCCTTCACAGCTTGGTGTTGGATCGATTTCCTTCGAAGTTTAGGCTTGAGGATTTGCTTGAATAACTTGAGAATATTTTCGCTTGGTTACAGTTCGAATGTTAGCTTGAATGTTCAGGTGTGCAAGGTTTTTTTTTCTCAAAGTGATTCCTCAGCCTTTTATAGTGCTCTTTCAAAAATCTTCCCATTGAAGAGATAGGCTGATTTTCAAAAGACACTAATGGTCGTTGGCTTGTCTTGTTGCAGTCCTTGAAATTGACATTTCCTCGTATTAAATGAACCTTGACTTTTTCGTAGTCGACACAGTGCGATGCTTCCCATTGGTTTATTCCTTTTGCACGCTTCTGGGACTGAGCGCTTTAGAATATTGCAGCATGGAAGTATTACTTATTTAAGTAACTTTCTTGACTTACACAACGGACTCTTTTCGATTGTCTTGACTTGATGCGATTCCTTGACTTCCCGGGTGACTTACGGTCGGCTCCCAATCATTGGAAGTCTCATCTGTCACTTCAACTTAACTTGGCCGTCTTGAGTTGACTTGACTGACACTTCTCACAATTGTATCCGGTGATACTCAACTTGACACGTCTCGAGTTCTTTACTTCTTCTTCTTGCCATACTCGGCTATTTCACAATGAGGTAGTCATCATTTTAGCCTTGATTGACTTCTTGTAAATCCGACATGGTGACTCGACTCACTCGTATAGCCCTATCTATTACAATGCAAAATACAAAGAAAATGGGGTGCCAACTTCCTAGTCTAAGTTTTACATGGCATAATGAAGCTTCTTTTAACTTTTCTGGATCTGAATGGCCTGCCTCAATTAAGATTCATCAAAATCTAAACAATAGATTTCCCAACAATTTCCCCCTTTTTGATGATGCCAAAACTTAAAACATATATGCAAAAATGTAAGCATCAAAGATACATACATGTAGTGCAGTAACATAAAATGTATGCGTAGAATCAATATTTTATTTATCATAACATTCTTGTCCTTTACACAGCTGTTTACAAAATGTATCAGAGCAAGCATCTATGTCTACGCAAAAAAAAAATACAGATTTCTTATTTAATGTACAGAAGACTTACATACTTGTGCATTTACAAAAGTAAATTACATGAAGGGGTGGACAACAACACTTCATCTTCTTCGCTGCCTCCTTCTTTCTTCATCAGCTCTGTCGTCTTCTGACCTTTTTCTCTTCTTCTCTTCTTCAGTTGCTTTCTTTTCTCATAAGCTCTTTTGGCAGCTTCATCTCTTCTTTTTCTTTCTTGTCTCTCTTCCCACAGCTGAGTTTGTCTCTTATTTTCTTCTTCGATTCTCTTTACATACTCAGCATTGTTCTTGGCCACTTGCAGGTTGGCTACTTCGTCGAACCCAGCCCAATAGATCCCTCCTTTCTTACCTGGATCTATATATTCAATATTTTTGGGCGAGGTCTGGTCTGAAACCTCTTCCTCCTCCATTTGCTTCTTCCCTCGCCTCTGGCGTGTATTATCTTTGGGACCTTCTTTTTCCCGGTGAGTGACCAGTGACCAACAGAGGATCGCCCTTGTTAATCTGCTGTCAGCTTCTTCACATAGCTTGAGGCCTTTTTCCCAATACAAATCCCAGGCTTGGGCCATGGACATGTTCTCGAAGTATCCCTCGGATGCGATCGTCTTGAATTCATCAACAGATCTTGGCTCGGTTTCGACGTCTGAAATGGCATCAGTGTCTCTTCCTGAGGAATGCCTCCATATTGTTTCGGTATATCCATCACTCCGGCATCCATCTTTCCTTCCACCTCCTTCATCCCTGCTTCTACTATTTTTCGTTTTTCAGCCATGGGCACTGCGGAGTGTTGGAGCGGCAGAGTCACTGGGAGTTTGCTGATGATATCAGCTATGACAAGTCCTTGTTGAGGGGTATTAGCAATCATCAGGGTCATATCTTTCGAACCTTCCCCCTCAACAGATTTTCCCTTCTTCTCTCTTCTCAGTTCTTCAGCTGTCTTCTCCTTCACAAACAAGGCGTCCTTCTTCTCAGCTTCAGAACCTTTCAACGCCTCAAGGTATTCCTCTTCCCCCTTTTTGGCATCATAAAAGGAGAGAGGAACCCCTGGAAACTTGCCAGCAATCATGAAGTCTAAGCGGCTGATAGCTGAGTTATGCTTCGAATCTGCTGCGGAGTATCTTTGCACGGAATTGAGCGGGTGGCGTGGATTCACCGCCACCAGCTTCATTTCATCCATGAGGAGGCTGAATTTCTTCTCCATGTTCTCCTCTAAGCGCCAGGCTCTTTCTTATGAAATTCACGCAAAGAATCATCTACGTGTTGTGAGATTCATGCATTCGATCGATGTTTTCTTGCATTCTTCTCTTCATATCGGCATTCTCGGCCCGCCAGACTAGCAATTTATTGAACAATGTTCGAAGTATCGAACTTGTTCTACGATATTGTCTCTGTTTGTTGTTGCCACTATTCCCTGGATCGACAAATATTCCTTGCGGTCGGCGGAAGATTTGCGTCTCGGTTATCGGTCTCATGTCCAAAGAGGCCTGGTGCCTCTCCATCTTCTCTATCTCTCGCAAATATGGCCTTGAAAACTTCTCGAACCTCACCGTCATACTGTCTCACCAAGCGGCCAAGCGCGTCAAAGTCAAAGTCTGCTGGGACGATGGTATCTGTTGGAATAATGGGATCAGGTTTATGAAAACGTTCTTGATCTCTAGCTGATTCTTCAAGAAGGTCAGGTAGCTCCAGAGAGAAGGGGAACGATTCTTCAAATGAATCATCACGGGCAACGAGAATCTTCTCAACGGTAACTCGTGGCCGTGATGTGCCCGGTGGAGTCGATCTGCTGCGGGGAGCCTGCGTAGTTGACTCTGTTTTTTGTAGTCTGTTGTTGTATTGACCCGGTGGTGAGCCTCAATCGTCTCAACGGCTTTGTCGGTCTCGGTGGTTTGTCCATTTGAGTTGGTCGTCCTTGGCCATATCGATAGCGTCATCGGACGATGATGAGATTTGCATGGGTGGCTCATCATCAAAAGTAAAAGGTTGGCGAGTAGCCTTAAGATCGGACTTACTCGTACTTGGGAGAACATCCTCAGCTGAGTCTTTTGGATCGACAATGGGGGATGACTCAGCTTCGTCTTCACCTTCAAATCCTAGAAAGGTTACATCAGGATTGTCTTGGGAATCATGAAGAGCACTTATCTCCTTTTCAGATAGATCAATGATAGTAGGAGGGATGTTCTGTGCTTCCGTCTCTTTACCCCGGGAAGTCTCAACCTCCCGTTGGCCTTCACAACCTCCTGCAATCTCAACTGCAGCGAGGCCTTGGACAATCCCTTCGACAGACTCAACTGCCTTAGGGTCTTCAGAGGTGGCATCTACTGGAGTCTCAACTCCATGGATTGCACTTTCATCGCCCAGAGTGTTACTCCCAGGGCAGATCCATCCTGTGCCTCTACTGCATCAACAGCGTCATTGGCCTTCAAAGCAGTTGGTACTTCAGCTGAGACAGTCTCAACTGTTTGAGCCTCTTCAGTGACAACTTGATGTGTATCCATTTGTTTTTCTTTCTCCACTTCGCCTCCAAGATTTGTTGTGGAGTCAGCTGCAGCATCCTCTATCCTTGCTGCAGTGGACGAAGTTTCCCCCTCAACCGGCACACCAGCTGAGTGACTTGGATTGGGGTCACTCGTCTCCAGACTCCCGGCTATTCCCTTTGAGTGTTTAGCCGTTGGGGCAGGTGGTAAGACACCTTCATTAGGGGTTGGCTCGACTTGGGTCCCCAAGTTCCCAGTTTCATTGCCATTTCCCTTAATGCCTTCATCAGAGTGAGCAGGGGAAGTGGTAGCAGCAACAACGGTTGCAATCCGCTACACCACTCCCATAGGATCAATCTCCAGCTGTGATTTGGAAGATTCCCCAGGCCCTTCCATCAGCTGTTGCTTATGTAGGATCCTGGATTCCCGCATGGCTTGCTGCATCTCCAATTCTTCAGTAGCAGCAACAAGGTCCAGATCCTCATCGCTCTTTGACAACATATCAAAGTGTGGATGCGTATGATCAGTGGTTCCTGTTAGAGGGCAGATACTGGCCTTCTCGCGAGCTTCAGCTTCCTCTGTCAGTCTCTACTTCTTCTTGTCTTTGAAGATCTGCAAGATATCTGTGCAGTTTTCTTCATCCAGTGCTTGGACCACAGTGGTCAATCCGAGAAAATTCAACAGTTCTTCTTCTTCTTCAATAAACTCCGGTCTTTGGAACTGTTCCCTGGATCGACCCAGCTTCCACTTTCTCCATTCTCGCAGACGATTTTGGATGTCCGGATATGGTGGGGATAGGATCATCACATCATCATCTTCTTCATCATTATCTCCCTGTTGTCCCTCGTTCTCAGGGATTGAAGGTAGCAGACTTTTCTGCTCAACATCCTCGCGCGTCGTCGCGGCGGCGGATACGACCACTGTCGACAGTGAGTTGACTTTGTCGGCTACCTCTTGCGCCTCAGTATTCGACTACAATTGTGTCTTGATTTGCCTCTGTGATCGGCTTCAAGAGACTTGGCTATTTTACCAATAATTTCAAGAGACTCTACTTCTCCCGATTGTCTCCGCGATATGTTCGGTGAGTGGCGGACTCACTATTTTCTCAAGCTCGACCGCTTGAAGAGTCTTCTCCTTTTGGTCCTTACCGGAGGAATTTCTCGTTCGGATTGATTTCCTCCGAGTCCTGGGTGGCGGGGCGTCTATTGTCTTTTTTGAGGAGGCGCCTTCTCGGCTTATCGATCCTCCTTTTCTTAATAACCGGAGAAGGCATTTGGGATTCCTTCTCCACTGCGCGCTGCTCTTGGGGCGGTGACTCACTGGCAGGGCGAGTGCGGTTTCTTTTTCTTTGTTGCGAAGCGTGATCTTCTTTGCGGTATGTAGGGCGATCTTCTTCTGGGGAGAGGAGGAGACAATTGTTTCTTCAGGGCCAGCAGATTCCCCCTTACTCGCATCAGCCCTCTTGGCGTACGCTCTCTTCTGTGCTCCGGAAAGGTTCGATCGGAACATTTTCTTGTTTACATGGAACGCCTTTCCATGTCGAAGGGGGACTCGCTTCACTTCCACCATCTGGCCAATCACCAGGCTATATCCCAAAGATCCTCCAAACGAACCATCCTCCTTGAAGGATTTATTCCCAATATTCTCGGCAGAGTCTGCTTTGTATACAAACTCGCACTCACCAGTTCACCTTCTTCTCTTCCATGATCGCGACCATCACGATCAACTTGGTTTTGGACGGTGATTAAAGCTTCCAAACTTGATATCTATGCATTTGGCAACAATGTCTAACAACTTGTGGTAATCCTCCTTCAAATTTCTTATCACCGTGTAGACAACCTTTTGCGGATAGTCGAAGCTCTTCTTCCTTCAGCGGCCAGGTTAACATCGCTTCATAAATCTCCCGCACTCCTTCCGCCAAGAACAAGCGATGTTGCGGATCCTTGGCGATGATGGTGAAATCTTTCCTGTGAGCAGAGGACTTGATGCCGTCATCGTGAACTTTAGCGTTCACATAGAAGCTGTGCGACCTCCTCCGCAGGTCATCTAAAACTCCATCGACAAAAAGGGTTTGATCTGATTTCTCCAACTTCTCTCTATTTTCTTCACAAGGGTTTCGTCTGACCCTTGTTTGATCATGCCTTCGAAATCCACAGTAGATCCCATTTGGATTTGCTTTCCCAACTTGACGAAGTCGTACGTAGATGCCATTTCTCGAAGATTTACCGAATGAAACTTTGAAAATAAGCTTTGAAGATTTGTAGGGTTTTGAGAGTAAAAATGCTTTCTTTGCTCTTGAGAGAGATGAACAGTTTTGGTAAAGTGAGAGAAAATCGGACGAAATGGTATATGTATGGTTTATGAAAGGACGTGCGGGTAGTTTATGAAATTTGATCAAGATCAACGGCTCAGATTTTGCACGCCGATTAGCATTTAATTGCTTGCATTTAATGCGGCAGCATTTATATCCAATCATAAGCTTGGTATGCAGGTTTTGACTGTACACATCATAATTATGCTGACGTCATTCTTAAAAACATTCCCGCTCATTAAAAACGACTGCGTTTTTGTCACTTAGCTCATAAATGACTCAGCTTACTCCTTAGCTGATTTAACTTTTCTCTTTTTGCACATAGGCACTCAAATTTGTCGGCTAACTCGATGCGACTAATTGTTCGATCTGGTGATTCACTTAGCTGATTTTACGATCTCAGCTTCATTTTCATCTTTTCTTGTTTCATCTCTTCTCCTTGAGTCTTCTAAGTGTTAACTCAGCTCAATTAATCCTAACTCATGCTTGAGTTCTTCAAATCTTGATTCACATAATGGCTTTGTGAATATATCATTCTTCTTTGCTCGGTTGAGATATATTCCAAGGTGATGTCCTTCTTTTCAACATGATCTCTTATGAAGTGATATCTGACATCAATGTGCTTTGTTCTTGAATGCAACACAGGATTTTGAGTGATTGCAATTGCACTTGTGTTATCACACATAATTGGAATCTCTCTTTCTTCAACATCATAATCTCTCAGCTGTTGTCTCATCCATAAGACTTGGGCACAAACAAATTGCCCAGACTATGTACTCGGCAATTGTGGATGTGACTATTGAATTTTGCTTCTTGCTAAACCAGGAAACCAATCTGTTTCCAAGAATTTGACATGTACCTGAAGTACTCTTCTTGTCAACTCTACATCCAGCATAGTCAGAGTCTGAGTAACCAATAAGCTTGAATCCACCTTCCTTTGGATACCATAAGCCGACTTCCTGGCATCCTTTTAAATATCTTAGGATTCTCTTAGCTGCAGTCATATGGCTTTCTTTTGGAGCAGATTGGAATCTTGCACATACACCTACTTTGCAAAGGTAATGTCGCACCTTTAACATTAAATAGAGCAAGGATCCAATAAGTGCTCTGTATCTTGTTTGATCCACAGGTTTGCCATCTGCATCCATATCCATCTTGATTGATGTATTCATTGGTATTTTCACAGAAGATTTCTCTTCCATACCAAATTTCTTCATTAAATCTCTGGTGTACTTTGTTTGACTTATGAAGGTTCCATCCTTCAGCTGTTTAACTTGTAGTCCTAGAAAGAATGTCAGCTCTCCCATCATGCTCATCTCAAATTTGCCTTGCATGAGGTTTGAGAACTTATCACACAGCTCTTTGTTTGTAGATCCAAAAATGATGTCATCCACATATATTTGAACAAGTAGAATACTCTCTCTATCTTGAATTCTGAAGAGTGTTCTGTCCACTTTGCCTTTGGTGAATCCATTATCTGTTAGGAATTGAGATAATGTATCATACCATGCTCTAGGTGCCTGTTTCAATCCATATAAAGCTTTCTTGAGTTTGTACACCTTATCTCCAAGAGTCTTCTGCTCAAATCGTGGAGGTTGTTCAACATAGACTTCTTCTTCTAATAGTCCATTTAGAAAAGCACTCATCACATCCATTTGATATACAGTGAAGTTCTTGTATGCAACATAGGCAAGAAACATCCTTATTACTTCTAATCTTGCAACAGGAGCAAATGTTTCATCAAAATCTATCCCTTCTTCTTGGCAATACCCTTTGGCTACTTGCTTTATTTCTTACCACAGAACCTTCTTCATTCATCTTGTTTCTGAAAACCTATTTTGTGCCAATAACATTCTGATGGGTTGGTCTTTGAACCAATTCCCATACTTTGTTTCTTTCAAACTGATACAGCACTTCTTGCATGGCTTGAGTCCAATGTGTGTCATCTAATGCTTGGGACACATCCTTTGGCTCTATTTGGGAAATAAAACAAATGAACATTGCTTCTTGCTGAGCTCTGGATCTGGTTCTTACACCATCTCTTACATTTCCAATGACTAGCTCTGGTGGATAGTCTCTTAGCCATCTCACATCAGGTTGGAGTAAGTCAGCTGGGTTCAGTCGTCTTGCAGCTGTATTGTCCTGAGCAGCTTTCTCATCATCACTTAGTTGCAAATTGTCCAGCTGTCTTTGAGATTCAGCTATCTCATCTTCACCTTGATTAATTACTCCAGTTTCAGCTTCAACATAGGGACTCTTCTGCATAGTTGGTTGATTCAGCTTATCAGCTAACTCTTCAATGCCTTCTCCATTTACATTAGGTTCATCAAAAACCACATGGATAGACTCTTCTGTGACCATAGTCCTTTTGTTCAACACTCTATAGGCTTTGCTTTCAACTGAGTATCCTAAGAAGATACCTTCATCAGCTTTAGCATCAAAAGCCTTTAAATTATCTTTGCCATTGTTATGAATGAAGCATTTACATCCAAAGATTCTAAAATATGCAACATTTGGCTTTCTCCCTATCCAAATCTCATAGGGAGTCTTTGTCAGCTGTCTGTTTATCATGCATCTATTTTGAGTATAGCATGTTGTGTTTATAGCTTCAGCCCAAAATCTTTTAGGCCTGCACCGGTGACATGGTCCTTGCTGCTTCTTTGAGAGTTATGTTCCTTCTTTCTGCAACTCCATTCTGCTGTGGAGTCCTTGCAGCAGATAATTCATGAGCAATACCATTTTCAACACAATATTGAGTTATTATTCCATTGACAAACTCAGTTCCTCTATCAGATCTTATCTTTATAATGGTTTGACTCTTCTCATTTTGAACTCTTTTCATCAGCTGTGGTAACTTCTGCAAAGTTTCCTTCTTTTTACACATGAAGATTGTCCATGTATATCTTGAATAATCATCCACCACTACTAGAGTGTATTTTTACCCACTTATACTGGTTGGCTCAACAGGACCAAATAGATCCATATGTAATAGGTGCAATATTCTTGTTGAAGATGGACATGTCTTTTTTTTGAATGATGATTTGATTTGTTTTCCCATCTGGCATGCATCACATACACTCTCCTTCTTGTATCTTGAGTCTGCGGTCCTTCTTCTACAAGATTGCTCCTTGCAAGCTTGTTCATTGTCTTGAAATTCAGGTGACTCAGCTTCTTGTGCCACAGCCAACTTGATTCGGCTGTGCTCTTTGCTAACAAACAAGTGCTTGGTGTGGGAGTCGACCAATCTACCACATACATATTCTTTTGTCTGGATCCTTGCAACACTACTTCATTTGATTCGAGTGTCTTTGATTTGGCACACTCCCATGTTGAATCCAACATTATAGCCCTTGTCACGAGTTGGTGATGCTTAGTAGGTTGAAATTTAGACCTTCAACATATGCAACATCCGTGATTTCTAATCCATTTTTCTAGATGGATCCGGTGCCTCTTATTTCCCCCCGAGCTTCATTTCCTCCAAATATGACTTTTGCGCCTCTAATCTCCTTGAATTTTGACAGATTTTTCTTGTTTCTGTCATGTGTCCGGGAATACACTATCCATGTACCAGGTTCCTTGGCACTCACTTGTTCCTTGAACCCGCAATCAAGGAAATTAGTTTTTAGGTACCCATACTTGCCTGGTCTGAGGGGTTAGTGTTGTAAGATGATCCAACCAAACTATAGCCAAATTATTTGACTCTAAGGGGTTGCCATCTATCTGTGCCATAATCATAGTTCACTTTGGCAAATTGCTTGGGGGCTTTAGGTTCATACAGCTGTCTCTTTTGTCTGTATGCCTGTGTGTGTGTTTTAGCAATTTCCTTCTTTGGGTAATTGTGATATTTCTGAGTGTAGTGCTTGGGTGCGTATGTATGCTGATAATAGCTCTTTGGCCTTTGGAATGACCTTTGCTGAGTTCTAGGCCTTTGCCATTTAGGCTTGTATTCCATAGGTCTCTGCTGATACTTCACATTATTCCAATCAGCTTGGCTTGGGTAGTTTCTACCATTCCCATCATTTGTGTTTCTTTGATAGAACTTCTGGGGATTCTGATAGCTCTGTTTCTTCTTCACAGAGTACTTTCTGTTTGGAGTTTGCTGAGGAACTCTGCTGGATTTCTTCTTAGTTGTCCTTTCAGCATACTCAACTGGCTGTTTTCCTTTTCCTTTATAACCAAGGCCAGTTTGTTTGTGATTGTGCTTAGGAATGAATGTGTGTGCAACATTTGGTGTCTTGGATTTTTGAGATGCTTCATTACTTGAAGATCCTTTTTCCAAGATCACTCTTGGAGTTTGACTATGCACAAGGGAATTGAATCATATGCATCTCTTGTCTCCACATCCTTTTTGGCTCATGATAAGGTCATCCAATGATTTAGATGCCTTAGTGAATGAAGCAATGATATTTTTGAGATCATTTTCCCTCTTTTCTATAGCAACTATCTCTGCTATTAGTTTAGCATTCTCAGCCTTCAGCTATTTGTTCTCATCAGCTATGTGACTTAGAGTACTCAGCTCCTTAGTCAGCTGGGAGTTTTGGCTTTTGAGCTGGCTGTTTTCCTCATTTAATAGTGTGTGTGAGGATTTAATGTGCTCAAAGTCTTTCATCATTTTGCCTAATGAATCATAAAGATCAGTGGGTGATGAAGTGTGTGTGTCACAATCACTATTACTAGAATCTGAGTGAGATGAGTTAGAGTGTACCTCATCTTCTTGGCCAGGCTGATCTTGTTCTTTAGCCATTAGACAGATCAAGGCTTCTTCTTCAGAGTCACTTGAGTAGTCAGCTTCACTACTCTCCGAGTCTGCTGTGTCTTTTGACTTGGCTGTCTCAGCAGTCTCTGCAGCCAACATTGCCTTTTTCTTCTATTGTCTTCTTTTTCTGAAGACATTTCTTTCCTCTTCATTCCTGTATTTGTTGACTACAGGATATGGACAGTCAATTGCAAAATGTCCTGGTTGTCTGCAGTTCCAACACAGGTTTTCAACTTTTTGATCAGCTCTCTCATTTCTTGGGTTGTCAGTTCTTTGATATTCGACCTTTTGATACTCTGCTTTCTTTGGTGGCCTATCTTCCCTTGACTTGGAGGGAGTTGAGTGTCTTCTGAAAGATTCACCTTTGCCTCTTTTGTAGTTTTTATTGAAGAACTTATTGAATCTTTTAACCATTAAAGCAATTTTCTCCTGGTCAATGACTTCTTTGGTCTCAGCTCTCTTCCCTTCCTTGACTATGAGTGCAGCTGTTTTGGGTACAACTATCTCCTCTTGATCCTTTTTTCTCAGCTCAAACTCATAAGCTTTGAGGTCTGAGAATAGTTCATGATTAGACGTTTTTGATAGGTCCATCGAGTGCCTTAGAGCCATAGTCTTCATTTCCCACTCAGCTGGGAGGCTCCTTAGTATCTTCATACACATCTCCTTCTGTGTGTATTCTTTCCCAAGTGCTGAGAGCTCGTTTGTGATTTCAGTAAATCTAACATCCAGTTGGTCCATTGTTTCGCCTGCAAGCATTTTAAAGTTTTCAAATTTTTGAACAACAACAGATAATTTGTTTTCCTTGATTTGTTCAGATCCTTCACAAATTAAGGTTAATTTATCCCAGACTTCTTTGGTTGTCTTGCAAGATTTGACTTTGTTGAACATGGCTTTGTCCAAAGTCTTGTAGAGTATATCCTTAGCCACATTGTCAAGATTGTATCTTTTTCTGTCATCATTTGTCCACTCAGCTCTTGGTTTTTCAACCATAGCTGGTCTAGGAGGAGCATCCTCCTCTTCTTCAGCTTCGGCAGCTCTCCTTGCAGCTGTGTTCACCTTCATTATTTGCAGTGACCCATCTTCTATCACTAACCACATCTCATCATGTAAAGCTGATAGATGCGCCTCCATACGTATTTTCCAGTCATCAAATTCCTCAATGGTGAACATAGGGATGCGTATCAAATTTGCTTCCATGATAATAATTTTGCTAAAAACAATGGCTTTTAAAAGAACAAGTGTTAAAAACTTCTTTGAAAGATTGGAGATCTAGTTTAGTAACCAGTGCGGAAGGCTCAATGAACCAACCGCTCTGATACAACTTGTAGGTCCCAAGGGGTGTGAGTAAGGTTTAGAAGAGGGGGTTGAATAAACCTTACAACCTTTTCGATTTTAGTCCTTTTAAATTATTACAGAGTTAAATACACAGCTAAGTCCTTGGTGGACAGCTAAGTTAGTTAACCAACAGAGTTAGCCACTCAACAGACTCGATTGAGCTGTTGATAGAATAACTCAGCTGTTTAGTCTAAACCTTAACTTGGCTGTGATGAGATTTTCAGCGAAAGACTTAACACCCTTGAATTTGGTTTAAGTTTGTTTTAACACTTGGTTTTAGCACTTTGTTAATTATCAAATGGACAGCAAATTTATCAGCAGATATAAAAATAATATGCAGTAATTAAAGTGCTGAAATGTAAATGACACAATAAATTTTTATAGAGGAATCCACTAAGTATTGATCAGAGTACAAAGTGGTTAACAGTCCAGATACAAGTCTTGATCACACAAATTGACTTGATCCTTTGGGACTCGATCCGAGATGCCTTGGTCACACAGCTGGCTTCTCATCCGACTCAGCTTCTTCACAGGGCAGCTGCCTTGCTACTTCAGCTCACTTGCTCAGGTTCCTTGGATTTGATCACGAAGCCCTCCAATAACTTGAGACTGGCTCGACCTTGAACCTTTCTACAATCCTCCTTGGAATGTAGACCCCTTTTGATTCTTCAAAAGTTTCCTCTTCAATAGTTTGAAGTTGTCTTTCCTTCACAGCTTGGTGTTGGATCGATTTCCTTCGAAGTTTAGGCTTGAGGATTTGCTTGAATAACTTGAGAATATTTTTGCTTGGTTACAGTTCGAATGTTAGCTTGAACGTTCAGGTGTGCAAGGTTTTTTTTTCTCAAAGTGATTCATCAGCCTTTTATAGTGCTCTTTCAAAAATCTGCCCGTTGAAGAGATAGGCTGATTTTCAAAAGATACTAATGGTCGTTGGCTTGTCTTGTTGCAGTCCTTGAAATTGACATTTCTTCGTATTAAATGAACCTTCAGCTTTTCAGAGTCTGACACAGGTGCAGTGCTTCCCATTGGTTTATTCCTTTTGCACGCTTCTGGGACTGAGCGCTTTAGAATATTGCAGCATGGAAGTATTACTTATTTAAGTAACTTTCTTGACTTACGTAACGGGACTCTTTTCGATTATGTCGGACTTGACTACGCTTCCTTGACTTCCCCGGGTGACTTACGATCGGCTCCCAATCATTGGAAGACTCATCCGCACTTCAACTTAACTTGGCTATCTTGAGTTGACTTGACCGACACTTCTCACCAGTTGTATCAAATGATACTCCTTCAAATAGTTCTTTACTTCTTCTTCTTGCCATACTTTTCGGTTGTTTCACAAAATGAGTCCTCATTTTAGCCTTCAGTTGACTTCTTGTAAATCCAGACATGGCTGACTCGACTCAGCTCGTATAGCCCTACCTATTACAATGCAAAATACAAAGAAAATGGGGTGCCAACTTCCTAGTCTAAGTTTTACATGGCATTCATCAAAATCAAAACAATAAATTTCCCAACATGACGACATTGTAATGCACTCTCCTGTATCCGGACATACAAACATTCGTCTGCGTGAATGGCAAGCATGGAACTAAGTCGCTCTAGGGGTACAGTTTGAGCACCCTAAATTCATTGAGAAAGAGGAAGAATTGATGAAATTCCTTGGATTGACCACCGTGCTTCAGTCACTTAATGAAGATAATTTCCTGGACATTCTGCATATATTCAAAGAAAAAGAAAAGGAAAAGCTAGCAGAGGAAGCTGAAGCTTGTGAAAAGGCGAATATATGCCCACTCACTGGAACTCTGGAGCACACTCATCCTCACATTGATATGCTCTCGGAAAGTGATGAGGACATGGATCCGGTTCTTTGCAAAGGAGAAGGTGGATATGCAGCAAGCCTTGCTGGAATCCAAATCGATGCATGAACAGCAGATGATGGAAGGACCAGAAGAGTCCTCCAAATCTCTCCTGGAAATTGATCCGTTGGGAGTGGTAGAGCAGATTGCCATAGTTATTGCTGCAACCACATCCCTGTAAGTCAAGCGGCTACGATAATCTAGAGGGGGTGAATAGATTATCTCCATCTTTTCGATTTCGCCCTCTTTTAACAATCGAATGCTCAAACAAAATAATGAAGGTGCGGAATGTAAACAACACACGTCGATTTAAAGAGGTTCAACCCACCTAGGGCCTAATCCTCTACCACCCCAAAGATATCCGGGATGGATTTCGAAAAGAAAAAGAATTTTATTAATTACCAAAATTAATACAAATTCAACTTACAACACCTTGAAGAGCACCACACTCTTCTTCAACATCACCTTTGGAGATTACCACAATCTCCCTTTGAAGATTACCACAATCTTCCTTCAACGGCACCTTGTGAAGATTACCACAATCTTCAACCTTGAAGAATACCGAATTCTTCAACACCTCAAATAAGAAGATTACCACAATCTTCTTCACCTATCACCTAGATCATCCAAGTGTGCTCTTACCACAAGAACACTCACAAGGATATCTTGTGTTTGAATGATACCCAAAATATCAAGATTACAACTTAATAATGAATAATACAATTTGAGTGCAAAGTGTAATCAAGAATAGCCTAGACCTCAAAGATGTGAAAGTGATAAGCTAGGCAATATTACAACAAGAATAATGACTATGAAAGACCAAGTGTTTGCTTGAAGTGTATCTTGTTGTATTGTATCTCAATTGTTGTATTGGTTGCTCCAAAACTTCCTCTATTTATAGGAGATGATTGATCAAGCATAGGCTCCTCTTGGGGATTGAAAATCTCTGAGAAAAATACAATTAAAATCAAGAATATAGCTGTTAGAAATCAATCCCACATTTTAAGGAAAGTTTGTCTGTGTCAAACGGTCATATTTTTCTTTGTCAATACATAGGGCGACGTCGCACAGAGATAAGAGTTAAAGAGAACACTTTGAAAAATACAACAGGCGACCGGCCGTGAGGCTTGACCGGTCGACCCCTGTTCAACCGGTCCCTCTTGTTTCAAAAATGCAAGGTTTTGTTCTGTTTCAAAAGCGAAACTTGCAGTGCCGGTCGACCCACAGCGCGGCCGGCCGACCGGCCGACGTCGGCGCCCGAGCGACCGGTCGACTGCTTGTTTTTCTTTCCGTCTCATTTTCTGTTTCTAAAAACATCTTCGGTATGGGTTGCCCTATAGGGCGGCCGGTCGACCACGAGACAAATATTGTCCAATTTTTGTCGAAAATAAAACTCAAGAAATACTCCAAAAATTTAGTAAAAACATTTTAAACCGATCGGAAGTATTAGGACAACATTTAGAAACATCGTTTGAGAGTGAAAACCCAATAACGTAAAATCATTAAAAGCGTTGTCCAATTTAGACGAAAATAAACTTTGAGAAAATACTCCTAAAATATTAAAATCATTTTAAATCATTTAGGAGTATTTGGACAACCTTTAAAAACATTGTTTTGGTGATAAAATAAAATCATCAAAATTAAGATAAAAACATGTAACAAACAATCTCCCCCTTTTTGATGATTACAAACCAAAACAATTTTTACACAAACTAAGAGAGCAATTTTAGAAATGATTTTCCGGTAAAAACATTTGACCGTTTGGAAGCAACCAAAATTTCCAAAAATATTAAAGCAACCAAGTAGGGAGTAAAATTTTCAATAATAAGCACAAGCTCCCCTATCCACAAGCACATCAAGAATAATGTAAGAGCAATAATCCATAAGCTAAAAGCTTTAGCTTTTACAATTTGTTCAAGAGCTTATAAGCTCCCCTGTCACAAAACAACATTAAATAATAATATAAGTCCATCAAGCAACAATTGGACTAAAAAATAAATCACAACTTATGGCTTTTATGAGCCATAGCTTATAGCTTTTATGACAAGCTTTTTATTAGCTTCTTTGAGCTAATGAGCCAATATCTTGTTTCTCCCCTTTGGAATCATCAAAAGAATGTTAGGATGATAGAAACATCATAGAAGTATATCAAAGTGCACCAAAGAAATGATTTATCAACCATTGAGCAATTTAGGCTTAAAACCAAGGAAAATGGGAGAAATATATCATGAAGAGTATATACGCTCGTTTTATTTCCCAAAACATGATCTCAAAGAGTATAGAAGACTTTTTGGAAGCGAGAGAATCATGTAGAAGTTGAAATTTTCATTGAAACATTTCATCGAACACCTTGTGTGCGAAAAAAATGGAAGAGGTTGTATATAACCTTTGTAAATGGTTCAAGCCAAAAAATTTTCATATCATCAATCAACCTCATTTCAAAGCTCAAAAATCATATGCACCATATGCAATAATTTGTTCATCAATTTAAGAAGCTCAAAGTAGATTCTCAAGGGTTCAACCCAATTGAGATAAGCTAAGAATGATCAAGGCATTACAAATGCCAAAAATTAGAGCAACCATCAAGTAATAAGTCATGCTTTCAACAATACATGTATCAAATGTCCCAATATATTCAACTAAGCATAACAAAGCAAAAAGAAGCACTTTTACCATCAAGTACTTCATACCAATTATCAAACAATGCTTTAGAGTATTTTTACCATCAAATACTCCATCATAAATCATGATCATCCACAAGTCATTATCAACTTGCAATATTAACCCTTTTAAGAAAAACAAGCAAATATCATTAGTACAAATGAGTTTTACAAAAGTTCATAAAAGTTCAAAGCAACTTAAATGAAAATGCTAGAAAGTAAAGGAGATGGGGATATCAATCTTCGTCCGAAGAGAAGCAAGTTCCGGGTATGAGGTCCTTGATGAATTTCTTCAATTTGCCAATTGACTTCTTCAAACTAGAATTTTCCTTTTTCACGACCCGGAGCTCTTTTCTAAGAGAGGCCACATCTCTAAATGTTTCTCTTTCCACTTTGGCCATTCTCTCTTTGATATTTAGATCTTCAACATCCAACTCGTCTTCATCTCCTTCCTCATTTTCTTCTTCCCTAATTTCTTGTTCATTTCCCACATTTTCTTCTTCATTTTCCTCTTCATTCCCCACATCATCTCCTTGTTCGTCAAACTCACCTCTTCCAATATTTTCAACCTCATTGTCATTAAAGAAATCATCCCGAGGTTGTTGTTGATGTCGGGCACGTCCCCTAGCGGCTTTGGTAGGAACCCGTGGTAAATGTCGTCGCATTCTTACCATTTGTAGAATGTTGGCATTATCAAAATCATTGTGACGAATTTCGGTATTCATTTCATTTTCCGGGTATCCCGATAAGTATAAGAGTCGGCAAATCAAATTTCCCAAGGTATATTTCTTCTTGGTAAGCTTTCTAGATTCCAACAAGCAATATACAAAAATTGCCCCATAATTTACTCTTTCTCCTCGAACAATCTTATAGGTGAGAAAGAGTTCGAGATTACTTGGAAGTTTTACTTCCTTTCCACAAACACAATAGGAGCAAATGATAGATATAATCCGATAATTTGGCGGCATTGCCGAGTATGTCACTGGATATACTCCTAAAAGGTTTTCACATCATCTAGTGAGACACCGAAAATGTTATCATCCCAATGGGTGCAATTCACATTGACTACTCCATCATTTGGCACGTTAAAGTGATCACAAATATCGCCAATGTCCATGAATAATGCCTACCATTAACAAATGTGTGAAGTTCCAAAGGATTATCTATCGTAGCATCAACAATCCACATATTTGCATAGAAAAGTTTTATAAGCTCGTCATCATAGTGCAAACACGGATTATCCCAAAGTGAAACCCATCCTTGAATTTCAAAGTAAGCTCTAATATCCGGAAATTCATCATGAAAAGCTTGAAAACGAACCATACGAGTGCACGCAATTTTCTTATCATTCAATCCAATATTCTCATAATGTTCCTCCGCAAGTTTATTTAAAAATCGAAATCTATTAGCTCTAGAGGAGGCTCGTAGAGGAGTGATAACTTACTAGAGTCCCAATGAATGCTCGATTTTGAAACCCGGCTCTTAATTCGACAATCTCCTCTTCCGTAGCCGATTTTGATGGTCTCTTTGTAGAATATCATCTTGTTGGGGATTGGAAGAAGATTCACCCCTTTGCCTCCTTCTCCTCTTTTGAGGATTTCGTTCGGTAGAATTTCTTGGAGGTGCCATATATGTAAGATTCTTGTGAAAATAAGAAGATTAGCAACAAGAATCGTGAAAAATGATGAAGAATTGAAGATTTTGTAGAAAAGGGGAAAAATTCGCTGCTATAGGGTTTGGGGGTTTTTGTTCTGTTTCTGAAAGTGAAGAACAGATCGTTTTAAGCTTGAAAAATAACCCTGGGCGACCGGTCGAGGTGGGGTGCGACCGGTCGAGGTGCAGGGCGACCGGTCGCCCCTGCTGTGACCGTCCCAGGTGATTTTTCTTTCTCCCAGAGTTTTCCAAAATTCGATTTTTCACCCCAAAAGTTTTAAAACTTGCAAAAAATATAATTTTGGACTATATCCAACAAATATGGGTTTTGGAAAACATATAGACGATAAAATCGAGACTAAACACGTAGTGCCTTTTAAGAGAAAATATTTGCAAGATCAATTAGGGGCACTTAAGGGGTCAAAATGAAATATCTTGAAAGATATGTGCATAAGCATAAAAACGAGTTTTAAGGAAAAATACGAGTAGACATACCTCGATGGTTTAAGAAACTTGATGACGTAATAGCCAATGAGTATGAAGTATGTATCCTACACAATTCTTAGACAACATATGCATAGAAAATACAAGTGTAGGCAAGTAATATGAGATATCAAAAGAGCTTATGCTATAAGATTTCATAAGAGATAATAAGCCACATAAGTCTAATAAAATGCTCAAGGGTTTTAGAGAATCATGCAAGGTCTCTTTTAAAAAAAAATTGAAATTCATAAATTTATAAGAGACCTATATTAAAAATAAATACTTGAAAATTCATTTTGCAATTAAGACACAATTAAAAGTATGCATAGATTTAAAAAAATGCATATACAAATGGGGAGATACGGTTTACCAATTACGCCGTTTCCATGGGTTGTGTCTTTCCCATTGTTGATGATATCTTCCCTTTGAGAAGTCACTTTGTTGATGATGACTTCTTTGATCACTCCATTTCCAAGGTTTGTTGCCTTCCCATGGTTGATGGTTTCTTCTTCTTTGAAAATCACCTTGTTGATGATGTCTTTGCCATTTCCAAGGATTGTGTTCTTCCCATTTTTGATTATACGTTCTTCTTGGAAATTGGCTTTGTTGAGAGTAGTTTCTCCCTTTTTGATCAAATGAAACGTTCATTTGATGTTTTCTTGGTGACATGAATTTTCTCCGATTTTTGCTTTGCCGGGTACCTAATAGCACATTGTTTTGTGGTACCCTCATGTGTTTGGGTCCTTTAAGATTAGCTTTGAGACTTTTAGGTCTCCAACAATATTTAGAGTTATTTCTAGCCCCGACAAGAATTAGCCGTATGACCCTTTTTGCCACAATAAAAACAAGTAATAATTCTAGGAGCATAATGACCAATATGCATATTGACTTGATCCTTTTTCATATGATTAACAACATTAGGCTTATGATCAAGTCCTTTATCACAATTATGAATATCAACAATATTGGACATTTTATTGGTACTCAAGTTGGATTTTAATAAATCCTTTTTCATGCAATCAATATTTTCAACAAGAGTACTATTTTCTTTTTCAAGGTTTCTAACCTTGTCAAGTGTGGTGGTGTGAGCATATGATAGTGATTCATAGGAAGTAAATAAACTATCCTTATCATTTTGTCAAAACAATGAATTCCTTTTTCAAATTTTTGTATTTAACAAGTAAGTTTTGGAATTCATCTTGTAGCTCATCAAAATCATTTTGCAAATCACTATAATCATTTTGAATAACAATATCATAAGAAGTAGAGGGCTTAAGACATACCTCATTTTCTTCATTGATGCCCATAAAACAATATTCAACTTCTTCATAATTGAAAGTTGTAGGAGGCTTATTCCTTAGATTTGAGCTTGTATGATCTTGAGAAGTAGATGCTTTTGTTTGACTCCTTTCATTTGCAAATACTCCATAGATGGCTTCTAATTTTTGCCATACTCCATGTGCCGACTTTATTCCTACAATATGTTCATATTCTAAATTAGTAAATGAACAATATAAAATATTTAAAGCCTTACCGTTTAAGGAGATGATTTTCTTTTCTTCATCATTGAGCTTTTTGAAGCCTTTTGAGGTGTATGGTGTATCTTTCGTCGGAATGGATTCTCCATTAATGACGGTGTTCCAAATGTCGAACCCGCAACCTTGTAGATAGCATTCCATTCTTTCTTTCCAAAAATTAAAATTCTTGGAATCAAATAGTGGTGGCTTGGTGGTGGAGGTGCCGGATAGATGAGCTTCGTTCGTAGCCGTTGATCGTTTCTCTTTACTCGCGATGTGAAACGAGCTTGCCAAAGAGTTTGGCTCTGATACCACTTGTAAGTCCAAGCGGCTACGATAATCTAGAGGGGGGGTGAATAGATTATCTCCATCTTTTCGATTTCGCCCTCTTTTAACAATCGAATGCTCAAACAAAATAATGAAGGTGCGGAATGTAAACAACACACGTCGATTTAAAGAGGTTCAACCCACCTAGGGCCTAATCCTCTACCACCCCAGTATATCCGGGATGGATTTCGAAAAGAAAAAGAATTTTATTAATTACCAAAATTAATACAAATTCAACTTACAACACCTTGAAGAGCACCACACTCTTCTTCAACATCACCTTTGGAGATTACCACAATCTCCCTTTGAAGATTACCACAATCTTCCTTCAACGGCACCTTGTGAAGATTACCACAATCTTCAACCTTGAAGAATACCGAATTCTTCAACACCTCAAATAAGAAGATTACCACAATCTTCTTCACCTATCACCTAGATCATCCAAGTGTGCTCTTACCACAAGAACACTCACAAGGATATCTTGTGTTTGAATGATAACCAAAAATCAAGATTACAACTCAATAATGAATAATACAATTTGAGTGCAAAGTGTAATCAAGAATAGCCTAGACCTCAAAGATGTGAAAGTGATAAGCTAGGCAATATTACAACAAGAATAATGACTATGAAAGACCAAGTGTTTGCTTGAAGTGTATCTTGTTGTATTGTATCTCAATTGTTGTATTGGTTGCTCCAAAACTTCCTCTATTTATAGGAGATGATTGATCAAGCATAGGCTCCTCTTGGGGATTGAAAATCTACAGAAAAATACAATTAAAATCAAGAATATAGCTGTTAGAAATCAATCCCACATTTTAAGGAAAGTTTGTCCACGTCAAACGGTCATATTTTTTTGTCAATACATAGATGCGACCGGTCGCACAGAGATAAGAGTTAAAGAGAACACTTTGAAAAATACAACAGGCGACGAGGTCGGCGTCCACCGGCCCAGTCGACCCTCTGTTTCAACTGGTCCCTCTTGTTTCAAAAATGCAAGGTTTTGTTCTGTTTCAAAACGAACTTGCAGTGCAGAAAAATCGACCGACCAGGCGGCCGGTCGACCGACCGGCCGACGCCTGAAGCGGCCGAAGTCGACCTGCTTGTTTTTCTTTCCGTCTCATTTTCTGTTTCTAAAAACATCTTCAGTATGGGTTGCCCTATAGGGCGTACCAGGTCGACCACGAGACATAAATATTGTCCAATTTTTGTCGAAAATAAAACTCAAGAAATACTCCGAAAATTTAGTAAAAACATTTTAAACCGATCGGAAGTATTAGGACAACATTTAGAAACATCGTTTGAGAGTGAAAACCCAATAACGTAAAATCATTAAAAGCGTTGTCCAATTTAGACGAAAATAAACTTTGAGAAAATACTCCGGAAAATATTAAAATCATTTTAAATCATTTAGGAGTATTTGGACAACCTTTAAAAACATTGTTTTGGTGATAAAATAAAATCATCAAAATTAAGATAAAAACATGTATCAAACAATCCCGATTCACTCGGAGGACGGATCCAAGGGACTTGGCGATGACACTGGGAACTTGGGCACCCAAGTTGAGCCAACCCCTGTTGAAGGTGTCTTACCACCTGCCCCCACGGCTGAACACTCAATGGAAATAGCCGGGAGTCTAGAGCAGAGTGACCCCACCATTAGTCACTCAGATGGTGCGCCAGCTGAGGGGGAAACTCACTCCACTGTAGCTAGGTCGGAGGATACTGCAGATGACTCCACAATGAAGGAAGGAGGCGAAGTGGAGAAAGAAAAAGAAAAAGAACAACAATAAGTTGTCACGACGGCTCGGACGATTGAGTCTGAGTCCCCGGTGAAGTGACAAGCGCTGCGGCCGAGGACGCTGCGATGTAGTCAAGGCAGAGGTTGGAAATGCCCCAGGAGTTAACACTCTTGGCAATGAAAGTGCAATCCAAGGAGTTGAGACTCCTGTGGATGCCAATGCAGGAGACCCTAAGACAACTGCGTTTGTCGAAGGAAATGTACAAGGCCCCGCTGCAGTTGAGACTGTAGGAGGTAATGAAGGCCCAAGGGAGGTTGAGACTTCCCTGGGTAAAAATCAAGGAGAAAAGAGCATTCCTCAAGTCATCATTGTTGACTCAGAAGAGGAAATCAGCGCTCTTCATGATTCCCAGGATGATCCTGATACAACATTCTTGGGATCTGAAGACGAAGCTGAGTCAACCCCTGCTGCAAAGGACTCAGCTGAGGATGCTCTTCCAAGTACGAGTAAGCCAGAATTCAAAGCTGCTCGTCAAACGTTCAATTTGGATGATGAACCAAGCCCTCAGGCTTCATCATCCTCCGATGATGCTGATGGTGCAGCTGATGACAAGCAGATTCATTTAGCGAGAATCTCGAGGTCAAGAAGGCGTTAAGACAAATGAGGCTCGATCACCGCCAACCCGCTCACCAAGGCCCATCTGAGACTGAGTCATCTGCGCAGGCTCCCAAAGCTGCAGCAGGCTCGACTCAACCAGGCACATCACAGGCATGACCAACTGTAGAATCAATACCATATGTACGTGATGATGTATTCGAAGAAACTTTCCTTTTCTCGATTGAGCTACCCGATCTTGAAGAAAAAACAACTCGTGAGCAGAGACGCTTCAACGTAAGAGTTGATCCAGTTATTCCCTCCAAGTCAATTGTTCCAGCAGATTTTGATTTTGATGTTGCTTGGCTGCCAGCTGAAACCGAGGTGACAGCTGAGGTACGTGAAGTCTTCAAGAAAATCCTTGGTGAGATTGAGAAGATTGAACGGCACCAGGCCTCACTGGATATGCGGCTGGAAAAAGGGGATGCCAACCTCACGTGCCCAGACTTGCGAGGGATAGTGGTCAGAATCAGGGAATGGTGTCAGCAGCAGAGTACAATGAGATATGAACAAGTCAGATATTTTAAAGCATTGTACAACAAAATGTTGGTCTGGAGCGCTGATAATGCTGACATGAAGCGGAGGATGCAGAAAAATATTGACAGAATGCATGCCTCTCATACAACAGAGATGGAGCTACTGCGTGAATTTCATAGAAAAGAACTTCTGCGTGTTGAGGAGAATATGAATGCCAAATTTAGCCTTCTCATGGCTGAAATGAAACTGGTGGCAGCCGAGTCCAAAGCCACCCGCACAGAATTTCGAGCAGCATACTCCGCAGCAGACTCCAAGCAAAACTCCGCTATCAGCCGACTGGACTTCATGCTTGCTGGGATGTTTCCAGGGGTTCCTCTCTCTTTTGATGATGCCAAAAAGGGGGAAGAGGAATACCTAAGATGTTGAAAGAGACAGATTTTGTTGAGAAGAAGAAAGAGACAACTGTTGAGAAGAAGAAAGAGACAGCTGATGAGAAGAGGAAGGAGAAGGGAAAAGCTGTTGAGGGGGAAAGGTCAAAGGATGTGACTTTAATGCTTGCTGAAACCCCTCAGCAAGGTCATGTCACAAATTAGCATAATCAAAACTTCCTAGGTGACTCGCCGCTCCAACACTCTGTTGTACCTATGTCTGAGAAGAGAAAAATCGTAGAAGCAGGGATGAAGGAGGTTGAAAGGAAGACGGATGCCCGTGTACTAGAAGTTTTGAAAGCTTATGGTGGCATTCCGGCATGAAAGGACCAAGATGCCATCCCAGATGACGGAAACGAGCCAAGATTAGTTGAAGAATTTCAAACTCTTGAATCAAGAAGGCTATTTCAAGGACATGCCATTAGCCCAAGCACGGGATCCTTGGGAGAAAGGCACGAAGATATGTGAAGAAGGCGATAGGCAACAACTAACTACCGGCCCATTCACCGGTAAATGAAGACTCCGTCGCGGTATACACCCAGAGGAAAAGGAAGAAGTGGTGGAGGAAGAGGTTTTCGACCTAGACCTTTGCCCAAAAATATTGAATATGTAGATCCAGGCAAGAAAGAAAGGATCTACTGAGCTGGGTATGATGCTGTAGCCAATCTGGAAGTGGCTAGAAAGAATGCTGAATATGTAAAGAGGATTGAAGAGGAAAACAAAAGGCAAGATCAGCTGTGGCAAGAAAGACAAGAAAGAAAAAGAAAAGATGAAACTGCGAAGAGAGCTTACGAAAAGAAGAAAGCAGCTGAAGAGGAAAAGAAGAGGAAGAGAGCTGATGACGACAGAGCTGAAGAGGAAAGGAGGAGGCAGCGAAGGCGATGAAGTGTTGCTGCTAACCCCTTCATGTATTTTACTTTTGTAAATACATATGCATGTAAGTCTTCTGTACATTCAATGAAAAATTTGTAATTTATACATCTTTGCATAGACGCCTGTAATTTGTGTAGATATAAGTATGCTCTGATTGCTCTGATACACATTGTAAACAATTGTGTAAAGGACAAGAATGTTATGATCAATAAAAAGATTGATTCTACGTATACATTCTTTGTTACTGCATCGCCTGTATGTATCTGTGCTGTTTACATGTTGATTAATATTTTTAAGTTTTGGCATCATCAAAAAGGGGGAAATTGTTGGGAAATTTATTGTTTAGATTTTGATGAATGCCATGTAAAACTTAGACTAGAAAGTTGGCACCCCATTTTTCCGAGTCAAGTCGGTATGCCTGGAATACAAGAAGTCAATCAAGATCAAGTGAAGACTCGAGGAACAACTGAGTATGGCCAAGAAAGAAGATCAAGGACTCGACGAAGGAGTATCAGCGTGATACAGCTCTGTATGGAGAGTCAGTTAAGTCAACTCAAGAAGCCAAGTCTCAAGTTGAAGTGACAGATGAGTCATCCATTGATTGGAAGCTAACTCAAAGTCACCTGGGAATAAAAGTCTGCATCGAATCAAGACAATTGAACGAGATCCATCGATGAAAGTCAAGAATGTTACTCAGAATAGTAACCTGTTAAAGTTGTCAGAAATAAAGTGTTAGTTCCAGTTGTGTGCAAAAGGAACAAACCAATGAGAAGCACTGCACCAAGTGTCAGATACGCTGCAATGATGCAAGACATTAAATACGAGGAAATGTCAACATCAAGGACTGCAACAAGACAAGCCAACGAACACAAGTGATTTTTGAAAATCAGCCTATCTCTTCAACGGGAAGATTTTTGAAAATTCACTATAAAAGGCTGAGGAATCACTTTGAGAAAAGGTTACCTTGAATACCTGAACCTTGCACACCTGAGATAACAAGCAACATTCATACTGTAACCTGCAAAATATTCTCAAGTTGTTCAAGCAAAATCCTCAAGCCTAAATCTTGAAGGAAATCGATCCAACACTAAGCTGTGAAGGAAAGACAACTTCAAACTGTTGAAGAGAAAACTTTTGAAGAATCAAAAGGGGTCTACTTTCCAAGGAGGATTGTAGGAAGGTTCAAGGTCGAACCAATCTCAAGTTATTGGAGGGCTTCGTGATCAAATCCAAGAAGCTTGAGAGAGTAGGCAAGTAGCAAAGCTGACCACCACCCGTGAAGAAGCTAAGTCGGACGAGAAGCCAGCTGTGTGACCAAGGCATCTCCAGACTAAGTCCAAGGAGCAAGTCAGCTGCATGATCAAGACTTGTCTCTAGACTGATAACCACTTTGTACTCTGATCATTACTTAGTGGATTCTTCCAGGAGTTGGAGAAAAGAGGAGTAGCAGAATTACCCCATCTTCGAACCTCTATAAAATTTAGTTGTGTCATTTACATTTCAGCATATTTACATTCCTGCACACATACTTTATATTTGCTGATAATTTGCTATCCAACTGATAATTAACAAAGTGCTAAAACCAAGTGTTAAAACAAAGTTAAATCAAATTCAAGTATGTTAAGTCTTCCAATAAAAACTCATCACAAACCAAGTTAAGGTTTAGTCTAAACAAATTTGAGTTATTCTATCAACAAATGACTCTATCGAGTCGTTGAGTGGCTAACTCGTTGATTAACTAACTTAGCCCCTCAAGACTTAGCCGTGTAATTAACTCGTAATATTTTAAAAGGACTAAAATCGAAAAGTTGGTAAGGTTTATTCAACCCCCTTCTAAACCTTACTCACACCCTCGGGGACCTACAAAGTTGGGTACCATGGGAATAAACCTTCAAGATTATCCCCTCCCTCAAGTCGCATTCGACCGGGCCGATCAAAGTTTTGCAAAAACCTACGTTCGCAAGAAGAAAAGGGGAACCTCCTCGCATGACAAGTGCGGCAAAAGAGGTTAAAATTGCAGAAAACAAAGTGTCATTGGTTAAGGAGAGTGGTCAAGTGTCTAAGAAACCATCAAGGAGGATAATAAGGCAAATGGTTTTTACTGATTCAGAGGATGAAATTCCCAAAAATGATCCTCTTGAAAATATTCCTGCTCCAGATGTTGCGATGGAGCCTTCTGAAGATGATTCCTCCTCAAATGATGATGATGAGAGCACTGAGTCAGAAATATTGAAGGATGTTGGTGATCCTTCAGGTACTGCTGCTAAGGGTGTAGACATCAGTGTTGAAACATCAAAGTCTCACACTTACTCTGACAACTCTGATCATGAACCATCAGACTCCGAGCTTGAAGATAACAAAGATTTATTTGCTGCCTTCTTCACTGCTGATAACAAAAAATTGTGCGATACTATAGTTCAAAGGGAGATATTGTGTGAACGGCCTATTAAGATAGACGATCATATCAAATATGGTATTTTGCCTCTACTTGAGGAAATGGAATTGTTTGGGTCTGTTACCAACATTAGTCCATATGTTGATAGGGTTGTTAGAGAATTCTATTGTAATCTCCCTGATAGGTTTGATGATGAGGATTCTACTAAGTATGGGTCGGTTTGGGTTCGAAAGAAAGTCTATTCATTCACTCTGGAAGATATCAATGAGGTTCTGGATGGGAACAATGTGCTTAATGACAATCTACCCTCGGATATGGATGAAATTGCTAAAACTCTGAGTGGGGGAGTTGTGCAAGTTTGGCCCACTAAACAAGAAAAGTTCAAGGCCAAGGACCTGACAAAGAAATATACATTGCTGCACAAAATTGCTCTGTGCAATTGGACCCCAACAAAGCACACCTCTTCTCATCACCACTAACCAATGTGTCCTCTTGTATTGCATTAGAACCAAGCACCCTTTCAATATTGGGAAGCTTATATTCGACGTGATTGGGACTCATGCTGGATACACCAGTATGTATGGTTTTCTTCCTTACCCTTCTTTAATTTACAAAGTTCTTGTATCTCAGGGGTTCAAAAACAAGGAGTATGAGGACTTGGTTGTTGTTCCCGCTCTAAATGATTTTACAAACTTAAAAGGCCTTATATGGTTTGAAACAAGCACCCCGAGTATGGTATGATAGACTTAGCTCTTCCCTTTTACAAAATGGATTTACAAGAGGTAAAGTTGATACTACTCTTTTTGATTTTGAAAAAGGGCAATATTGCTTGCTTGTTCAAATTTATGTTGATGATATTATTTTTGGTGCTACTAATGATTCCCTTTGCAAGAAATTTTCTAAGTTGATGCAAGGTGAATTTGAGATGAGTATGATGGGGGAGCTTAATTTCTTCATTGGACTCTAAATTAAACAATGTCAAGAAGGTATCTCATATCACAATCAAAGTATACCAAAGAACTTCTAAAGAAGTTCGAAATTGAAGAAGGAAAAACCGTCACTACTCCTATGGAAACCAATGTCAAGCTCGATAAGGATGAAAAAGGCAAGTCGGTTGATGAATCAAAATATCGAGGTATGATTGGTAGTTTACTTTATTCAGCCGCAAGTAGACCCGATATTCTTCATGTTGTATGCCTATGTGCTCATTTTCAAAGCAATCCCAAAGAATCTCATATGAGTATTTCGATATTTGAAAGACACCATGGCTTGTTTTATCCAAAGAACGAAAACATTTCTCTTAAAGGATATAGTGATTCGGATTATGCGAGAAATATTGATGATTGCAAACCTCCGGATCATGTCAATTTTTAGGCAATTGCCTCGTATCTTGGTTTCAAAAAAGCAAAATTGTTTCGTTATCAATGGCTGAAGCCGAATACATTTTCACAACCTTTTGTTGTACTCAATTTCTTTGGATGAAACAAACGTTAGTGGATTACAAATGCTCTTTTAAAAATGTTCCTATTTTTGTGATAACACGTCCGCTATAAATATTGCTCAAAATCCGGTTCATCATAACAGTACTAAAAATATTGAGGTTCGTCATCATTTTCTAAGGGATCGCGTTTCCAAACGAAAAATTGAGATGTGTTTCGTTTCGTCTCAAGATCAACTCGCAGATATCTTTACAAAACCGGTAACTGCCAAGACTTTTGCTTCAATTCGAGCTCGTTTAGGCGTAATGCATATCGAATAAGGTCTATGTTTGCATTTTGCGCGTTTTTAAAACTTAGGAGTGAAAAATCGGATTTTTTGCTCAAAAATGGTACAGAACCTGAAAAAGTGCTCTAGGCACCGGATGAAGGGAGGTCGACCGGTCAACCTCTACCTGGACCGGTTGGCCTCCCCTTAGACCAGTCGAGCACCATAAGTTTTTGGTTAAAAACTTTTATGTCCTCAGTCTGCTTCATTTCCCTGTTTCTTGTTCTACTTTCCACCCCTTTACAAATTTCACACTCAATTCACCCAAAATGATTTTTGTCTTGTAAGTTATATACTTGTGGCCTTATATTATTGATATATCATCATTATTGCTCGACTTCACCGATTGATTGGTAAGATTAATTCTCTTTTAATCTCAATTGGGTTGAACCCTTGAGAAAGTGCTTTTTTTTCTTTGATATTTTGATGAAATTCTTGTATACATGTCTTGGGTATGATCATTGTTGACAAATGATATTTATAGAATTGCATTTGGTGATGAAATTTTGGGCTTGATTACATTTACAAGGGCTATATACATCTTCGTTTTTTTTTCTACGCACGCCAAGTGTTCGACAAATTGCCTCAAAGAAAATTTCATCCCTTACATGATTCTCTCTATTTCAAAAGTCTTACAAGGTAATAGAGATCATGTTTTGTCACTCAAATGAGCTTTTACAAATCATCTTATCAAATTTTCCCTTATTCTTTGGAATTTTAAGCTTTATGCTCAAAAGCTCGATAATTCGTTTGACATGCCCACTTTGATATGATTGTATGATGTTTTTATCGTTCTAACATTCTTTTTGATGATTCCAAATGGGGAGAAACATGAAATAAGCTCATAAGCTCAAAGAAGCTAGAAAAAGCTCGCAAAAAAAGCTATAAGCTATGGATGAAAAAGCCAAAAACTGAGGATAAAACTTAGTACAATGGACGAATTATGGACTTTTATACATGTCTAATGATTTCTTTTTGACAGGGGGAGCTTCTAAGCTCTTGATATTTAAGTTCAAAGTGTAAAAGCTGAGCTTTTAGCTTTTAAATGCTTGCTTCTATAATTACTCTTATTGTGCATGTTGAAAAGGGGAGCTTTTACACAATGTTTTGAAAATCTTTACTCCCATCCTTATGATTCTTATGCATGACAAGTGTCGCTCAAAATGGATAGTTTTTTTTTACCGGAAAAAAAACGTGTTTTGTTTTCAAAATCGACCTCTTAAAATTGTTTTGGTTTGTAATCATCAAAAAGGGGAGTTTATTAGATAAATATTTTTATCTTAATTTTGATGATTTTATTTAACTTAGTTTTTCACCAAATAATGTCCCTAAATGTTGTCCAAATACTCCCAATCGATTTAAAATATTTTTACTAATTTTTTGGAATATTTCTTGAAGTTTATTTTTGACAAAAATTGGACAACACTTCTGTCTCGTGTTCAACCAATATTTCTAGAGGGCAACCATTACTGAAAGTTTAATTTATGAAATAGAAACGAGACGTACGAAATTCCCCAGGGGGTCAATCGGTCGACCGGTGCCTGGGATGATTCGTGTTTTAGAAAACTTCTATGTTCTTCAAAACAAAAAGGTTGGATCAATCCCAAGGGAGTCGACCGGTCGAACAGGGGGTCGACCGGTCCAACCCCCCTTGGACCGATCCAACAGGGCAATTTTTACACGTATATTTCAAAATCTTTATTTGTGTTCAACCGGTCGACCTCAAGGTTTATCAGCAAACTATCCGTTGAGCAGCAGACAACTTTTCATGATTTTAAGGGATTGATTTCTAACAGCTATAATCTTGATTTAATTTGTATTTTTCTTTTGTAGATTTTAATCTCCAAGGAGGAGCCTATGTCTGAAATCATATTCAAGACCTGTCTTATAAATAGATGAAGGATTGAAGCAACAAGAGACAACAACAGCAATACAATCACAAGCAAAACTCTTGTTCTTCACTTTCATATCTTGTTGTATTTAGCTTAAGTCTTTCACTTGCACATCTTGAGTATTAGGCTTAATTCTTGATTATACTTGCACTTCAAAGTTGTATACTTCATATCGAGTTCTAATCTTGAATTTATTTCTATCATCCAAAGCAAGATAACCCTATTAGTGTTCTTGTGGTAAAAGCACACTTGGGTGATTTTAGGTGTTGAAGAGTGTGATACTCTTCATAAGTGTAAGAAGATTGTGGTAATCTTCTTATTGGTGTTGTAAGAAGAGTGTGGTGCTAGATCTTCAAAGGTGAAGGTGTAATAGTTTGGTGCTATTAATAAAATTTCTTTTTCTTTTTCGAAATTTACTTGGCTATATCGGGGTGGTAGAGGATTTAGGTCCTGGTGGGTTGCACCTCTTTAAATCAACGTGTGTTGTTTATTTTCCCGCACTTCCCTTCTTGCTATTGTCTCAACATTCAAAAAAGAAGGCCAAATCGTAAAAAATCGGCATAATCTATTCAACCTCCCTCTAGATTATCATAGCCACTTGGACTAACACTAATATCCTTAATTCAACTCAAATAGCGAATTTGGATAACTAGAGTATTTACTTGGGAGTAAGCTCATATTCCAAAAATAGAGCTTAAACTCTTTTATTAATTTGCAGCTTAAACAAATTAAAGTGCAAAATTAATTCTTGATCCATAAGTATATCATCGGCATCTCAACAGCGATTATTTCGGGCAGTTAAGTTCTTACTTTTGCGGCTTAAACAAATAAAGCGTCAATACTTTCTTTAGTCCACAAAAATATTGTCCGTCTAAGTCGCGATAATCTCGATACTTTGTACTAAATTGGTTAAACTAAAGTTGTTGAGTTTGGTCTAAACACATTTCAATAATTTACGCAAATAATTAGGTACTGATCTAACAAATTTATTCTAGATCCAAGTAATATTTATTATTTTCAATTCAATGAGTTCGAAAATTTGCCACCAAGGCTAGTAATCATCTCCCACCGAATTGAAGATCACAACAAAAATTATTGATCCATGAATTAAATTATCGATGTCCATAAATAAATCATGCATGCAGCCATGCGATATAAGTAATTACAAAAACATATAGTCTCCATGGGCGACATCGACATATGGTGAATCATGTGGACATAATTTTGACTTATGGTCGTAAAATTGATGTAACATAGCCTCCAAAAATCGGCTCAATAAATACACGCCTAGAAAAAAAAACATATTTTTAAGGCCATATACATCAATCTAGAAAAAGTAAAAAAAATGAGGATACTGAATTACCACCATTGTCAAAAATTAACTCCCACAAATAATATTTGTCACGCCCCAAACGGAACGCGACGATGATCCACAACTTAAATACAATCACCAACAGTCCAGACAAATATCAACGAGAACCCAATGAGACAGAGTCTAAATAGCAGCGGAAAGGAAAGAAATATAAGAGTCTAACAACAACACAAGAAAAGAGTCCAATCAATAACAAGAAGAAGTAGTAAATCCAACAAGCGGAGTACAAGGTCTCAATCCAGGGCCGGTTCAGCATCATCAACGAAATCCTCATCTAAGGTTAGAAAATAGGTGGGGATGAGAAAGAAATCTCGGGATGGGGTGATCGTGTGCAAGTGTGGCGCAATATACGCTTAATGCGAGAAAACAGTTATATGAAAATGCGTGAGTATGATGCATGAATTCACACACAGTCCACAAGCGTCGTGATAAATATATTTAAGTAATATACTTATACAGTTCAAGAAAATAGTTCATGGTCACACAGGCACTATGCGATTCAATCAAGACATGTAGGATTGCGTACGGAAGTGTAACGCCAATCCCATGCAAGGCAAATAATGGTTGCGTACGGATTTGTAGCGCCAACCAATGCAAAACAAGTAGCGGTTGCGTACGGATTTGTAGCGCCAACCAAACGGGTCCGATAACTCCGGAATCGTGTGGATCGGATAGCGATTCCTTCGTTCTTCCTTGTAACTCCCGAGCAGATGGTCCAAAACCGGCACCTTATCGCTCCATAGGCAAAGACAAAATCCACAGTGGAGCTTGCAAGGCTCGGATCTGTCATAATCATGATTATACCTCAAGTACTACGACCCGCTTCCCTTGGACAAACTCCATCCCTCAGTTGCGGGATTAGGACGATGGGGCCGGAAGAGTGGAATAGCAGCCGAGCTGCCTTCCCATCCCCCGACGTATCCATTCCGACTGTGAGCTCGACACACCAAGTTGACTCAGGCAGGAAGATAAATACAAGTACATGCAGTCAACCAGGCAGTCGAGTATTATTGATTTAGGGAAGCAGTTCAGGAAATTTTTTTTGAAAATTCGCGAGTAGCAATTTTGGCGTTGGTGGAGTTTTTGGATGAAGATGATTAGCGGAAGGATAAGCAACCTTCGATATTCTGAAAGATTAGGTGGAACATAAGTCCCGTTATAGATTCAAAATCGCAAGGCGATGAAGTCGCTCCGCGATCGGGTATTAATCGGTCAAATTGATCCGATAAGTCAAGGATTTTTGGGAAAGTAAAATACTTTAATTAAATCTCCAAGCCAGAGGGTCCAGGGCTATTTTAGTAAAAGAGAAAATAATTTAAGTTAGGTCCTTTATAAAAGAAGAATTGCAATTTAGCCCCGTTTTGTAAAAATCAGCACTTTTGGGGTTAAAATTGAATAAATAAATATCCCGACCTTGAAAAATTATGAGGTCAGCTCCTATATTCTCTATATTGTTCAAAGATTCAGGTTTTTAAAGTTTTGAGGTCGAGTTTTTATAAAATTCTCACATTGGCCCCAAATTTGCAAAAATTGCCAATTCCTTAAGTTTAAAATAATCGGAACTCACAAACCGGAAGGGATTTTAATGTGATTCCAGTTGGAAAATGTCACTAAAGTTAGTGGGATATTGGGACAAAAGCAGTTTTTAAAATAAATATGTGTAGGTCCTTTAACTTTTGAAAATATCATTTTTGTCCCATTTTGAAATAATTACCTTTAAGACTTTTAAGGGTCCAATTGTTATGAAATTTGAACCTTAGGTCTAAAATATAATTGAGTTATAGTTAAGTTAGTATTTCCAGGTGCATGGACTTCATAAGTCCTGGAAATTTCATTTGGGTCCTTAAGCTTAGTATTTTACACATTAGTTCCTCAATTTTTGTAAAATTACTTTCCAAGCCCTAAACACTTGGATTTTTGGAATACTTTTAAAATATGTAATTCCCAGTACCTTAAGAGTAAAAAGTTTAAATTTTAAAGTTTAGGTCTGGTGCAGTTTTAAAAATTGCAAAGTAGCCCTTAAATTTTCAAAATTTTACAATCTAGTCCATGGGCTTTTAAAGGTTGATTTTATTTATCTTAAAACTCTTAAAACTTTATTAAAATGTCCAAAAGTCATTTTTAAACCTGAGTACAGTCCCAATTTTCGAAATTTGCAGAGGGGTCCTTTAACTTTCATTTTCTTGCAATTTAGTCCACCAACTTTCCATTTTTACATTTTTAAGTCCAAAATTGAAATTTAATCAATTATGCTCGACTTTTCCAGGTTATAAGGCATCTAAAACATAGATTTTAAAGATCATACACATGCATGTTCAATACATACAAGAATTCATCAATTAAAACATTAAATTGCACATGCATGCACCTAAAATTCAATAAATAGCAAATTTGAGCAACTCTTGAGAATTTTCATGACTTGATACATAAAATTGACATGCAATACATAGACTATATATATCTCAAGGCTCATGATCAAATTTTCTACATGCATTTTAATAAAACACCTAATAGTTGGAAAATATTTTTCCACCCACCTTAAAATTGGAAATTGTGAAATAGAAGGATAATTTCACAATTTTTGGATGAGGCTTCTTAGGTCAGCCCCTAAGTCAAGAAATATCAAAAATTTGAAGTTAGAAAAATGAGAGAGAAATTAAGGAGAAAAAAAGAAGAAAATAAGGAAATGAGAAGGACTACACTTTACCTTGTGTAGTAGGTGTTTGGAGACTAGTTGAAGCTTTAAAATTGGAAATTTTGGCTCAACTCCAAAATCACCTAAGGTCAGCCCCTATTTCTCAAAAATGAAAAAGGGGTGTTAAAATTTGAAAAAAATAGAAAGAATAGGAAAGAAGGGGTCTAGTACTCAATTCTTACCTTGTAGTCCAAATTCCTCTACTAGTTCTTCTTCAAGTTTGAAGTCCTTCTTCAAAATGATGTCAAGCTCTAATCTTCAAAGTCTTCTAAATGTACCTCCAAATCAAATTCAAACTTAAGTTAAGAAGGTGGAAGAGGTGAACTATGTGATATCAAAAATGGATTGAAGATAAAATTTCTTACCTTGTAGGGGGGGTGTTCGACTTTTATGGAGTATAAGGAGGAAAATGTTGAAATTTTTTTCTAAGTATAGAAGAAGAAAGTAAGAAGAAGAGTAGAGAGAAGTTGGAAGATTTTAGAGAGAAGGAGGAGAAATTTGCAAGGCTTGAATGTGTTGGTGATAAAAATGAAATGAATTTTTGGCACAAAATGGCCTAATGGCCGTCCAAGTGAGAGGGAGAGAGAGGAATTTTTGTTCAATTTTGTGTCTTGCATTTTGCCTTATGCATGGGAGACAATTTGAAGGTCAAAGGTATGGGCAAGACTTGGTTTGAATGGAATATTGGAAGACTTCCAACATGTTGACAAAAATATTATTAAAGAAGTAATATAAGAGATGATGTGTATAATGTTTGAATTAATGATATAATTATACACAAGATGACTAATATAAGGGTAGGTGTACAAGAGTTGGATGATATTTTTACTCCAAAAATATCCATGTTGGCCGTCCACTATAATGGCATTATGGTAATTCCGTATATTTTTGTTTGTCCCAAATTTGATGATAATAGATGAAATATGTCAACCTCCAAAATAATTAGTGATTTCCTTGATCACTTATAAGTCTCGTGATCACTTAATCTAAATCAAAATCTTAATTCTATAAGGTAAAAGTCTCTAAAATAAATAGTCTCTTAAAATTCTAAGGTGACTAATAAATACAAAAATAGTAATAATGATCAATCAAGTGATCATAAATGCAAAATAGAATTAATGAAGATCATGATCACAAGCAATTAAGTAAAATAAAATAAAACACAAAATGTATATATTATTAATAATTACCCGTCAAAATGACGCGTAACACAAAATGTATATATTATTAATAATCAACTCCATCCATCTCTGTTGCCTCAGATTGAGGTCTTTCTGAGAGAATAGATACTTTAAGCTCTTATGATCCGTGAAAACCGTGGATGTTGCTCCGTAAAGATAGTGTCTCCATTTCTTTAATGCGAAAACTATCGCTGCCAATTCCAAGTCATGCGTTGGATAATTGGCCTCATACGGCTTGAGCTTTCGTGATGCATAAGCGATAACTTTTCCTTCCCCGCATGAGCACTTGCTCCTAGTCCTTCTTTTGATGCATCACTTTGTAGACAACAAAGTTTTCGGTTCCTTTGGAAGGGCTAAGACTGAGTCGTAGTAAGTCGTTTCTTGACTCTTGAAACTTGCCTCGCACTTGTCATTCCACTCAAACTTGACTTGCTTCCTCGGTTAGTCGAGTGAGTGGTCCGGCTATCTTGGAGAAGTCCTGGATAAATCTTCGATAATATCCAAAAATTAGCCCTAGAAACTCCCGATTTCCGTTCTGGACTCGTTGTTTCCATTCAACCACCGTGCCTTGAAGGATCTACCGCAATCCCAAAGGTGTCGGATACTATGTGTCCCAAGAACGCGACTTCACTAAGCCAAAATTCGCACTTGCTGAATTTGGCATACATCTTATGCTCTCGTAGTGTCTCCAAAATGATTTTCAGATGACGTTCGTGCTCTTCTCTAGACTTAGAGTATACAAGTATGTCATCAATGAATATCACCACGAATTGATCCAAATAAGGTTGGAAGACTCGATGCATCGTGTCCATAAATGTTCTTTGGTGCATTCATCGGACCGAAAGGCATTACTACAAACTCGTAGTGTCCATATCGGGTTTGAAATGCAGTTTTGGAAATGTCTCCTTCGCGGATCTTCAGTTGATAATATCCTTGCTGTAAGTCAAACTTCGAGTACACCGTTGCTCCTTGAAGTTGATCAAATAGTTCGTCTATCCTCGGGAGGGGATATTTGTTCTTGATGGTCACGCTATTAAGACCACGATAATCTATACATAGTCTTAATGTGCCATCCTTCTTTTTGACGAACAGCACAGGCGCTCCCCACGGAGACGTACTCGGTCGGATAAATCCCACATCCATCGGTTTTTAGAATTGCGTTTTCAACTCCCGTAACTCAAGAGGAGCCATTCTATACGGTGTTCTGGCAATCGGGGTAGTCCCCGCAACACCTCGATGGTGAACTCGACTTCCCTATCCGGAGGGACAAGTGGTGAGTTCTTGTGGAAATACATCCGTATATTCTGATACTATAGGTACTTGGTTGATTTGTGTATCAATCGTGGGTTTGTTAATTACAAATGCTAAGTACCCTTGAGCCCCTCTAGTGATCGCCTTCCTCGCTTTCATTGTTGAAATGATTGGGGCAATCTTAACTCGTGCCCTTCCCCGAAATTTCCACTTCGGTTTTCCGGGTTCACATAGCTTAATGGACTTGTTATGGCGTCCATTTGTGCATGGTGTGCAGATAACCAGTTCATCCCCAATATCACGTTGTATTCGGATATAGGTAATAGGATTAAATCGACAGGAAAGTTTATCTCAGCAATCTTAACTTCGCATGTATTATAGATAATATTTGTTATCTGACTTGCGCCCATAGGAGTTGACACTTCTAGACATATAGGCATATGTTCCATGCATGCATGCAGTTTGTGTACAAAATGCGGTGCAACAAATGAATGCGTTGATCCAGGGTCGAACAATATTTTAGCGTAGTGGTTAGATACTAGAAGCGTACCTTCCACCACGTCTGTTGCCTCCGGAGCCTCCTGTCCGGCTAGTGCAAAAGCTCGAGCGGGCATCCTTGCCCGATTACCCTGGCCATTTCCCGGCTTCTGCGGCTGCGTCTGTTTGGTTCGGTCATCGTACTTCGGGCAATCTTGCAGCTGGTGCTGATTACTACCACAGCGCAAACACCTTCCTTGTTTACGCCAACAGTCGTTGGCAGTATGTCCCGGTTTCTGGCAATGTGCACACACTTGACCCGGCTTTCCTTGTACTGGTCTCTTTCCTTTATCTGTTTTGTTAACTGGTCCCTTCTGAAACTTAGCAGGCGGTTTAGATGGTTGTCCCACAGCTGTCCTCTTAAGACTATTCGATGGCCTACTCTGCAGAATCTGTCCAATACGGTTCAGTCCCGACTCAATGCGGAGAGCTGCCTTTACCGCGGCTGAGTAGGTTGTCGATTCAACATCGGCGGTTATTCTTCAAGTTCCAGTTTCAATCCTCGAGTGAACTTGTAAAGCTTATCCTCTTCGGTACTGATTGTCCCCAGAGCATACTTGGACAATCGGTGAAATTCGGACTCGTACTGAGATACAGTCAGGTTCCCTTGCCTCAATCTGTGGAATTCATCTCGGCGCGCTTCTTTCACAACCTGTGGAATATACTGTTCATTGAACTCAGCCAAGAAATTTCCCCATGTTCTGATTACCCGGTCTTGTTCCCATCTCCTTTCAACTGCCCTCCACCAGTCTCTAGCAGTCGATTCCAAACGAAATACGGCGAGTGTGACTCTCTGCTCGTTGGAGTATTGAAGAGCATTGAAGATATTATCAAACTTCTCTACCCATTCTTCTGCTTTCAAATCGTCCGTCTCTCCCAAGAAGGCTGGTGGGTCGAACCGCAGAAATCGCTCCAACGTGCGATCGTTCGCTTCTCTGGCGGGTTCGGGAGCACGGGGTTGAGGCTCTGCCTGTTGCCTCATGAAAACTAGTATTTGTTGTAAGGCTTGTGCGTTCAAATTGTCTCCTGCAGCAGGTGGAGGAGGCGGTGGTAATTCAGGAGAGGGTACCCGGTCCCTGGGTACATCATCAACCCCTCGTGGAACGCGACGAAGTCTCCCACGTCCTCGATGTTCGGCCATTCTGTATCTTGAAGCGTTAGTTACGATTCACGAGTAAATGAATACAATAATTATTCGTGTAAAGCAAGTAATATCGCAGGGAAAGTAACATCAAACACAAGACACTGAATAAATAGCAAAAGGCATATCCATTAATGTAAAACTTGAATACACCCATAGTACAACAGAGAAATACTAAGTCAGATACATCGGAACCAAAATACAATAGAATCTAGTACAAAAGAAAGTAAGGTACAACACTGGAATACGCGACTACAACAACAGAAGTACAAACTAACAATCAGCTAACTAATCAGTGAGATCGCCATCATTGTCGCTCGCAGCTATGTCCATAATCGGGCCTGGGTCGGGCTGAGGTGGTGCCTCGACCTCGGGCCAATCCACGAAGTCCAACCACTGCTCGAATCCCTGAGCCTCATCGAGTGGAGCAGCCTCGGGTGCCTCCGGCTCTCCAATGTCGACTGGGTCCTCCTCGGGATCCTCCTCGGCGTCAGGTACAGGCTCCACCTCGGGCGGTGGCAATGGCTGAGCATTAGCTGCCAAAGCAGCCTCTAGTGTAAGGTCCTCTATGACTGTCATCTGCTTGATGAGGGTCTCCTCCAAGCGCTCGACGGTGTCGCGGGATAGGCGGGCGTCAATCTCCCATTTCTGACGGCCGTCACTTGCCCTTTTCATCTTCTCTCGCATGTTATCCAGGCGCTCCTGGATACTCTGTATTTGGTCCTCCCACGCTCTTATGGTATTGTCGCGGTCCTTGATGACAGTGGTCAGCTCGCTCTTTTCATCTTGGCTCCTCGCCAAGTGCTGAGTCAGGTCCCTATTACGCTGGCGCTCCTGGGCTAGCTCTGCGGTCGCGCGATCACTCTCCCGGTGCGAGTGAATCATCGGTGCCCGGTAATATTCCCGCCGGCAAAGACGGCATGGAAAACATCCCACCATGAAGGCGGCGTCGGCTCCATCCCCGATCAAACAAAACTAAGGCGGATCACAAAGGTAAAGGAAAGATAGGGAGAGAATAAGGAAAGAACAAATAAGGAAAATCAGTCAAGAATCAACTAAGTCAAGACAAGTATGCCTATGAAATCTCAAAATATGCATTCTAACTTAGTTCAAATATCAATAAGACGGTTCTATGCCAATTTGAAATCGATTTCACACTTAATTGGTCAAGTCGCGGACTACCCAAAACACGGATCGATGGTCCTATCTGGTCGCTTCGGTGTAAGTTTCCATCTTACTAGCCGAGCTTTGATACCACTCTAACTGTCACGCCCCAAACGGAACGCGACGATGATCCACAACTTAAATACAATCACCAACAGTCCAAACAAATATCAACGAGAACCCAATGAGACAGAGTCTAAATAGCAGCGGAAATAAATAACAAGTACAAATACAACTTACAGTCTGCAATCCATAATTCAAATTACATACCCGAAAATCAACCAAATACAACAACTTAAAGTCAAAGGGTCCTACGCCCTTCAGTTACAAACCGTAAAGGAAAGAAATATAAGAGTCCAACAACAACACAAGAAAAGAGTCCAATCAACAACAAGAAGTAGTAAATCCAACAAGCGGAGTACAAGGTCTCAATCCAGGGCCGGTTCAGCATCATCAACGAAATCCTCATCTAAGGTTAGAAAATAGGTGGGGATGAGATAGAAATCTCAGTAGATGGGGTGATCGTGTGCAAGTGTCGCGCAATATACAGTTAATGCGAGAAAACAGTTATATGAAAACGCGTAAGTATGATGCATGAATTCACACACAGTCCACAAGCGTCGTGATAAATATATTTAAGTAATATACTTATACAGTTCAAGAAAATAGTTCATGGTCACACAGTACTATGTGATGTGATTCAAATCAAGACAGTAGGATTGCGTGCGGAAGTATAACGCCAATCTCATGCAAGGCAAATAATGGTTGCGTCGGATTTGTAGCGCCAACCAATGCAAAACAAGTAAGCGGCTGCGTGCACGGTTTTGCGCCAAACAAACGGGTCCGATAACTCCGGAATCGTGTGGATCGAGGACAATGATTCCTTCGTTCTTCCTTGTAACTCCCCAGGCAGGATGGTCCAAGACCGGCACCTTATCGCTCCATAGGCAAAGACAAAATCCACAGTGGATCTTGCAAGACTTGGATCTGTCATAATCATGATTATACCTCAAGTACTACGACCCGCTTCCCTTGGACAAACTTCGTCCCTCGCCATGGATTAGGGCGATGGGGCCTAAGAGTAGAATAGCGGCCGAGCTGCCTTCCATCCCCGATGTATCCATTCCAACTGTGAGCTCGACACACCAAGTTGACTCGAGCGGAAGGTAAATACAAGTACAGCAAACCAACAGGCAATGAGTATTATTGATTTAGGGAAGCAGTTCAGGAATTTTTTTTTGAAAATTCGCGAGTAGCAATTTTAGCGTTGGTGGAGTTTTTGGATGAAGATGATTATCGGAAGGATAAGCAACCTTCGATATTCTGAAATATTAGGTGGAACATAAGTCCCGTTATAGATTCAAAATCGCAAGGCGAGGAAATCGCTCCGCGATCGGGTATTAATCGGTCAAATTGATCCGATAAGTCAAGGATTTTTGGGAAATAAAATACTTTAATTAAATCTCCAAGTCAGAGGGTCCAGGGCTATTTTAGTAAAAGAGAAAATAATTTAAGTTAGGTCCTTTATAAAAGAAGAATTGCAATTTAGCCCCGTTTTGTAAAAATCTACACTTTTGAGGTTAAAATTGAATAAATAAATATCCCGACCTTGAACAATTATGAGGTCAGTTCCCAAATTCTCTAAATTTTTCAGAGATTCAGGTTTTTAAAGTTTTGAGGTCGAGTTTTTATAAAATTCTCACATTGGCCCCAAATTTGCAAAAATTGCCAATTCGGACCTTAAGTTTAAAATAATCGGAACTCACAAACCGGAAGGGATTTTAATGTGATTCCAGTTGGAAAATATCACTAAAGTTAGTGGGATATTGGGACCAAAGCAGTTTTTAAAAGAAATATGTGTAGGTCCTTTAACTTTTGAAAATATCATTTTTGTCCCATTTTGAAATAATTACCTTTAAGGCTTTTAAGGGTCCAATTGTTATGAAATTTGAACCTTGGGTCCAAAATATAATTAAGTTATAGTTAAGATAGTATTTCCAGGTTCATGGACTGCATAAGTCCTGGAAATTTCATTTGGGTCCTTAAGTTTAGTATTTTACACATTAGTCCCTCAATTTTTATAAAATTACTTTCCAAGCCCTAAACACTTTGATTTTTAAAATACTTTTAAAATATGTAATTCCCAGTACCTTAAGAGTAAAAATTTCAAATTTTAACGTTTAGGTCTGGTGCAGTTTTAAAAATTGCAAAGTAGCCCTTAAACTTTCAAAATTTTACAATCTAGTCCATGGGCTTTTAAAGGTTGATTTTATTTATCTTAAAACTCTTAAAACTTTATTAAAATATCCAAAAGTCATTTTTGAACCAGAGTACAGTCCCAATTTTCGAAATTTGCAGAGGGGTCCTTTAACTTTCATTTTCTTGCAATTTAGTCCACCAACTTTCCATTTTTACATTTTTAAGTCCAAAATTAAAATTTAATCAATTATGCTCGACTTTTCCAGGTTATAAGGCATCAAAAACATAGATTTTAAAGATCATACACATGCATGTTCAATACATTCAAGAATTCATCAATTAAAATATTAAATTGCACATGCATGCACCTAAAATTCAATAAATAGCAAATTTGAGCAACTCTTGAGAATTTTCATGACTTGATACATAAAATTGACATGCAATACATAGACTATATATATCTCAAGGCTCATGATCAAATTTTCTACATGCATTTTAATAAAACACCTAATAGTTGGAAAATATTTTTCCACCCACCTTAAAATTGGAAATTGTGAAATAAAAGGATAATTTCACAATTTTTGGATGAGGCTTCTTAGGTCAGCCCCTAAGTCAAGAAATATCAAAATTTTGAAGTTAGAAAAATGAGAGAGAAATTAAGGAGAAAAAAAGAAAGAAATAAGGAAATGAGAAGGACTACACTTTACCTTGTGTAGTAGGTGTTTGGAGACTAGTTGAAGCTTTAAAATTGGAAATTTGGCTCAACTCCAAAATCACCTAAGGTCAGCCCTATTTCTCAAAAATGAAAAAGGGGTGTTAAAATTTGAAAAAAATAGAAAGAATAGGAAAGAAGGGGTCTAGTACTCAATTCTTACCTTGTAGTCCAAATTCCTCTACTAGTTCTTCTTCAAGTTTGAAGTCCTTCTTCAAAATGATCCTTCTTCAAAGTCTTCTAAATGTACCTCCAAATCAAATTCAAACTTAAGTTAAGAAGGTGGAAGAGGTGAACTATGTGATATCAAAAATGGATTGAAGATAAAATTTCTTACCTTGTAGGGGGGGTGTTCGACTTTTATGGAGTATAAGGAGGAAAATGTTGAAATTTTTTTCTAAGTATAGAAGAAGAAAGTAAGAAGAAGAGTAGTGAGAAGTTGGAAGATTTTAGAGAGAAGGAGGAGAAATTTGCAAGGCTTGAATGTGTTGGTGATAAAAATGAAATGAATTTTTGGCACAAAATGGCCTAATGGCCGTCCAAGTGAGAGGGAGAGAGAGGAATTTTTGTTCAATTTTGTGTCTTGCATTTTGCCTCGTGCATGGGAGACAATTTGAAGGTCAAAGGTATGGGCAAGACTTGGTTTGAATGGAATGTTGGAAGACTTCCAACATGTTGGCAAAAATATTATTAAAGAAGTAATATAAGAGATGATGTGTATAATATTTGAATTAATGATATAATTATACACAAGATGACTAATATAAGGTGTAGGTGTACAAGAGTTGGATGATATTTTTACTCCAAAAATATCCGTGTTGGCCGTCCACTATAATGGCATTATGGTAATTCCATATATTTTTTTTTTGTCCCAAATTTGATGATAATAGATGAAATATGTCAACCGCCAAAATAATTAGTGATTTCCTTGATCACTTATAAGTCTCATGATCACTTAATCTAAATCAAAATCTTAATTCTATAAGGTAAAAGTCTCTAAAATAAATAGTCTCTTAAAATTCTAAGGTGACTAATAAATACAAAAATAGTAATAATGATCAATCAAGTGATCATAAATGCAAAATAGAATTAATGAAGATCATGATCACAAGCAATTAAGTAAAATAAAATAAAATACAAAATGTATATATTATTAATAATTACCCGTCAAAATGACGCGGTAACATAGTCGATCAAAAGTATAAACGATAATAAGGATCAATTATAAGCTCGGAAAAATCGGGGCTTCACAATATTAATATCAAACAAACATTCACATACATGAGCACCCGTGTGTCAATATCCATTCATTCCCAACACATAATAATTCATATAACATCAACAAAATAAATAGCAAAGACAAATAAAAATTGCATACACATGAGAAATTTATAAAGCATGCAACTCATAAATTAAAAAACACATAGAATATTTTTGCTTGCACCTCAATGCGCAAAAAATATAATTTTATTTTCACGCACCTTATGCGAACAAATATTTTCTATGCACCAATGTGCAAAAATAATTTCCGCATGCATCACAATGCACAAAAAAATATTAATTTGTTGCAACAACTTTATGCACAAAAATAATTTTTCTTTCATGCAACTAATGCGAAAGAAAAAAATATCATTGCTACATATGTGCAATAAATAATTATTCATTCATCATATTGCACAATAATAATTTTGCAAGCATTCTCATGCGCAAAAATAATTTTTACAAGCACAAAATTGCGGAATTTTTTTTCCATGCATTAATATTATAAGAAAAGGAAATGCACAAAAATAATTTTGCAACATCCCAACGCGCAAAAAATAATAACTTGCTATCCATCTTCTACATAAATAATAAACATGCTGAGATAAATATAATAAAACCAATATTTTTTTTAAATAACAAAAGGATACATCACTTAGGCACTACTCTGCGCCACATCATCGCTCGTGTGGCATCCAAATAGATGACACGACAACTGTCCGCTTGGCAGCCGGTGTGCCATGTCATCTGCCAGCATGGCAGCTTGCAATCCAACCAGAAGTCACCACTTGGCACCATGTGGTTTTTTTTTAAACAGATGCAACCTGCAAATTGGCTTCCGCGCTCAGCGCCCATGACCCAATCAAACCTCCTTCCCTGTAGGGGTGATTACGGTGCGATTTTGCGATTTTTTGAGTAAATTTCAAACCAAATTGCTATATGCGGTTTGGTTAAATAAAATTTTCAAATCGCGGTTTTATGAAGTAAAACCGATGATGCGGTTTGAAGTGGTGGCGGGAGATTTTGTGATTTTAATTAACAAATATATTATTTAATTGATAAATTAATATAATCTTGTTATGATATTATAAAGAAAAAACAAAAGAAATATATTATAATTGAAAAATGTTTTTTTAAATAATGTGTATTTTTGTGAATGAAATGCACATTGCAATATCTTTTATTTCAGTTATATTCAATATGTAATGCAATGTAATGTTGTTCTATTTTAAAGCAAAACATAATGCATTGTAACAAAATCAAAATAATGTAAAATGTGTTATAATTTAGTATAGAAAGTGTGAATCTAATTATACCATTCATAAAATTAGTTCTTAATATATTTATCGTCTAACTATTTAACTAAAGACCAAATAACAATATTTTATTTTACCCTAAATTATAGAGGTGCGGTGCGGTGTGGTGCAGTTTTGGCGGTTTTGCAAATTCTAAAACCATAACCGCACCAACAAAGCAGTGCGGTTTCTATCTAATATTTTAAATCGCGGTTTTGGTCATAAATTATTATGAACAGTGTGGCTTGGTGCAGTTCAGACGGTCCGGGCGGTTTTTTAAAATTTATGATCACCTCTACTTCTTGGCTCAGAAAAGACCCACAAACAAGGAGGTCGAATTTTGGCAGAAAACATAAACAAAACAAACAACTATTGGCATGAAAAACAATGTAGGTTTTTGTTTTATTACTCAAAAACTTTGAATCGGCATAACTTTTTCGTTTCAAATTCATTTTTCATGCATAATATATCAAATTAATCGTCTTTTTGAGATATACAATTTGATAATAATATTGCATATGTAAAAACGGAAAAAACAGGCTCAGATTTTTATATACAAATTCGAATTTTTAAAATAAAAAAATAAATCAAATGTATTACAAACTCAAGCACATCACATAGGCGAGATCGATCCCTAATGACTCTGATACCACTGTTAGCAAATATGGGTCGAAATATAAATCACATATATACACATATAAGGTGGATCGAGTATACCTATTTGCAAATGAATCTATCGATCCACTTAGCCAGGATTGAGCCCGCTCTACAAGCCTTCTTTTGATCCATGATTAAACCATCTACAAGCCTTTTCTTGACTCAACCCCGAACAACGAATGAATCCCGTAGATCGGTTGAACCACGAACAAGATCATGAACCGCCTTTCTTGTTGGTGTAAAAAATTTACTAGAATTATTTACTTGGATGTGCACACCTTAAACCGTTGGAAAACTTTGGTGATGTTCCAAGAAGAAAACCGTAGAGAGAAATTTTAGGAGAGATATAATGCTTTCTGTGTGTAGGAGATGTTCTAATTACTTGGTCTGATTGTAGGGAGAGATATCAATATATATCTCAATCTCCTATATCAGTTAGAGTCCTGATGAAAAAAGTTTTTAGATAAACTTCATCTAAATAGGACTCCCTATTATCTCAAATATGGATGCAACCTAATTGCACCCAAAAATAATAGATCATTCCAGAGTAAAATAATTCCAGAGTAAAATACATGCAATATTGTATTTAATAATATTTGACGACCGTTAGATTAAATAGGACTTGTGCTGTTCAGTTCGATTTTCACCATCCATTCATTATGGATTGAATGACATAATTATTTTCACAAAAAAAAACAAAGAATTGATCTAAATGTATTCCCACTTGTCCAACAAATAAAGCAAGAGATAATGTCCGAATCCATCAAACACATCAATCGTTCCCTTTCTGCAAAACGTGTAAAAGAAGCAAAGAGCAGGTGAAAATTTGGCAGTGTAATGAAAAAAATAAATAAATATTTTAGGTATTATTATTTATATAGATACATATACTCACACACACACACAAATATATATATATATATATATATATATATAGGAGGGGATCCTGTGAGACCACCCTCCTAGGTAAGTCCATAAGATCAAATCCTGACCATCAAAAACATAAATTAATAGCCAGGATCTAAATGAATCTATACAACACTACATAAGAAACTATACAAAGAAGGGGGTAAAATAGGAATCAGTCGAAACCAATTTTGGTAGTTGATTGCGAAAAAATAGGAACGTTATATTGAGGTGATCACGTCCCATAATCAGTAGATATCTTCCAGAATTAACACACCTTCGTCACCACGACATCCTCTACCTACATTAACAAATCAAAATCTTCAACCTGGAAACATTATACAATATCCAATTACAGACGCAAAACAACAGGACTGTATTTCGTTAAATGTCAAATATTTGTCATCCATCGAAGCAAATGAATTGTACAATGGCAGAAGATCTTCCGTCCACAATGATTGATGAAAGTTTCCAAGGTAATTCCTTACGAGATATTTGTTAAAAAATTTAGGAGAAAACACTAAACAACAATAATCGAACTCATCGAACCAATTGTATGTTTTTGTTGGTAATTTGTATGTATAGTATACATAACGTGTATATTCAGTGTACAAGAATTGTATACATCTGGAGATTGCATAGTTGTTCGCAACTGTTCATCGTGTTTATTTATCATATTTAACTTATATACAATAGTAATGAGTGTTATATATTTATAATATAAACATGCATGTATTGTCCTATTATGTACTGCATATGCAGAGAAAAATGTTAGTATATTTAGTATATATATCTTGTATTTATAGATTTATTTATTAAATATTGACAACTAATCTGGAGATTGCATAGTGGTTCGCAACTTTTTGCATGTTTATTTATCATATTAAACTTGTATACAATAGTCATATATGTTGTATGGATGTGTATATGAACATACTTACTAATAATAATAATGTGTATGAATATGGTTTCATGTTGTATATAAAATACATCCATTTGGTTTTTATAATGCTCTGTCCTGTTTGATGTCAAACATTACAGAACCACCGAACAATTTCAATGGACGTCAACGACTCGAAATTTCACCAGACTCAACTAAATATTGGATACCAGAGGTAGAACAAGAAAAGATACCACGAGTGGGAATGCATTTCGCTACGTTGAAAACCGGTATAGAATTTTACAAGGAGTATGGAGCAATTAGCGGATTTGACATCAGAAGGACCACAACAAAGCGGTTCAAGAACGAAGTAATTCATTTGCAATATGTTCTTTGCAATAGAGAAGGCTTCAAACACACGAAAAATAACATACCTATAGAGCCTACAGATGAAGCCGAAAACAGCCCTCCCCATGGGACACGAAAGAGGACTTCAAAACGTGTTGGGTGCAATGCACGCTGTATATTCGAGTACTCCAGCGCAGGCGCATATAAAATACGAAGTTTTGAAGAACGCCACACTCACCCAATGGAAATCGATACATTCAAGAAATTTTTAAAGGTTAATAGAAATCTGAACTTCGGTCACCAACAATTTATTATGAATTGCACAAAGGCAAATATAGGGAGTTCAAAATAACACAAATTATTCAGGGAGATGGTTGGCGGATTTTCATATGTCGGTGCACTCAAGATTGATTTTAAAAACTTCAAACGCGACTTGAAAGCCTACATTTGTGGTGCAGATGCACAGATGGTGATAGACAAATTATTTAAACAAAAAGAAATAAATCAAGGAATGGCTTTCGAATACGCAGTGGACGAGGATGAACAGCTGACGCGTCTATTTTGGGCAGACCAAAAATCCATAAGGAACTATGCTACATTTGGAGATGCGGTTTCATTCGATGCTACATACAATACTAACAGGTAAAGCATTGTGGTTTCCTCCTATTTATGCAGAAGCGTGTAAACTTAATTGAAATGATATGTATACTTATCTGATTAGAATTTTACACTTGTGGAAATTTGCTAGAATTGTACACTTGTGAAAATTTGCAAAGTACCATGTATACTTAGTTGAAAAAATAAGTATATTAATCTGATTGTAAGTGCAAACGTTGAAAAAAATACAAATATATAATGTTTACTTATTTGATGTGATTTGTATAATTTTTTATTCCGATATGTACACGTTGGGATATTTTACTGTATATTTAATACAATGGGATATATTGGATTGTATACAAAACAATCATGTTTGCTTAGTTGATGGGATCTGCATACATATTGGATTGGAATTGTACACTTAGTTATGTTTTACTGTATATTTGATGCAATCAACGTTGAAAAAAAATACAAAAAAATCATGTTTACTTAGTTGATGGGATCTGTATACATGTTGGATTGGAATTGTACACTTAGTTATGTTTTACTGTATATTTGATGCAATATGATCATATAGTTTATTCATTTGCAAATTGTATAGTTAATTTAGTTGAATTGATTATATAATAGATAGAACATACGTGTGAAAATGAAATTAAGAAAATGTCATTGTTGTGTATTATCAAAACATTAGAGCAACTATTATATTCGTATACTTACTGTACAAACATGTGTAGGTACAAAATGGTTTTTGCTCCATTTACCGGAGTATATAACCATCGTCGGTGTGTCACGTTTGGAGCTGGTTTTATATTAAAGGAGGACGAAGAATCCTAAATATATATATATATATAGGGATTGGTTCAAATGAGACCAATCCCTTTAGGTTAGTCCATAAGAACACTTATGGACTCTTGATTAAAAAAATTTGGATGGTGTAGATCATTTTAGTTAATTTAGGCTTATAAGGGTATAATTGTACTTTTATATTTAACGATTTTGTTAATTGGATGGTTACTAGCTATTTTCAAGGAAACATAATCCTACCTTTTTCGATTTACCCGATTTTTAGGGAGGAAAAATCATCAACTTCAGCGTTTTTTCAAAATTGATACTTCTTTCCGCCATATTTGTGAATAGTCGTTTTATTGTATACTTAGTTCAGTGGACTTGTATACTTAGTCATATGTTATTGTATATTTAGTTCAGTGGATTTGTATACTTGGTTCAGTGGAATCGTATTCTTAGTTATATAAGTAGTTTAGTAAGTAGTTTAGTGAATTTATATACTTAGTTATGTGAATTTGTATACTTAGTTCAATGGAATTGTATACTTAGTTATATAAGTAATTCAGTGGAATTGTGTATTTAGTTCAGTGTAATTGTATACTTAGTTAAATGTTTCTGTATACTTAGTAATATTTTAATGTATAGTTAGTTCAATGTAATTGTATACTTAGTTAAATATTTCTGTATACTTAGTAATGTTTTAATGTACAGGTAGTTCAATGTAATTGTATACTTAGTTAATTGTTTATGTATACTTAGTAATGTTTTAATGTATAGTTAGTTTAGTGTAATTGTATACTTAGTTAAATGTTTCTGTATACTTAGTAATATTTTAATGTATAGTTAGTTCAATATAATTGTATACTTAGTTAAATATTTCTGTATACTTAGTAATGTTTTAATGTACAGATAGTTTAGTGTAATTGTATACTTAGTGAATTGTTTATGTATACTTAGTAATGTTTTAATGTATAGTTAGTTTAGTGTAATTGTATACTTTTCATTAATTTTTGCATGATTCTGTTTGCCATATTTGAATAATTTTCAAGTTCGAATGGGAAGAGAGAGAAATGAAAGGTGAATTGCTTGATTATGGTGACGTGATAAATACAAGATCACTTCCCTAATTTTTAGGAAGCGGTTACTATATATAATTTCCTGGATTCCTATTTTACCTCTACAATGTATATTTTCATATGAAAAGCTGTATAGATTTATTTAGATCTTGACCATTGATTTATGTTTTTGATGGTGTAGATTTGGTCCTATGGTCTTACCTAAGAGGGTGGTCTCACAGGATCTCCTCCATATATATATATATATATATATATTTGAAGATGTAAGTACTATACATTTAGTACTTCCGTAGAGAAAATTGCAATATTAGTCCCACGAGATTTAAGTTATTGCAATTTTGGTCCCATGAATTCAAAATAGTCCCACTAGAATGGTTTTGTTGCAAAATTAGTCCCATCATTAATTTTTCCGTTAATTCCTTTATAATTTCGGTCCCATCTTAATTTTCTTTGCAGTTGGGACTAAAACTACAACTATTCATATCCCATGGGACCAAAAATGCAATTATCCCAAGTAAAAACATTAAAAATAGATAACTATAACTAATTTATCTCCTTTGTAGTCATCTGAGTTTTTAATTAACTTTAAAATTATCATTTAGTAAAAAATCTTAAAAAATTTTAGATAAAATCTTAATGAATTAAAATAAGTATTTTCTATTGAGAAAATTTGTACAATTAATCATGTAACTGATAGGTGGTTGCAAAAAACTATTTCGCAAAATGCACGGTATGCAAATTAGTTTTGTAATTATATTAAAACTCAATGTTATTCATAATTTCATCAAAAAAAAATACGTGTCGCTCATGTGATTGAAATCCATCGAAATTCCTAATTTTTAGCAAAATACTTAATTTATAGCGAAACTAAGAACAAAGTGAATTTTATATTGTTAGGGGACTATTTTGTTTTGCACGACCTTTTGTACAACCTTCTTTTATTACAAAAAAATTTGCAATTTCGCCTATTATTTGTTTGTTGATTTTTTTATTGTATGTATGAAGCACACCAAATAAGATTAAATCTATGAAGTGAGTGGGTCTGATTGATCATACTTCTAGACACATGTATGAATAAGGGCGGGTCTCAGTCTTTTATAATCTTAACGAGTCAAGTCTCGATTTGAGCAAACATCAAAATCAACATCTTCTAACAATACTCTCCTTTAAGATTTCGTGTGTATTATCTTAATTTTTTTAAGATTATTAAGCTCAATGAAAAATATGATACAAATATACTTAGTAAATAATATATATTTGTTTTTTTATAAAATTGTACATTTACTACCATCCGAAGATCAAATGCCAGTGGAGTACTATAAAAATTATTTTAAATTATTACGGGACTACTTTGCATTAAATTTTTTTTGAACCATACATAAAAATAATTGGACTAAAATTGCATTGTCCAACTCTTATGGACCATTACTGAAATGTTTGTCCACAACTTAACGGATGGAGACGCTTTTCGTTAGTTTTTTAACGGTAATGGTACCAAAAATGCAATTTTAGATTATTATGGGACTATATTTGTGTAAAAACAAAGTTTGGGAACAAAAATGCGAACTATGAGACTAAAATCGCAATGTCCCAAATTTTATGGGACTAATATTGTAATTTTCTCTACTTCCGTGATTGCATCCCACAAAAAAATATTTTAGTTGAATTTTTTTTTTTTTTTTTGGGGTAGGGTGTGGGAAATCAATATATTTTCTATGTATATTTAAATAATAATGATTTTTATTTGGGAGGAGGTCTTATATGGGACCGTCTAATGAATTTAAGTTCATGATACGGATCTTAAACATATAAAAAAATGTGGATTCTTTTATGGGTATGAGTTTGGGTCAATATTCTATTTAAATATAAGACCCATCGCATGGATTATATCTATGAGACCGTCTCACACAAATTTTTGTGTTTATTTGGTTACCCCCTTTATGTTGTTTTGGATCTGATTTGGTCCATTTTAACACAAAAATAGCCCACCATAATTCGATCTTTAATTTAAATCACATTCAATTAAATTTGTAGCCACGAATAATCCATGACTACATATTAAACTGAAATACTCCATATATATATGTATATAGAAATATGATCAAATGAGACCACATAATTAGAGTGAGACAGTGTGGACTAATCCTAGCCATACATCTCAAATTTTAGATGGTTGGGATCTTTCCAATTTAATATTTATTTTCGTTTTATTTTTAAGCTGGAAAGGACACAAAGGTCATTACTCAATTTCATTTTTAAGCTTAATTTGGTCCCATTCTCTGTTTGCAGGCTGGGATTTGGTTTTGATGGTATGGTTCCCGATTACTAGCTTCGCAAAGAAAGAAAACTTTGTTTCTGGGTTTGAGATTTTGGGTTTCACGACGCAGACGAAGAGAAATGGCATCTGATCGACGAGATCGAAGGCAATTCTCCGATCTAAGTTTCCGCTGGAGATTTTCTGGAAGAGTTTCGATTTGATTTCCATGTTTTTCGCCATCTCTGTTATTATGGATTTTTCTGGGTTCTGTGGGGCTTTTTGTTGAGCAATTGGTGGAGAATTGAGGTTGACTTACTTTACTCGGTTAATGGAATGGTGTAGCTGTTGTTGTAGATGGAGGATTGGTGAAGAAGACGATGCTGACGTGGATGGAGTACTGTACACTCATATGTTTTTCGATGTATACTTAGATGTGTTTTGATGTATAAGTAGTTAATTTTTTATGTATGTATTTATGTTGTTGTATACTTATTTTTTTGTTGTATACGTAAATATGTTTTGCTGTACACTTATATGTGTTTTGTTGTATACTTATTTTTTTGTTTGATAATTGTAATATGCAGTACAAATATGTTAAATATACAACATAATAGTGTTAAATATACATTAAATATATGTTAAATATATAGTACAATAATGAGCGTGATTTTTTCTCTCTCTCCAATTGATTTACTTAATCCACGGTCCCCACATGTTAATGAATGTGATTCTCTCTCTCTATATATAAATAGATTCCTTGATTCACGGTCCCCACATATTTTTGTTTGACCATTTTAATATGCAGTAAAATGTTGGGAAATTTATTGTTTAGATTTTGATGAATGCCATGTAAAACTTAGAATAGGAAGTTGGCACCCCATTTTTTGTTGTAAACTGCATTGTAATAAATAGGGCTGGTCAAGCTGAGTTAAGTCACTATGCCCAAACATGCAAGAAGACAACTGGAGACTAGTAGGAAGACTCACATTGAGATAGCCGAGTTTGGCAAAAGAAGAGAATACGGAACTCGATCAAGGTGCAAATGAGATGCAACAGTAAAGCATCACCAAGTCAACTCAAGATAGTCAAGTCTCTAGTTGAAGTGACAGAAGAGTCATTTAATGATTGGAAGTGACTCTAAGTCACCTGGGAAAGCAAGGAAATGCGATCAAGTCGAGATAATCGGAAGAGATCCGTTGCCGACGAAATCAAGAGAATTACTTAAACAAGTAATATCTCCATGCTACCTTTCTCGAGTGCTCGATCCACGAAGCGTGCAAGGGAATAAACCAATGGGAAGCACTACACCGTGTCAGCGCTCTGAAAAGCTGAAGAATAATTCATACGAGGAAGTGGCAATTCCAAGGACTACAACAAGACAAGCCAATGACCACAAGTGACTTTCAAAAATAAGCCTATCTCTTCAACGGGCAAATTTTTTGAAAGATCACTATAAAAGGCTGAGGGATGACTCTGAAGAAATAAATTGATTACCTGAACCAAAAACATTCAAGCTAATATCTGAACTGTAATCAAAATATTCTCAAAATTATTCAAGTTTAATCCTCAAGCCTACACTACGAAGAAAATCAATCCAACACTCACCTGTGAAGGAAAGATAGCTTCAATCAGTTGAAGAGGAAACTTTAGAAGAAAAGGGGTCTACATTCCACGAAGGATTGTAGGAAGGTTCAAGGTCGAACCAGTATCGAGTTTTTGGAGGGCTTCGTGATCAAATCCTAAGAGCTTGAGCAAGTGAGTCAGTAGTAGCAAAAGGCAAATTTGCCTGTGAAGAAGGCGAGTCGGACGAGAAGCCACCGAGTGACCAAGGCATCTCCAGATCGAGTCCCAAAGGATCAAGTCACCGTGTGTGATCAAGACTTGTATCCGGACTTTTACCACTCGTATATCTTGATCAATACTTAGTGGATTCCTCCAGGAGTTGGAGAAGAGAGAGTAGAAGAATTACCCCATCTTCGAACCTCTATAAAAATTTATCGTGTCATTTACATTTCAAAGACTTTAATTCCTGCATCTTATTTGTTTAATTCTCACGACATATTTGCTATCCAACTGATAATCTCTAAGTACTAAAACCCAGATTAAATCATTACTAAATCAAACTTAAGGGTGTTAAGTCTTCCACTCGAAAACAAACCACGATTGAGCTAATTCGGTCTTAACAAATGAGTTATTCTATCAACAACTAAGTCGAGTCCATTGAGTGACTAACTCTCTTGATTAACTAAATTGGTTGTCCACCAAGGACACAAACAGTATAGTATCAACTCGAATTTTAAAAAGGACCAAAAGTGAAAAGTTGGTAAGGTTTATTCAACCCCCTCCCTTCTAAACCTTACACTCACACCCCTTGGGACCTACAAGTGGTATCGAGTGGTTGGTTCATTGAGCCTTCCATGCAGTTCTTGAACTAGATCTCCAAACTTTTCAAAGTCTGTTTTAGTACTTAAGTTTTCAAAACTCCTTTTATCATTAAAAGTTATTATCATGGAAGCAAATTTGACACGCATCCCTATGTTCACAATTGAAGAATTTGATGATTGGAAAATTCGTATGCGAGCTCATCTATCAGCATTACATGATGAGATGTGGATAGTGATAGATGATGGGCCACTGCAAATCTTAAAAGTGAACACAAATTAAGAAGAGCTATAGGCCGTGAAGAGGATGTTGCCCCTAGACCAGCTATGGTTGAAAAACCAAGAACTGAATGGACAAATGATGACAGAAAAAGATACAACCTGGACAATGTAGCCAAGGACATCCTTTACAAAACCTTGGACAAAGCCATGTTCAATAAAGTCAAATCATGCAAAACGGCTAAAGAAATCTGGGACAAGCTAACATTAATTTGTGAAGGCTCAGTGCAAATTAAGGAAAATAAATTATCGGTGGCGATACAAAAAAATTTGAGAATTTCAAAATGATAGCGAGGAGAGAACCTGGATCAACTGGATGCTCGGTTCACGAAATCACCAACGAGCTATCTCGCACTTGGAAAGGAATATACACGAGAAGAAATGTGTATGAAGATCCTAAAAAGTCTCCCACCGAATGAATGGGAAATGAAGGTCATGGCACCGAGACATTCCATGGACCTATCGAAGACCTCCAACCATGAACTATTCTCGGATCTCAAAGCCTACGAATTTGAGCCGAGAAGAAAAGATCGAGAAGAGATAGTCAGTACCCAAAATAGTCTGCTCTAATTGTTAAGGATGGAAAGAGAGCCGAGGTCAAAGAAGTCATTGATCCGGAAGAAATAGCCACGATGGTTAAAAGGTTCAACAAGTTCTTCAATAAGAACTACAAGAGAGGCAAGGGCGAATCTTCCGAGAAGACACTCGGCTCCCTCCAAGTCAAGGGAAGATAGGCCAACCAAGAGAACAAATCATCAAAAAGTGAATATCAAAGGGTGACAATCCAAGAATGGAAAGAGTGATCAAAAGGTTGAATATCTATCTTTGAACTGTAGGCAACCAGGTCACTATGCCATTGATTGTCCATATCCTGTTGTCAACAAATACGGGAATGAATGAAGAAAAGAAAGGTCCTCGAGAGAAAGAAGACAAGAAAAGAAAAATGCAATGTTGGTCTGCAGAGATCTATTTGAGAGACAATCAAGTCAAGAGAGACAATTGATTGAGCGCGTGTGGCCGACTACTCAAGTGACTCACGAAGAAGAAGCTCGATCTGTTTGATGGCCAAGGAACAAGATCAACTCGACCAACAAGATGAGGTACACTCTAACTCATCAAACTCGATTCTAGTGATAGTGATCGTGACACACACACATTTCATCACCCACTCTTTATGATTCATTAGGCAAAATGATGAAAGATTTTGAACACATTAAATCCTCACACACACTACTAAATGAGGAAAAAACACACCTACTAAGAGCCAAAACTCACAAAATGACTAAGGAGTTGAGTACTCTAAGTCAAATAGTGATGAGAATAAAAGTTTAAAGGTGAAAATGCCAAGCTAATAGCAGAAATAGCTGCCATAGAAAAGAGGGAGAATGACCTCAAAAATGTGATTGCCTCATTCACTAAGGCATCTAAATCATTGGATGATCTTATTATCAGTCAAAGAGAATGTGGAGACAAGACAGGCTTAGGATTTAATCCCTCTGTGCTATGTCAAACTCCAAAAGTAATTTTGGAAAAAGGATCTTCAAGCAATGAAGTGTCTCAAAGATCCAAAACTCCAAATGGTGCACACACATTCACTCCAAAGCACAATTACAAGCAAACCGGCCTTGGTTATAAAGGAAAAGGAAAACGATCGATTGGGTGCGTTGAGAGGACAGCTAAGAAGAAATTCAGCCAAGTTCCTCAAAGAAACTCCAAACAGAATTACTCAGTAAAGAAGAAACAGAGCTACCAAAAACCCCAAAAGTTCTATAAAAGAAACACATATGATGGGAATGGTAGAAAATATCCAAGCCAAGCTGATTGGAACGATGTGAACTATCAGCATAGACTCATGGAATATAAGCTCAAATGGCAAAGGCCTAGAACTCAAAGAAAGGCCATTCCAAAAGTATAAGAGCTTTCATCAAAGACACATATGCACCTAGGCACTACACTCGAGACACCACAATTACCCAAAGAAGGCAATTGCTAAAACACATATACAGCATACGACAAAAGAGACAAATGTATGAACCTAGAATCCCCAAGCAATTTGCCAAAATTAATTATGATTATGGCACTGATAGATGGCAACCCCTTAGAGCCACATCATTTGGCTATAGGTTGGTTGGATCATCTTACAATACTAACCCCTCAGGACCCGCATAAGTATGGGTACCTAAAACTTAATTTCCTTGATTGCGGGTTCAAGGAACAAAATTGAGTGCCAAGGAACCTGGTACATGGATAGTGGTCTGTTCCCGGACATATGACAGAAACAAGAAAAATCTGTCAAAAAATTCAAGGAAGTTAAAGGAGCAAAAGTCATATTTGGAGGAAATGAAGCTCCAGGAGAAATAAGAGGCATTGGATCCATCAAGAAGAACGGATTAGAAATCACGAGATGTTGCATATGTTGAAGGACTCAACTTCAACTTGCTAAGCATCGACCAACTCGTGACAACAAGGGTTATAATGTTGGATTTAACATGGGTATATGCCAAATCAAGGATATTGAATCAAATGAAGTTGTGTTGCAAGGATGCGACACAAAGAACACTTATGTAGTAAATTGGTCAACCGCAACACCCAAGACTGTCTATTAGCAAAAAGCACAAATTTGAATCAAGTTGGTTGTGGCACAAAAAAGCCGAGTCACCCGAATTTCAAAAACTTAACAAGCTTGCCAGAAGTAATCTTGTGGAAGGTCTTCCGGACTCGATACAAGAAGGAGAGTATATGTGACGCATGCCGAAGGGGAAAACAGATCAAATCATCATTCAAAGAAAAGACATGCCCATCTTCAACAAGGATATTGCACCTGCTACATATGGATCTATTTGGTCCAGTTGAACCAACTAGCATAAGTGGGAAGAAATATACCTTGGTGGTAGTAGATGACTACTCAAGATATACATGGACAATATTCATGTGTAAGAAGAAAGAAACTCTCTAAACTACCACAAATTATGAAGAGGATTCAAAATGAGAAGAGCCAAACCATTATCAAAATAAGATCGACAGAGGAACCGAGTTTGTCAATGGTATAATAACTCAATATTGTATTGAAAATGGCATTGGTCATGAATTATCTGCAGCAAGGACTCCACAAAGCAGAATGGAGTTGCGAAAAAGAAGGAATAGAACACTCAAAGAAGCAGCAAGCAAGGACCATGTTAGGTCGAACCAGGGTTACCAAAGAGATTTTGGGGAAGCAATCAACACAACTTGCTACACTCAAAACAGATGTGTATGATAAAAGACAAATTTATGACAAAGACTCCCTATGAGATTTGGACGGGAGAAAACCAAATGTTGCATATTTTAGAATATTTGGATGTAAATGCTTCATCCATAACAATGGCAAAGACAATCTAAAGGCTTTCGATGCTAAAGGCGATGAAGGTATCTTCTTGGGATACTCAAAAAAGCAAAGCCTACAGAGTACTCAACAAAAGGACTATGGTTGCGAGAGGAATCCATTCATGTGGTATTCGATGAGCCAAATGTAAATGGAGAAGACATTGAAGAGTCACCGATAAGTCAATCATCCAACCATACTGAAAAGTCCCTATCTTTGAAGTCAAGTTAGAATTATAAACTCGGATGAAGATGAGATAGCCGAGTCTCATAAAATCTTTGGAAAATTTGCGGCTAAGTGATTGCGAGAGAGAGCGATCAAAGCAACACAAATGCTAGACGATCAATCCAAATTAACTTACTTCAACCTTGATGTAAGATGGTGAAAGACCATCCACCGAACTTGTCATTGGAAATATAAGAGAAGGTGTCAAAACAAGATCCGAACTCAACAAGAAGCTATGTTCACATGCTTTATCTCACAAATAGAGCCTAAAGATGTGTTACAAGCATTGGATGACACACATTGGATTCAAGCTATGCAAGAAGAGCTAAATCGGTTTGAAAGAAATAAAGTATGGGAATTAGTTCAAAGACCCACCCCCATCAAAATGTTATTGGTACTAAATGGGTGTTCGAAACAAGATGAACGAGGAGGGTTCTGTGGTAAGAAACAAAGCAAGACTAGTAGCCAAAGGATATTGCCAAGAAGAAGGAATAGATTTTGATGAAACATTTGCTCCTGTAGCAAGATTGGAAGCTATAAGGATGTTTCTTGCCTATGCAGACTCACAAGAATTTTATTGTATATCGAGATGGATGTCAAAAGTGCATTCCTAAATGGTTTATTGGAAGAAGAAGTGTATGTTGAACAACCTCCGAGGATTGAGCGAAAGACTCTTGGAGATAAGGTATACAAACTCAAGAAAGTCATGTATGGATTGAAACAGCACTCGTTCGAGCATGGTATGATACTTTGTCACAATTCCTAACCGAGAATGGATTCACAAAAAGAAAAGTAGATAGAACACTTTTCGAATTCAAGACAAGAAGTGCATCTTTTGTTCAAATATATGTGGATGACATCATTTTTGGATCCTCAAACAAAGAGCTATGTGAAAAAATTTCAAACCTCATGCAAAGCAAATTTGAAATGAGCATGATGGGAGGGTGGCATTCTTCCTTGGACTCCAAGTAAAACAAATGAAGGATGGAACCTTCATAAGTCAAACAAAATACACCGGAGATTTAATGAAGAAATTTGGTATGGAGGAGAAGTCTTCTCGTGAAAATACCAATGAATACATCGACCAAAATGGACATGGATGCGGATGGCAAGCACAGTAGATCAACCAAGATCTGAGCACTTATTGGATCATTGCTTTATCTCACAAAGCGGGCGGACATCACCTTTCTTTGCAGTGTATGTGCGAGATTTCAATTTGCTCCAAAAGAGAGCCATATGACTCGCAGCCTAAGAGGATTTTGAGATATTTGAAAGAAAGCCAAGAAGTTGGCTTATGGTATCCAAAAGAAGGTGGATTCAAGCTAATTGGCTATTCGGACTGACGACTATCTTTGGATGCAGAGTTGACGACAGGAAGAGCACTTCAGGCACATGTCAAATGCTTGGAAATAGGCTAATTTCCTGGTTTAGCAAAAAAGCAAAATTCAATAGCCACCTCTACAACAAGAGAATACATAGTCATGCTGCAAAATTGTGGTGCCCAAATCCTATGGATGAGGCAAAGAATGAGAGACTATGAAGTTGAAGAAAAGGAAATTCCAATCATGTGTGATAACACAAATGCAATTTCAATCACTCGAGAATCTGTGTTGCACTCAAGAACAAAGCATATCGATGTCGATATCACTTCATAAGAGATCATGTTGAAAAGAAGGACATCATCTTGGAATATATTTCAACCGATAAACAGTTGGTGACATATTCACAAAACCATTATGTGAGTCAAGATTTGAAGAACTCAAGCATGAGTTAGGGTTAATTGAGCCGAGTGACACTCGGAAGACTCAAAGAAAAGAAATGAAACACAAAAAGAGAAAAAGGATCGAATTCTCAAAATCGGCTAAATGAATCGACCATGTCGGAAAGACAAATGACTATCTTGAATTAGTTAGCAAATTGAGTCACCGAGAGAACTGTGACCGAAGAGTTAAATCGGCTAAGGGATAAGTTTGAGTCATTTATGAGCAAAGTGACAAAAACGCAATCGTTTTTACTAAGTGGGAATGTTTTTAAGAATGACGAAGATAATGATGATGTGTAGAGGCAAAAAGTCGCATACCAAGCTTATGATTGGATATAAATGTTTGCCGCATTAAATTCGAGACATTAAATGCTAATCGGCGTGCAAAATCTAAGCCGTTGATTTCGATCACATTTCAAAAACCACCCGCACGTCCTTTCAGAAACCATACTTAAACCATTTTCGTCTGTTTTCTCTCACATATTACCAAAACGGTTCATTTCTATCTCAGAAGCAAAGGCAAAACTCTCTCAAAACCCTATCAATATTCAAATCAACTTCTAAGTTTCTTTTCGTGAAATACTTGAAAAATGGCATCAACTTATGATTTCGTCAAGCTAGGGAAGCAAATCCACACGGGGTCTCTTGTGGATTTCGAGGAATGGTCAAACAGGGGTCCGATGACGCCCTCATAAAGAAAATCGCTGAAAAGCTCGAAACGTCCGGGCTGAAACCATTTCTGACGATGGAGTTCTCGATCACCTATGTGGAAGAGGTCACACAGTTCTACGTGAATGTTGAGATTCACGATGAAGGGATTAAATCCTCTATTCACGGGAAGGAGTTCATCATCTCTGCCAAGGATCTCGAAACCGCTCACTACCGGCGGAAGGAGCACCGAAAATCAATAAAGCCGATGTAGACTTGGGCTGGCCGCTTGGAAGGAAGTAACCAAGACCGACTATCTTTGAAAAGATAGTCTACACAAACCAAAAAGAGGTCAGCTGAAGGAGGACTACCACAAATCTTTGGACATAGTTGCCAAATGCATAGACATCAAATTTGGCGGCTTTGACCAACTCGTCTAAAGCAAAACCGATCGTAATGGCTGCGATCATTGAAGAAAAGCAAGTAAATCGGCCGAGTTTGTTTGTCTACATCGGACTCGCGAAATGTAGGAACAAATCCTTCAAAGAGAATGGTGCATTTGGAGGATCCCGGGATATGGCCTGTGATTGGCGGTGATGGAGGTGAAAGGAGTCCTCTTCGACATGGAAAGGCGTTCCATGTAAACAAGAGGATGTTCGAGATCAAACCTCTCTCACACACAAGAGAGCCCACGCCAAGAGAGCGATACAAGTGAGGGGGAATCACCGCCCTCAAGATACAACTGTTTCCTCTCCACCAAAGAAGAAAGTCCCTGCAGTGCTAAGAGAATCATTGCCCTGCAACTAAGAAAAACAAATCTACTCCCCGCCCGCAGCCGAGTCGCCGCCCCGCAGCCGTGTCTCCCGCCCAAAGAGAGCCCGAGAAGGAATCTCAAATACCTTCTCCTGTCGTCAAAAAGAGGAGAACTTATAAGCCAAGACGGCGGCTGCTCCTCGAAGAAACACCAAAGATCGCCCCGCGCCCAAGACTCGAGAAGACACTCTCTCCGAACCGAAATCCCTCTGTATGAACTAAGAGACGAAGAAGAATCATCAAGCAATCCGAACTTGAAAAACCGGTGAGTCGACCACTCACCAAACAGATATCGGGAGCTGCTGGAGAAGTAGAGTCTCCATATATTATTGATGAAACAGCCAAGTCTGCTGAAGGCGATCAGCAGAGGCAAACTGAAGACCCAGCTATAGTTCGAACAGCTGAGACACAAGAAGTAGCTGAGAAATCTAACTCGCTTGTTGACAGAATCGTATCCCCTCCCGCAATGCACGCAAATTGTGAAATAGAGCACCAAAACTTGCTACCTTCTATCCCTGAGAATGAGGGACAGCAAGAAGAAGCTGAAAGAGATGATGATGTGATGATCCTATCCCCACTTTATCCAGACATCCAAAATCGTCTGCGAGAGTGGAGGAAGTGGAAATTGAGTCGATCCAGGAAACAGTTCCAACGGCCGAGTTTATCAAAGAAGAAGAGGAACTGATGAACTTTCTTGGAGTGACCACTTTGTGGTCCAAGCATTGGATGAAGAAAATCGCACGATATCTTGCAGATCTTCAAGGACAAGGACAAGGAGAGACAGACGAGGGAAGGCGAGGCACGTGAGAAGGCCAAAGATCTGTCCTATCACCGCACCACGAACACACACATCATCTCCTTGACGTCTTATCGGATAGTGATGAGGATCTGGACCTGACTTCTGCGCCGCGACGAAGAGTTGCAAATGCAAAGAAGCAATGCACGAATCCGAATTCTTCATGAGAAAAGAATGATGGAGGGACCAGGAGAGTCCTCCAAAACACAAATGAGTTGGACCCAATGGGAGTGGTGCGCATATATGCCACAATTGTTGCCGCCACCACTTCCCCACTCACTCGGAAGAAGGAATTAAGGGAATTGGCGATGAAACTGGGTTAGTGGGGACCCCATCGAGCCAACCCCTAATGAAGGTGTCTTACCACCGCCCCAACTACTGTGAACACTCGGTAGGAATAGCCGGGAGTTTGGAGACGAGTGACCCTATTCCAAGTCACTCACTTGCGCGCCCGGTGAGGGGAAACTCCCTCCACCGCAGCAAGGTCGGAGGATGTTGCAGATGACTCCACAACGAATCTAGGAGGCGAAGTGGAGAAAGTACAAACACAAAATACACAAAGAAATTGCCATCAACGAAGCTCGAGACTGAGACACTGTCTCGGTGAGGTGCCAATCGCTCTGAAGGCTAATGACGCTGCGATGCGCGTCGAGGCACGAAAGGAATGTACTGGGAGTTAACACTGGGCGATGAAAGTGCAATCCATGGGGTTGAGACTCCAATGGATGCCACCACAGAAGACCCCAAGACAGTGACCGCCGAAAGGGAGGTCCAGGCCTCGCCGCAGCTTGAGACTGCAGGGAGGTAATTAAGGCCAACGGGAGGTTGAGACTTCCCGGGTAAAGAAGTCAAGTAGAGAACATCCCTCCTGCTATCATTGATCCATCCGAAAAGGAGATTAGCGCACTTCACGACTCCCGGGAAAATCCTGATGTAACCTTTCCGGGATCGGAAGAAGACGATGAAGCCGAGTCATCCCCTGTGGATCGATCCAAAAGACTCACGGTGAGGATGTTCCAACCACGAGCAAGTCGACCTCAAGACTACTCGTCAAACTTTCAACTTTGATGATGAGCCATCCATGGAAATCTCATCATCGTCCGATGACGCTTCGATAAGGCCAAGGACCAGTCAACTCAATTGAAGAAACCAATCGAGACCGACGAAAGTCGTTGAGGCAAATGAGGCTCGGCAAGTGGGTCAACTTCACAACAAACCCCGGCTACAATAGAGTCCATCACTGCAGCTCCCCCAAGTTGCAACAGTTCGACTCCACAGGAACTTCACGCGCACCTCTTATCATTGAACAAATCCCGTTGCCCGTGATGATTCCTTTGTAGAATCATTTTCCTTCTCTCTGGATGTACCCGACCTCCCTAAAGAGTCGAAAACGATCTCGTGTGCTTCCACAGACTGCATCTTGTCATTCCATCGTATACCATCGTTCGGTGACTATGATTTTGACGATGCTTGGCCATCACCGCAACAGAGGAACAACTCGAAGTTCGGGAGGTGTTCAAAGCATTATTTGCGAAATTGAACGGATGGAGAGGCACCAGGCCTCGATGGACATGAGACTGGATAACGAGATGGCAACCTTACTGGCGACTTGAGAGGCATAATAGTCGAATCGGGAGTGGTGGCAACAAAGAAAAACAATGCGCGTGGAAGAAGCTAGATATTTCGAACATTGTTCAACATGCTTTCTTTGATCCGGAGAGCCGAGAACGCCGATGCAAAAACGAAATTGAGAGAACACATTGAGCACATGCATGAATCTCACACTTTCTTTGAGATAAAGTTGCTGCGTGAGCAAAATAAGAATGAGCTCCTGCGTATGGAAGAAAAACATGGATAGAAAATTCAGCCTTCTTATGGCCGAGATGAAGTTGCTTAAAGTCAATCCAACGCTACTCGTCGAGTTTCATGCAAAGATACACCACAAAGATATCGAAGCGAGAACTCGGCTATCGCCAGACTCGACTTCCTACTTGCTAGTATGTTTCCAAGGTTCCTCTCTCCTTTGATGATGCTAATAAGGGGAAGAGGAATACCTTAAAGCGCTAAAGAGATCCTCGAAGGAAAAGGAGGAGCAAATTGTGAAGGGAAAGACAAATGAGGAAGTTACAATAGAAAAAGAAAGAAAAGTCTGTTGAGGGGAAGGATCGAGATATGTGACCTTAATGATTGCACAAACCCCCAACAAGGTCTTGTCACACCGATATTATCGCAAAAACTCCCAAATGACTCGCCACTCCAACACTCTGCGCATCTATGGCCGAAAAGAGAAAGACATTGAAGCGAGGATGGAGGAAGTGGAAGGAAGGTTGAATGCCCGAGTTATGGACATCTTGAAACAACATGGAGGCATTCCAAAGAGATACACTTATGCCATCTCGGATGTCGGACCGAGCCAAGATCAGTTGATGAATTTAAAACGCCGCATCTAAAGGATACTTCGCAAACATGTCTATGGCTCAAGCCTGGACTTGTATCTTGGGAAAAGGGTCTCACGTTATGTGAAGAAGGCGTGACAGCAACGGACTACCTAAGCGATCACTCTGGGTCACTCCACCGGTCACTCACCGGAAAGAAGAAGACCCCAAGACAATACACGCCCGAGGTAGAGGAAGAAGCGATGGTGGAGGAAGAGGTTTCGGACCTGGCCTCCGCCCAAAAACATTGAGTACATAGATCCGGCAAGAAAGGAGGGATCTCTTTGGGCTGGTCTTGACCAAGTAGCCAATCTGCAAGTGGCTAAAAACAATCTTGAGTATGTGAAAAGAATCGAAGAAAAAATAAAAGACAAACTCAGCTATGGGAGGAGAGAGAAGAGAGATTAAGAAGAGATGAAGCTGCCTTAAAGCATATGAAAAGAAGAAGAAGAAAAGCGGTGAAGATGAGAAAAAAAGAAGAAGAAGACCGAAGAAGATGACAGAATCAAGAAGATGAAAGAATGAGGCAAAAGGAGGAGATGAAGTGTTGTTGTCCACCCTTTCATGTATTTTACTATGTAAATACATACTATGTAAGTCTTCTCTCCGTAATAAATCAGAAATTCTCTATTTTTTGCGTAGACATAAATGTTTGCTTTGATACACCTTGTAAACAACATTGTGTAAAAGAACAAGAATGTTATGATCAATAAAAGGATTGATTCTACGCATACATTCTCTCGTGAATGCACTATCTGTATGTATCTTTGCTATTTACATTTTGAATGTTTTAAGTTTTGGCATCATCAAAAAGGGGAAAATTGTTGGGAAATTTATTGTTTAGATTTTGATGAATGCCATGTAAAACTTAGAATAGGAAGTTGGCACCCCATTTTTTGTTGTAAACTGCATTGTAATAAATAGGGTTGGTCAAGCCGAGTTAAGTCGGCTATGCCCAAACATGCAAGAAAACAACTGGAGACTAGTAGGAAGACTCATTGAGGCAGACACCGAGTTTGGCAAAAGAAAAGAAGACGGAACTCGATCAAGGTGCAAATGAGATGCAACAGTAAAGCATCACCAAGTCAACTCAAGATAGTCAAGTCTCTAGTTGAAGTGACAGAAGAGTCATTTAATGATTGGAAGTGACTCTAAGTCACCTGGGAAAAGCAAGGAAATGCGGTCAAGTCGAGATAATCGGAAGAGATCCGTTGCACGTAAATCAAGAGAATTACTTAAACAAGTAATATCTCCATGCTACCTTTCTCGAGTGCTCGATCCACGAGAAGTGTACAAGGGAATAAACCAATGGGAAGCACTACACCGTGTCGTCGCTCGAAAAGTCAAGAATAATTCATACGAGGAAGTGGCAATTCCAAGGATTGCAACAAGACAAGCCAACGACCACAAGTGACTTTCAAAAATAAGCCTATCTCTTCAACGGGCATATTTTTTGAAAGATCACTATAAAAGGTTGAGGGATGACTCTGAAGAAATAAATTGATTACCTGAACCAAAAACATTCAAGCTAATATCTGAACTGTAATCAAAATATTCTCAAAATCATTCAAGTTTAATCCTCAAGCCTACACTACGAAGAAAATCAATCCAACACTCACCTGTGAAGGAAAGATATCTTCAATCAGTTGAAGAGAAAACTTTAGAAGAAAAGGGATCTACATTCCACGAAGGATTGTAGGAAGGTTCAAGGTCGAACCGTCTCGAGTTTTGGAGGGCTTCGTGATCAAATCCTAAGAGCTTGAGCAAGTGAGTCAGTAGTAGCAAGCGCAAACCGCCTGTGAAGAAGCCGAGTCGGACGAGAAGCCACCGAGTGACCAAGGCATCTCCGATCGAGTCCCAAAGGATCAAGTCGGCTATGTGATCAAGACTTGTATCCGGACTTACCACTCGTATATTGATCAATACTTAGTGGATTCCTCCAGGAGTTGGAGAAGAGAGGAGTAGAAGAATTACCCCATCTTCGAACCTCTATAAAAATTTATCGTGTCATTTACATTTCAGCACTTTAATTCCTGCATCTTATTTGTTTAATTTTGCCGACATATTTGCTATCCAACTGATAATCTCTAAGTACTAAAACCCAGTATTAAATCATTACTAAATCAAACTTAAGGGTGTTAAGTCTTCCAAAAAAACAAACCACAGTTGAGCTAATTCATCTTAATACAATGAGTTATTCTATCAACAAACTAAGTCGAGTCTTTGAGTGACTAACTGATTAACTAAATTGGTTGTCCACCAAGGACACAGCTGTATAGTATCAACTCTGAATTTTAAAAAGGACCAAAAGTGAAAAGTTGGTAAGGTTTATTCAACCCCCCCCCCCCCTTCTAAACCTTACACTCACACCCCTTGGGACCTACATAAAATTATGTTAAACATATTGTAAAATAGTTTTAAGTATACATCAAATATATGATAAGTGTACAGCATACTGCATGGTAGAGCACATGCGTGATTTTCTCTCTCCAGCGCGATTTTCTCGCGATTTTCTCTCTCCACGCTTGATTTTCTCTCTCCTAATAACTGATTCCATACATTTGAACGGTCCCCACATGTTTGTTTTGACAATTATACCCTTATTTTGCCTTAATTAAATGTTTAATGTAATTTTAACCCCTATTTATCTTAGTCATTGATATAGATAATGGAGGGTTGAGATGAGTCCACATTGTCTCATTATAATATGTGGTCTCATTGTAGCCTCCCCCTATGTATATATATATATATATATATATATAAATAGGATCAAATGAGACCAGATAATTAGAATGAGACAGTGTGGACTAATCCTGGCCACAAATCTCAAATTTTAGATGGTTGGGATTTTTCTAATTTAATAATTATTTTTGATTTATTTTAAACCTGAAAAGGGCAGCATTGTAATTGTGTAATTACAAATCAAAATCTTTTTCTCCACCAAATTTTCTCTTGCCGACGAAACTAATTTTCGCCCCTTTTGCTCCTCACCAGAACTACAGCGGTGAAAATCGCCGTCATCCTACCCGGCGCCGCCCCGAAATACCCACACAGTCCGTCGATTATTATCACATCGCACGCAAGGAAGCTGGGGCGGAGGAAGTGATGAGGAAGTTGGAGAAAAAGAGAGAGCAAGGGAAAAGAGAAGATGATCAAGAAGATATTGGAGGTGTTGACAGAGAAACATGAGGAAGATGAAGAAATTAATTAGGAGGAATTGCTTAATTTAGATAATGATTTTAGTAGGACTCAAAGTCGAGTGTCTAGCCGGACGGGGAGTAGTTCTTGCTTTGAAATTTCCATGGTTTCTTTTATGAGATAATCACATTTTGGATTTGTGTTAGTGGTTTTTTTCCGGAGAATGTGTTAATAAGGTGTAGATCTTTCAAAGGTCAAGTTATGGTGCTTGGTTGTGGTTCTACTCATTATTTATTTTTGGTGTTGGTTCATTTGAGTTTCACCTGTGAATTGATAAAAATGATAATTTGAAAAGTTGTAAACGAAGAATTTTTGATGAGTGTGTATTTGTAAATTTTACTTGATTTCTCCAACGGAAATTGGAGTGCCGGAGTTCGAGAGATATTTTTGGGGGTTTCAGAATAAAGGACAGGATCAGAGGATTGGTGAAGAAGACGATGCTGACGTGGAGAAAACGAGGGCCTACGAGGAGACAGTTAGGATTACTGTACACTTATATGTTTTTCGATGTATACTTAGATGTGTTTTGCTGTATAAGTAGTTAATTTTTTATGTATGTATTTATGTTGTTGTATAGTTATGTTTTTTGTTGTATACTTATATGTGGTTTGTTGTATACTTCTATGTATTTTGTTGTATACTTATATTTTAGTTTGACAATTGTAATATGCAGTAAAATTATGTTAAACATACAGAAAAATAGTGTTAAGTATACATCAAATATATGCTAAATATACATCACTAATGAGCGTGATTTTCTCTATCTCTCTATAATTGATTTACTTAATCCACGGTCCCCACATATTTTTGTTTGACCATTTTAATATGTAGTAAAATTATGTTAAACATACAGCAAAATAGTGTTAAATGTACATAAAATATATGCTAAATATACAGCACAATAATGAGCGTGATTTTTCCTCTCTCTATAATTGATTTACTTAATCCACGGTCCCCACATGTTAATGAGCGTGATTCTCTCTCTATATATAACTGATTCCTTGATTCGCGGTCCCCACATATTTTTGTTTGACCATTTTAATATGCAGTAAAATTATGCTAAACATACAGTAAAATAGTGTTAAATATACATCAAATATATGATAAGTGTACATTATACTTTGCATGCGGAAAGAAAGACACGTGATTTTCTCTCTCCAACGCGATTTTCTCTCTCCCCACGTGATTTTCTCTCTCCTAATAACAAATTTCATATTTAGATGGTCCCCCACTTGGGTAATTTGACTACTATACCCTTATTTTGATTTAATTAAATATTTAATGTAATTATAACCCCTATTTATCTTAGTCATTGATATAACTAAAGGAGGGTTGAGATGAGTCCACATTGTCTCACTATAATATGTGGTCTCATTTTAACCTCCCCCTATATATATATATATATATATATATATATATATATTTAAGCCCATATTTTGCGAGGAGAGGAGTAACGAAAATCGAATCTCAAATCTTTTGTCCAAATTTGAGAGTTTAATCACTCCACCACTATTTGATTCTCAAATACAACACATATTAAAGAAATTCTTATACAAGGTAAAAGAGGCATAAAAATTATAACGTCCTTCACTTTTCAAACTTCCTCCCACAAGTTCTTTGTTGCAGCATTATCCTTCTATTATACCCGTTGAACTCTCATATTCTTTTATAAAATCTTCACATTAAATAGATACCAATCAAAGCCGTATTGTTTCTTTACTTCAACTTTTAATTTGGAATATAATTAAGTAATTGGGCACAAATTAATTAAAGTAAGTATTAAAAGGAGTGGATCCTCGGACGCAAGATGCAATATTCTTAATTACCTATTTTATTCAAACTATAATCTAAAATTTTTAATTGTTGGTTTAAAAATTTGACAAATTCAGCTTTGCGCCGGAAAAAGTGCATCAGTATTTAGTCAACCCCGCCGGCATATCTGCATCTAATCTGTGATTGGAATAATTGAAAAAGCTACTACAAAATCTTTGCATATGGGAGAAGAATTCCTTGAAAATTAAGAATGCTAAAGAGAATGTTTTAAGCCTTTTTTTTTCAAATTTTTTAGTTGTAAAGCCCACATCTAACTTTTTTATTTGAGACAATGTTAAAATTTTCATTATAATTAAGTTTGTTATTACTATCAGCTGAAATATGATTAAATAAAAAGCTATCCCTGAGGTTTAATCTAATTAAAAAAAAACTCTGCTATCTTTTAAAATTACAAATACCCCTTAGCATTAGGTTTAATCTAATTAAAAAAACTCAACTATCTTTTAAAATTATAAATACTCCTTAGCATTTCTTTTTTACCTTACAAAATTGCACACGAGGCCTCAAGAGATGAGTATTTGCTAATACAAATCTCAACGGATTATTTGTAATTTTAAAAGTTAACTGCAATTTATTGTAATTAGGCTAAACGTCAATGGCAGTTTTTGTAATTAGCCCATGAAAATATGACAATTGAAATTTTTGAAAATCATTTTACAGTAATTTACCATTTCTTGAACTAGAAAAAGATAGGGTGCATTTGTCAAATAAGAAATCATTTTTGACGTTATCATACAAATTTCTTACGACTCTATAATATCCGTTTTGGGTTATAATTCTTTTTCAAGGTTAGCTGAATGATTATTTTTTCTTTTTGTACAAATTCTGAAAGGGAATGGATATAGGTGGGAATTGAACTCATGCACATGACTGAGTTTTACAAATACTATAAGAAAATTTCAGTCTACCGACATAATTTACCGGCAGAAATGATTTTGTCACAAAATTTTACAGTTACCTACAGAATACCTACAGAACAAAAAATATTATTTTTCCTCAAATTATAACGATAGATTACCGACAATTTTTCAATTTATCGACATATTTTCTGTAGATATTTACCAACATTTTTAGATTCTGTAGGTAAATTTCCACTACAATAATTTTACATACACTTTACGATTTTCTTAATCCTTACCTACAGATTTTTCTATAGGTAAATTGGCTGAACAGTTTTAAATACTTGTTAGACTAAATTTACCAAATTTTTACTAATTCATGAAACTACCACGATCATGTTCGAACTCTAAAATCCTTGTCAAAAAATTACAAGAACGATAAATTACATAAATTGAATTGAATCGAAATGAAAATTATTTTAATTAACGTGTGTATAAACATGCCATCAAAGGGTTATTTGACTTATAGCCACTCTTCTTTTTCAGATTCTTGGTTGACTATCTTTTGATGGAATTGCATTAGCATAAGATTTTATGCTGAATAAGATTCTCTTGCATGATTATCAATGATGGTGCTCATGATTATATATCGCCATTCATTCAACTCTTCTTTTTTCGTTTCAATTTTTTTTTTCTTTTTGGGCATGTTGAGTACAAGAAAGCAAAAGGGCAAGATTAATTAAGGGCTTTAAGGGTATGTTTGTTTAGTGATTGAGAGTGATTGGGGGAGTCTTTAATAAAAATTGTGTATTAGTAGAGTGTTTTTGGTGATTGGGGAATTTTGGATGATTGGAGGATGTAAAACAAACATTAATAAATTGGAGTGTTTTTTAAATTTTATTATACATTAATTAAGTTTAAGGTGTTATGTAGTGATCCACGTACATTGAGGAGATATTCTTATTCTTGTAATAATATATTTTTCATGAAGGAAAAAAAAGGCATGTTTATTATTCTTTTATACAATGTAACAATAGAACAATCCATGGTCTACTTGAACAATGTGGGACCATGATCAGTACCAATGATTTTATGACAATTGTATGCAAGTATTTAAAATGAAAATTTTAGATATACCCAATCATTCAAATTATACATATAAATATAGGTGCATATATGTACATATGTTTGAAATGGTGCATATATAGGTTTATAAAATTTAACTAATTTGGTTAGGTATGAATTAATTTGTGGATTCAACAAGATCAAGCTTCTAGTGATTCCCATTAGATCTGTCAATATAGTTTAGTAATGATATTCAAATTAAGTCAAGGCCCAGAAGCCTATTTGAGTTTAAATTTAAATTAGGTTTGGGTGGAGATAGACTCGACCAAAACTTAATTTGATCTTTTAGGGCACAAACACAACGTAACTTAGTTTGACCACTAGTTAATCCAACAACTTATAGAACACTTGCTAAATCAGTTCGAGCACTTCTTCATCATGAGATTATATATATATTCGCATCAGTGTAAACAAATAAAAAATGACAAGATGTCGTGGGACTTTGTTGGAAGGGCCTATATATTCGAAGATTAGCCCACACTAAAGTTGATCTGCCAACTTCTGGCCCAGCTCTTAACAATTTCAAACTGGTAATCTCGTGGACTTGTAGTTACGTATGTATATATTATACTCACTCCTATTCAAATTAAATATCTTTTTAGAAAGAAAAAAAACACACATATTAAGGATTGTACTAAAGTACCAAATATGCCTTTAATAAATCATAAATGTTACTTTGGAACAAACAAATTTTGGCATTAGTATTAGTTGGAAAATGATACATTTAAGGGTAATTTGGGAAAACTTATTTCTCACTAGCATTGAAAATGTGAAAAAGACATTCTTTTTGAAGGATTTTTCATGTGCCAGAAAGACACTTATTGTGAATAGGGGTGAGTATATATATATATATATATATATATATATATATATATATATATATGGATGGGATCTCATGTGACAACCTCTTACTATGTGGCAGTGTGGACAGATCTCATCCCTACATCCTAAACAACCAATGGTTTAGATTAGCCCTACAAAACACCATTTTATAATTATTTTTAATACCAAAAGGGCATTTCCGTAATCCACAAAAATTGGGTAAATTAATACCATAATTAATAACCTAAAATCAAGGGATCCTCTTGATTGCAATCTTGCCAAAACAAAAGAAACGTTAATTTAGCAACAGAAACACACGTTTCCTATCATCTTCTTCATTCTTCATCCATCCAAAATTCAGCAGCAAGACCGAGTTTGACGTCCCAAAAATACAGAAAAAACCACCTATAGTCAAAAAAAAAAAGAGCACAAAAACCTTGTGAAATGGGCGATGAGTGCGATGAATCACAACATGATGAAGTGTTGGCGGACAAGCCTGATGAAAGCTAGGTTTCAGCCGCTTTTTTTCCTGGTATGTATGTTTATGTTTCGAAAAATCGCGCAATATCCTTATTCATCCTGTAAATGTTTTATTTAGAAGATGTGGAATCATAATTGATGGTTATCTTAGTATAAAGAAATGTACAGAAATGTACACATTAGATATTAGGTTGGTGTACACATATATTTAATATTGTGTACATGTAAGCATGCAATATATGTTGTGGGATGGTTGGGGTGATGATGAATCTTTTATGTGAAATCGTTGTATACACATATTGCAATATATATGCATGTAAAGTTGTCACGCCCCAATTTAGTACCTAATAAAATAGAATATCATCCAATATGGTATAATCGAAATATTCAAATTTAGGCTTACCAAGTGTTACTATCTAACTATAAACAACTAAAAACCAATAAATACAGCGAGAGTCTATAACTTATTACATACAAATAATAATAAAGTTGTAACTCACCTAACCATTACAAGATAAAATAGTTACAAGGTTCAAGTGTCGATGGGTAAGTCCTTCAAAAAGAATCTGCTATGTCGAGTCAATCCTTGCATGGAAGTCTCATCGATCTCAAAATGTTCGATCTCTGAAAAGTTTTATAAAATCGTGGGGTGAGCTAAATGAGCTCAGTAGGTTGGGGTAGGGGAATGCAGTATTGAAAAGCTAAAATATTTTCTTTTTGGTTGAGAGTACTTAGTGTGCCAAAAATTATTCATGTATGCATGACAATGAGGCACAAAAGATTCATTAATTTTATGATGCTAGCAGTGATGCAATGCATATTGCACAATAGTTAGTCAAGTACAGTAAATATTTTTCTTTTCAGATGGTAATAAATTTCTAAATCTTTAAAACCAATAGTAGATATATCGTTTTAAAATAAATTCGTTTTGAAAAAAATAGTCAGTCAATCAATCCATCAGCCTGAAACAAGAAACGTAGGATCAATGTTGATCGGACATTGATCATGTCCGTTCTCCTTATTGCTCCCAAGAATATTTGGCCGAAGCCCAGTCACCTTATCCCTCCCACTAGGCTCGACATCTCTTTAGCTATGGGCTTTTGCCCAGAGATCGTCATATTCATGAATATACCGTTCTACGACCCAAATTCTGTCGCCGTCTCCGGCCCGACCCGAAAGTGGGAGTAGGCAAATGGGTAGTCAAACAGGGATCACAGGCAGCCTGTTGGATCCATTGTCTAACCTACCCACACCGCAATGGACTCAGTCAGTCAATATATTTGTCAAAATGACATTTATTTGCCCAACGGCCAAGCCAAACAGTTACAAGAGTTAAAATGCAAATGTAAATTCAAACCATGAATGGTACAATTTATGTTTTCTTTACAACTAAATTATTTTGAAAATGACGTATACCGTGAAATCATGAAATAGTTTAATGTCGTGATGTTAATGAAATAGCTAATGTCGTGAAATTTATGAAATTAAAAGCAAACCCAATTTCCTTAAGAAAAATGATATTTTGCCCACCTTTGGCGCAAAGGCCACCTTAATGATGTGCAGAATGCAATCCTAATTTTTGGGCACAATCTCGTTTCCTACATAAAATAGCACAACAGAAAATAATAATGTATCATAACCCAAATATACTGGGGAAAGTTACACCTAAAATTTAGATCATTTATCTTATTAAATCTTGACAGATTAAATGACAATATTGTATAATCTAGTAACAACTTATTTGAAGCCAAATGATAGATACACGAATATATATATAGACATTGTTTCCAAATCAATTTATATAGAATGGATCCACTGTAACTAATGTCTTCAAGAACAATCATAGAATTAAGATTGTCATTATCGTATCCAAATGAATAATAGTGTTTTAAATAACTGATAAAAGAAATAAGTTCTAATAATCCTAATAGTATGTAAAATATTATGTTGAGTTTGTTTAGTACATGAAAGGAAATATTTAATCCTAATAATTGAGACCGATTTAGTATTAAGGATGTATGGGTACTAATCTTGTTGAATATAAATTCTTTTTAAGTCAATTTCTTAGAACCTCTTATAAATTATAGCATATATTCAACATTTCTTTTAAGAGGTTAGTTTTCAAAATAATCAAATTAACATCTTTAATGTCCCAAAATCATACTGTAATGAGAATTAAGGTTATGAAAAGAATATGTCCTTAATCTCTATATGTCTAAACAAATCTAACAACAAAGACTTATTATCAGTAAAAAGGTTTATTTTTCAAATACCAATTTCAAGTCCTCTATTAAAGAATTAACAAGCTAATTCAAACATTGTGTCAATAAAAATCTAAAGGGTTTATATTATGTATAAGCTAGGCTTATACTTTTATCCAATCCAGTTCAAAAATAATATGACCGACCTCCCCCCCTTTTTTTCTAAGCAAACTTAAATAAGAAAATTTAATAAACTTACAGATTAAAATTCATTAAAATAACAAGAATCAGCTTCAATATTTTCTTTTCTTCAGAATTCATTAAAATGAATTTTTTCCCATTTTCAGCTTAGGCATCGCTCGCAATAAAATCGTCCACGCACCAAGAGAGTACGTCCCAGGGATCCTCCGATGGCGATGGCGTCGGATAAAAACAAACAGAAGGAAAATAAAATTAAAAGAAGAGGAAGATGACTACTGGTGTAGCCAACGGAGGTGGTGGCGTGGTCGTCATGTGCAGACTGGGTATTTCCTTTTAGAGGAAGCAAAACTCCATGGTTCTATAAAAAATACTTCAAAAGAAAAGGAAGGTGGAAGAAGATGATAGAAAAACAAATAAAATAAGAGTTAAGGGAAAAGAGGAAGAATGCGACGTGAGAGATAAGGATGGGGAGATTTTCACCTTGAGTGCGTGTATATGTGTGTATGTTTGCTGATATTAATGTGTGATAAGGATCAAGGTTTGAGTGGATTTTAAAGGTGCTCCAATCGCTCTGGGTCGGACTGGGCGATCTGAAAGTTTTGGGAATGTCATGGGCTGGGTTAGATTAGAGTTGGGCTTGTCTAAAAAAAAATGGAGAGAGTGCTTTAATGGGTTTAGGCCAAGAATTATGTGGCAAATGCTTACTAAGTGGATTAAAAAAATGTCTTGTGCATCTAAGATATTAAAGCCCAATGACAACAACTAATATGGTCTGCTAACAATTAATTCCTTCATGAGCAATGTAAATGGAGTCTAATTATCTTAATCTCAGGCTTCATCTATTTCCAATTCCATCAATATAATAGGAATACTTTACCATTTTAGATAATCTACTAATGAAACGAAAGTCACTAAATTAGGAAATGGCACAACTATTAAATAATACTACAACTAACTCTTAAAGTAATAATTCTAGAGTCCCAATTTCATAAATTTTCCATAATAACGATCTCATTAATTCTTAGCATGGTATATTTCTTATACCTAATCACCACAATAAATCACAACTAATTGATTGGTAATCCTAAATTGTCCAAATATATTAATCTGAGTAAGAAACAAGATTCGCTAAACTATATCAAATTTTATTAAATACTACAACGAGAAACTCAGAAGTATTATATTGCACGAAAATAATAAAAACACAAAATAAAATAAAAATATATACTAAAATATTCTTTATAACAATATTACACAATTATCCAAAAGTGAGGTACTACATTCTCCCCTCCTTTAATGAATTTGGTCCCCAAATTCCTTCTTAAAATAGTTCTAGATATTATAAAAATGTTGCTTAATCCCCTCGCACCATTGCTTGAAGTAACTAGTTGTACCAAATATTTTCCATTTAACTTGAGCTCATAATATCATCTACTCGTAGCTTAGAGACACTTAGTGGTGATCTTAATCCCAAGCGTTGTGTAGAGAATCAGTTACTCGATTTATATTCACAAATGATTCTTAAGTAATAAAATCGTCCTCCTATTTCCATAATCTTTATTTCATACAATTCAAATTCATATATATCTCTTTCTAGTCATCTCATGATACAAATAATTAAATTATTTTCTTAGTTCTACGAAACTAAGGATCAATTAAAGCCCTAATTCACTACCTTTTTTTCTTTTTTTATAGTAACACAGAAAAATCCATTACTAAGTCATAATAGACATTCTTTCAAGCCTAAGATCCACAAATAGTCATTCCAAAAGCCAGAGACAATTCTTGAGTCGTTTTCCAAGACAACATCATCCATGTACCAAATTAATCTTTCTTAAATTTCAAACTTTCGATAATAGAGTCAAAATTCATATCAACTCACCTCGTTATTAACCAATAAATAACCCATATGTTCACACATATTAAATAAACCAAATTAATAACCTTGAAGCATCGGTGACTTAGTTATAAAAATCTATCTTGACCCAAAAGTCTTATTGAGTCCTCCTCGAATCCACACCAAAAGTATTGTTCGACGCGTACTAGATCATATGGCTCACTATTGTTGAGTTCCATTATAATTCATTTGCCTTTATAGTCCCACATAGACTTCAAACAAATAACTACTTTATAAATAACAATTACAATCGTAAGGCAAAACCTCAGTCTATATCTTTAGAGACACCAAAATCAGTAAACTAGTCGTTGCTTTAAAACTATTATGAAATCGTCAATTGAAAGTCTAATTGCCAATCCCTTAATTCTATCAATATCTTTTTACTACCTTAAGAATAAGTTTCTTATCAGTTCCTCCTTAAGGTCGGGTGATTAGACCTTCATAAGTCTTATAACCAAATTTAAAAGTCATAACTTAGTCTCAAAAGTTTAGAATATTTAACAATGATTTCTACTTCTAGTACGCAAATGCACATGATTTCACTACTATCATGCATAAATCCATGTAAACCTAGCGTCAAGATCACAAATTCATCTTAAAATCAAGTATTAACAGTAAAACCAAAATTCTTAAATAGGCCTTATAACCAAATATAATAGAACCTAATTGATAATTGTACAAATGATAGCTTCATGCACCTGTTGATTATATTATACATCGTTTACATCATCATGTATATACAAACTCAAGGTAGTAATCAAATGCTAGTGTTACGTCTGGAGTTCCTAGTAAATCACACCATTTCTGAGGTTATCCCGGAACATGAAGGATGCTTCAGTTAGTATATGAATACTATTTTCAAATCAGCGCTCTATCTGAAATGATCAGGATCCAAACCTAAACATGACACTATTCTAACATTAAATAATCAATAAACCAAGTTAAAAATTAAGTAACACATCGCCTTAGGTATATATCAAAATTATCCCAATTTAATCCTTAATAGTAAGATTTTTTTTTCTAATTTATCTCTTGACAAATAATACGAACTCCTCAACAAAATGTACAACATCGATTAAAACTTATATCCATTAATAGTTTGTAATTGAGACCCCAACTATAAAACTATAAGCTAATTTATGAAAATCTTAACGATAGGAGTCTCCCCAGATAAGGAGTGATAAAGTAACCTCAAATAATGGTTGTGCAAAAATGCATCTATTACCTTATTTTCATACCTACATATCATTTATGTGGTCAATGATATACAACCCAAAGTGTGATATACAAGTATTTATACTGTTCAGATAACCATACCGCTTATCCGGTTCCACCTACAAATTTCTAAGCCATGTTCAATCAAGAACTCAACAATCAATTGCATCCTTTGCAACTCTTCTTTAAGACTAATGTTAAATGGAAAATTCCTAATAAACCATTTTACAAAAATCTTAACAAAAGGAGTCTCCCTAGATAAAGCCTCAATCGCAATCTTTAATTTTCTTTTTCCCATCTGTAAGTAAGGACATCGAGTATTCTGAACATACATATGCAAATCATATACCTTTGGGCCTCATTTGGTTGGGCATTATGAGTGTGATATCACACCCTTTTCTACTATTTCCCTCTCATTATTTGGTTTGGTTGAAATGAACAAAGCCCTGAAAAATGGTATGACCCGGTTACTTATCACACCAACATGTTGATAGCATATCCCACCTTGGGGGTGGGATCCATATTCAGTCTCATTATCTTACTTCTTCAATTTACAAAACTACCCTAAATAACTTTATTTAGACAAACAGTCATATAGGGAGAAATCTCCGAGTCCCAGCAAATTAATCCGAGACATTCGCGAAAGGTTGTGGTGGAATCCATCTAAAAAATAAACCTGTGTTCTTGTCGACACCATTGTGAAATGTAATCTTTAATTGTTAGCTCAAATCGCTGATAATTTAGCTAGTCGAAACTCATTTTTGAAGAAATAGAAAAATATAAAACATAATTACTGTAAGTCTGTAAGCATGGAGAGGAAGCTCTTGTATATATATACGATAGCAATTAAGATAATAATTTCTCAAAGAATGAAAAGTTGATGTCTGCGACTGCAATGAGATTTGTATTATGTAAATCTAATATTTGGTTTGATTGTTCATGGAACATGTTTTTTCTTTTCTTTTCTCGAGGTTGTCAATTCTCATTTTTGATTTCCAGGAAAATTGCTCTTCCTTTTTTTCCCATCTCAGTATACTTTCTCTTTAAAATTTTTTATTTTTATGTTTGTAATATGTAAAATTAAGTGGAATGATATCAAATGGCGTAGCCAGGAAAAAAAACGGAGGTGAGCCGATATGCAAAAATAGGGTAGACCGAATAAAAAATTAAAAATATATAAATATTAAATAAATAAATAAAAATTAGCAGTCTTTGTAATATCATCATCCGTATTTTTCATCTTATAATTTTTTTTTTGTCATGTGATGGTAAAACTAAAACAAAAAATCATAGTATGATGTTTAACTTTGGATTATAATTTATGTATGTATGTAAAGATAAGATGTATGAACCATGAACTTGTAGCTCAAGTGGTATAACTCACACTTTGTAAGGGTGTTGACCACGGTTTGAACCCTGTAATTTTCAGTTTCTTTGAAAGTTATCCCCTCCTCTCCAACCATTATTCTCAACTTAATAAAAAAATGATAAGATGCATAAAATTTGTGAATTAATTAGCGACATGTTTAGGATGTTCGTTAATGTTTCGAGTTCTTGGTCTGTTTTTCATCACGGTAACATTGTCTTTTGATGTGGAGGGGTAATAATGGAAAATCATTAGTAAATCATGGGCACAAAAGTAAAATAACCCATATAGACTATTCTTATCCACCTCCAACCAAACAACAAATTAATATTCCAACACATATCTGACAATGCAATCCATCAAACAAACAAGTTATGAGGTCATATAATATCCATAGGATAAGACCAAATAATAATGTGGGATTTAATCAAGCCCATTACACAAATCCAACCAAAAGTGGGGTCCTACAAAAGCAATTTTTCGTGTATAGATATGTATATTTTTGTGTTAATTTAAAATGTGATATTATGTGTTTGAATGTTTATTTGAAGCTATACATTAACACATATAGTTGTATACAAAATTCGGCAAACTTGTGTATTTGCAACATATTATGGTGTATATATACGAATACTTTGGTGATTTAGAATGAGAACAAACAATGGTGTTCAAATAATTCCATAGTAGTGTAAAAACATCTTATTTTGGTATACATATGCTTCAATATTGGTGTGATTAGTATAAACATTCAGTGAATATTGTAAGATTTTTTATTTAGGAAAATGTATGCTAATATTGAAACTATTGTGCAATTTGAAAAATATTTTTGTGTATACGTTTCACTTATTTGGTGTGCATATACTTTGCAGATACTAGTGATGAAACAATGAGCACGTCGAAATACGAGAGCACCTGGTAATATCACCCGGCAATACCAAATATTGGATACCTGAAGTTGAACAGGATAAAATACCGCGAGTGGGCATGCATTTTGGGAGTTTGGACAAGGGTGTGGAGTTTTATAGGGATTAGGGTAAACAATACGACTTTGACATACGAATAAGCACGTCAAGAAAATTTAAGAACAAAGAGATTCGTCTGCAATATATTGTTTGTAACAGGGAAGGTTACAAACAAACATCGTCTGTGGTCGGTGTCGAAGGAAGCAATTCACACACCAAACAACAACTAGAGTGTCAAACCGTTGTGGATGCAACGCCTACTGCATACTAGAATACACGACGAATGGTGCATATGCTATAAAAAATTCGAAGAGATCCACACACATTCATTCAATACAGAATCTTAAAGACATTTTCTTAAGGTGAATCGGAATTTGAATTTTGGGCACAAACAATTCATCTTCCATTGTTCAAAGGCCAACATCGGCAGTTCAAAGACACACCACCTGTACAGAGAAATGGTTGGTGGATTTTCTCAAGCGGGGGCGTTACCAATCGATTTCAAGAATTTCAAAAGAGATTTGAAGGCATACATACGAGGTGCAGACGCACAATTAATAATCGAACAGTACTTGAAAAAAAAAGGAGACATGTCCAGGAATGGCCTTTAGTTATGCCATTGACGAACAAGACCAACTAATGAGACTTTTCTGGGCGGACTCTATCTCAGTGAGAAATTATACAATGTTCGAGGACGTTATATCATTTGATGCTACTTACAACACGAACAGTTTAGCTTTTGGGGTCTGCATGTGGCATATATGGATGACTGCATTCTTAGAATAAAAGAAAAAAAAATAATACTATTTTTGTATAAATATATAAATATGTATGTGTTCAAATAGAGTAGTAATTGTGTATTGTATAATTCCATAACTTTCTGCTTAATCCTGTTTTGAAAGAATGTACTCTGCATTTAATAATACTACAAAAATATAAGTAAATGCATACCATGATACAGGTAAATTTATACTAAAAATCCAGTAACAGTATACAAATACACATCTAATATTACTACAAAAATATAAGTAAACGCATACCGTGATATAAGTAAATTTATACCAAAAATCCAGTAACAATATTCAAAACAAACTACAATTAATTTTGCGTGGTAGTATAAATAGATACGGGTCATGGTGTTCAACAACACAATTAAAAAGAGGGGTCATACCGTCACCAAATTTGTCAGAAAAAACCTCGGGGGGGGGGGAATTAGCATCCCTTGATTCCTCCATTTCGTTCAACATTTTGGCCCACACGTCAATGACGTTTCCAGATATGTACTCCCCAGGCCTCATGGTCTCCAAATGTTCTCTCGTGAGGACATTGTCTCTCATCCTAAATATAACATCGGTTCTGCGTACATTGAACGAAAAAAAAATAAACAACACTAATGATGAACAAAATTTATAGAGCAAGCTAGTTGAAAATCACATATTAAAAAAACACGTAACCTTGTAGCGCCAATGTTATCAAAAACCCACTTCGCAACAGTGTTGTGGATTTTATTCATCTTCTAAGCGAAGTCGACCCGTCTCAAACGGAATGGAGAAGACAACATGACTATTTTACGCTACTTCCTAGTGCTCTTACGCGTTTGAGGAGCTGCAGCAGTCTGCTCGGTCGCATCTTCTTCCATCGGCCTTACAGCCCCCACGACATCGTCGCCTGTGCCAACCCCGATCACATCCTGCCCATCAACCCCTTGCCCCACGACAACATGCCCCTGAAAAAAACCCGTGAAAATTAAAAAAATATGCCATATCTACTACACATATGTAACCTTGAAAAAATAAGGGGAGCATATGCGAAACACAAAAAGAGTATTTTTACACCCTCATCCTGTGGCACCACCCCAACCGGGTGTTCCTCTGAGTATTGACATGATGTCTCAAGAACGTCTGACCAATTGGCAACATTGGGTTCCTGCGTCAACCCAATACTGAAATTCGGTATATATCATCAAATCCTTTCTAGAACTCCTCCCGACGACGTGTAGCCTGTTCAACCTTCTCAAGAGCGGCTATATTTTCTGGGTTACTCCAGAATGCGTTCATCTGCTGCGATTCACTAGCAATAGTATCCCCGATGACGGTGTCTTCCCCAGCTTGTCCCCAGAAAAACATATAAACTTTCTAGCAACTTCTTGGATTTTCCCAAAATCGGGGTTTGCAACCAACTCCCTTGGTGCATTATTCAACAGTGCAAGGATATCCATGCCAACTGTGGCAACAGTCGCCAGCTTGGCCAGAAGACTTCCAACAATACCCTGCACCCAAAAAGAATAAATATTTGTCAATTGTTTCATACTCATTTCAATGAATCTTGGTGCTTAAAATAACTATCAAAATATATAAAACAATAAAAATTTTGCACGATGTGTATTTGGGACTAAAATAATACCAAATTGTAAGTATTTGAACATTTGTCTGTCATTACTGTTATACCATTTTGCAACCAAAAATCATGACAACTTTTATGATACAAACAAGATTTTAATTAGTTAAAAAATATACCATTTAATAACTAAAAGATACATTACTCGGAAGTATTGAAAACTAACATAATAACATGTCCTATACACCTACCTCTCCAGGTATAAATGGAAAAAAAAAACTAAAACTGATAAAAGATTTGGCACCTGCACACCACCAGCAGTGAATGTCGGGGGCGGCACCGGGGGAGCATTTTGCGCTCCAGGAGACTGCATAACAACAGGATTGGTTGGCGGTGGCAGTGGCTGATTATTGCGCGATCCAGCAGGTACAGCCCTCGTCAATTGGGCAATCAATCCAACCCACACCATATCCTCCGCACTTCATTTCGTCGTTATTCCTATCCCGAATACTTTCAGTCGTAAGCGAACGCACGGGAACACCCTTCGGAAGGCACGAATATCCAGTACAACTTTATCCATGTATAAACCCTATGATACAAAAAAAAAGTTTAGTTATATGCTGATTTTGATTAAGCCGAATATAATTGACATGTACTTACAATCAAAAAATGAGGGGGCCGTTAAAACTCTTCTTATTAGTTGACATCCATTTTTCTTTGCTCTCTAACAATGTCAGCAAGGTGTGCTCGCACCAATTCATTTTTGGAATGTCATCAATATTCTCCAAGCTTTTCATTACAAGAGCGTTTACGTATCCGCCCTGCATATTCCCAATAATTTTTGCATCCACCAGAGCAATAAAGTTCCTCCTGAACCATATACCACCCTCCACGTCCTCCAACATCTTTTCGGACACCTCTGCTGCCGTAATGGAATATGAACCATCCGGATTAGGCTGAAACTGGGACTGCCAGTCCAAATATGTTTGGCTGGTTTCGGACTTGGTTTTTTTCTGGACTCTTATTCCACCTCTAGGAAACCCCAGAACTAGATCGACATCCTTTTTACCAACACGAATGGACCTGCCGTCTGATAGAATCAATTCACATCTGAGAGAGTTGAAGTTATCTACCAACCAATAGATAAATCTCCCCGGTAATTCTTCAATGTTTATCCCCAACAAGCTCCCGAATCCCATTTCAATAACAGCTCTTGTCTGAAAATTGTTGAGCCGAACCAATGCACCCGATATAACATTTGGGATGGATCTTGTCCTCAGTTTGGGCAACGAAGCTTTGAGGGCAGATTTTGCGCTCTTTGCCCTCGGATTAACGTCAATCGGACCCTCACTCGGGCCTGGGGAAGCAGGTCTCTTCCTATTTCCTCTTGCCATTTAACCTATAATTGAGAAAAATTAAATAACACATCACATTATGTATGTAACACGAAAATGGAAAAAATAGCAGGCCACAAAAACACTGTGTCAAAAAAAAAAAACCACATCTAAACTAAATGTGTACTGTATGTAGTCCAACTGTGTACGAAAATAAAATTATCCAAACACCATTGTATGCCGTCTATGTACAATTCACCATACTAGTGCAAAACACAATATCCTGGGTATTTATGTGCCAAAATTAACAACCAAAACACCAAAACATTGTCTATGAAACATTATGTGTATATATCCCACAACTTATCTTCCATTTTTTTTACCATATTTCAGTCATTGTGCAAAATATGCACAACAAAAATGATTTATGTATATACCAAAATCACTAAGAAAATTGTCATGCTTGCGTAAGATTACACCAAAATATGAAAAAGCACAAATTCAATAACATACGCATTATACAATTTATTATCTAAGTGTACATCATTTTTTCGTAAATTTATACTATATAGATCGCAACCCATTAGATTCAATGGTATAATTCCACATAACCAAATACAAAGGGCCGTCTGTAAAAATCGAGTCTGAAAACCCTAGAAAATTCAAAATAAAAAAAAAATAAATGTGTCCTACAACTAGGTCAACAAAACTAAAGAAAACCAATAAATAGTCATCTTCAATTGATATAAAACATGTTGTAAGAATTGGGTAAAAACCCTTTGCACTGTGACCTAAAGAACCAAAGAATCAAAAAAATGTAAACAGAGGATTACCTTAATGTAGATTTACAAAAGCTTATTGGAGATTCAATGCGTACACAAAAGAATCCCTTTGGCTGATTTTTGCAGATAAAAATTGTGCTCCAGCCGTGTGTGAGAGGGAATTTTGGGAGGGATGAAGTAACTGGAGACGTGTGATAGTGGGGGTTTGTGGTGGAAAGAAATCTTTTAGAATTTTGGGAGAAAATACCAGACCAAAAAAGCGGGGAATTTTGGCGATTGAATCCCAAAAAAATAGAAAATTGTGGGGAGTTACCAAATTGGACGCTACTTAATATTTGTAATTTGTCTATTTTGCCCTTAAATGGGCTGATTTCAATTTAAAAAAATCGAAAAAAATCAGGCCTTTGGATTAAACATGTTAACGGTCTAGATCTGTCCACACTGCCACATATTAAGGGCCTTGCCATATATGATCCTATACCTATATATATATATATATATAGGGATAGGATATCGTAAGACAACCTCTTACCGTAAGACAGTGTGGATTGATCCTATTCACCCACTCCCTTTGATCATGGTCCAGATGCCTATTAAAATTACATCATTTATCAATTAATTAAAAGACAAAAAGGGCAAAATAGTAACTAACAAAATCATGTAACAAGCTTCCCATAATAATGTCCCTACAATCATGGATGTGATGAGGATCACGTTTCCATAACTGAAAACACAATCACACAATATCCACTTCCCTCTCCCTCTCTCTCTTCTTGCAAAACTGGAGCAAAAATAGAAATCAAAACCAGACGAGCAAAAATTTGTGAGATACACCATGGAAGATCAATATACTCATCAACATCAAAGTGACATATCAATGGCAAATACAGATGAAAACGTCGAATTTACAGGCGACGAAACTAGTATGTATAATTTATACGAAATAACAATATTGCAATATGCCATAATTATTTGTATGCCATAATTATCTGCAAATTGTCGAAAAACAACCCTGTTTACCCTGTTTACACATCCACTCATTTGATAACAAACAAATCACATATAATTAGTGTTTTTTTGATGTATAATTTGAAAAAAATGATGCACGTTTAGTTTATCTTTGAACCTTGGTAAATTGAAAAACTAACAGCTTAATTTTGGTCCACTGGAAAAAAACGATGCACAATTAGTTTATTTTTGATGCATATATAGTGTATACGTAATGCACAATTTTATAAAAAAAAAGATGCACAATTAGTTTATTTTGATGCATATATAGTGTGTACGTTATGTAAATTTTATAAAAATGATTCATATTTAGTGTTTTATGTTCATCCAAATGATTAGTGAACAGTTCATTCTTATATTGAAAATGACTCGGAGCTACAAGAATAACCAATATACACAACACAACAAGAGATACACTCAATCAAACATTTGTTCTTTCATTTTCAATATTCATGTTGTAATAGCCTAAGGTCTTACACTTTCACATCTTGAGGTCTAGGCTTATTTCTTGATTACACTTGCACTCAAAATTGTATTATTTATTATCGAGTTGTAATCTTGAATTTGTGGTTATCATTCAACACAAGATATCCTTGTGAGTGTTCTTGTGGTAAGAACACACTTGGGTGATCTAGGTGTTAGGTGTAAGAAGATTGTGGTAATCTTCTTGTTAAAGAGTTTGGTGCTCTTTGAGATATTGAAGAATTTGGTGTTCTTCAAGGTGGAAGATTGTGGTGATCTTCACAAGGTGCCGTTGCAAGAAGATTGTGGTAATCTTCAAGGGATATTGTGGTAATCTCCAAAGAGGTGTTGTAAGGTGATGTTGTATTAATTGTGGTAATTAATAAAATCTTTTTTTTATTTTTGAAATCCATCCAGGAGATACTGGGGTGGTAGAGGATTAGGCCCTAGGTGGGTTGAACCTCTATAAATCGATGCGTGTTGTTTACTTCCCGCACTTCCATTCTTGTCTTGGCTTATTACATTCGAAAAAGAGGGCATAATCGAGAAAATGGGCATAATCTATTCACCCCCCTCTAGATTATCGTAGTCACTTGGACTTACACGTACTACAAAAGTTTGATGATAATGATTTTATTATTTTGCTGTTGTATGTGGATGATATGTTGGTGGCAGGCCCCAATAAAGATCGGATCCAAGAAATGAAGGCACAGTTGGCTAGGGAGTTTTAAATGAAGGCCTTGGGACTTGCAAACAAGATTCTAGGGATGCAGATTCACCGAGACAGAAATAATAGGAAGATTTGGCTTTCTCAGAAGAACTACTTCAGGAAAATCTTGCGACGCTTCAACATGCAAGATTGTAAGCCAGTTTCTACCCAAATTCCTATTAATTTCAAGTTATCCTCAAATATTTGTCCTAACAATGAAGCAGAGAGGAGGGAGATGTCTCGAGTACCGTATGCATCAGCAGTGGGGAGTCTAATGTTCGCTATGATATGTACAAGACCAGACATTGCACAAGCAGTGGGATCTGAGGTACATCAGATGAACCTCGGATGTTGCATTGAGATACATGACGAATCCTGATAGAGAGCATTGAGATACATTGAAGAGGGTTATGAGGTACATCAGATGAACCTCGGATGTTGCATTATGTTATGGAGGATCAGATTTTACTGTCAGGGGTTATGTTGATTCGGATTTTGCAGGTGATCTTGATAAAAGAAAATCAACTATAGGTTATGTGTTTACACTTGCAGGAGGAGTTCTAAGTTGGGTTTCAAAAATGCAGACTATTATAGCTCTATCTACAATTGAAGCAGAATACATGGCAGCTACACAAGCTTGCAAGGAAACAGTTTGGATTCAAAGATTATTGGAAGAGCTTGGGCATAAACAAGAAAATATTGTTCTGTTTTGTGACAGTCAGAGTGCTTTGCATATTGCAAAGAATCCAGCCTTACATTCAAGGACAAAGCACATAGGAGTTTAGTATCACTTTGTTCGAGAAGTAATGGAAAATGGGAGTGTGGATATGCAAAAGATTCACACTGATGAGAACCTAGCAGATTGCATGACCAAACCAATCAACAATGGAAAGTTTGAATGGTGCAGATCTTCGTGTGGCCTAACAAAAACATAAGTGATGGCTCAAAAGCTACCTTTAAAACCGTAGGCAAGTGCACCTATCGTTTTATAGTATAGATTATTGAGTACCGAGTGTCATTCCCACGAGGATTATAAGTACTAATAATTACCGTCTTTTTGTTATTTAATCTAACAATTTTCGAGTTTTTGTTTGATAAAGAATCTAAATTATCGAAATGAAATAAAATTTGTAAAATAAGAAATCAAGAGATAAAATTGTGTTTGAATGTAAATCCCTCTAGAATGTTTTTGTGATTTGACAAGTTAAAAATTCAACCATAAGCCCTTAAAAAAAAACCAACCTCTTTTAATAAAATCTCATGTCTTGTGGACCGTAGAAATTCCCAATTTAAGTTAAACCCTTTCTCAAGGCGAAAAACTTCTAATCTCAAGTTGATTAATCAAATCTCTTTCTAGTTAAAACCCCAAAGACAAATTATAACGATTTGTGAATTCCCATATTAGGTTTGACCCTAATCCGGAAGATTTATGTCAGTCCTATATCTAGGATTGCATGCAACTCTTTTCACTTATATAGGTTCTATTTCACCATGAATCTCTCGATTTCCCTGGATGAAAAATAAACTTCAAATCAATATTGCGTATATCAATTCGAATGAACGAAGCATAATATAAGTGAATCACACAAAATATGAAGATTTTATTAAAAACATACACACCTTAATCACAAATCCATTCTAGAGTTCATTACATTCAAACACTAGGAGTTTAGCTACACATGATTTTGACCAAAGAATAAATTACACAAGAAGATGTAAACATTGTAGACATGGTGTACTTATCTTTATCAAAATCTCAATTGACTTGATGATGTTGCTCCAAGCCTTCTTCCCCAATGTTGCCTCAAGCTTACTCCTCCAAGACCTCTTGATCCCAATTCCACTCAAAATGTTAAACACTATGAATCTCTCTATGAATGAATATTACATGAATGATTTTCCAACTCAAACTCCTGGCTTTTATAAGCACCATCTTGTGAAATACCATATTAACAAATGCCCCATTTCCATGCTTGTTAGTTGAATCATTGTGTGCACATTCATGGTTGAGTTGGTTGAATCATTGTATACACATGATGATTGAGGGAATATGGGGACATGTTGCAAACAAAATTGGGTGTTAAAGGTGTATAAAAGTGGTCAAAAGGCTTGGTAGGTGAGTTGTCCATAATTTTCACATGGAAAAGTTGCAAAAGGGTCCCGACACGCAAATGAGGCGAAACGGCCAGGCTTTGTCGCACAAATTTTTCAAAATTGCCACGACAAAAATGTCGTGTGAAAAGGCCGTGTTGTACACGGCCGTGTTGTAAACACGGCCAGGCCGTGTTCGGGCCAATGCGGTTTTTCTTCCTCTTTGATCCCCTTCAACATGGCGTGTTTGGTGACACGGCTCATGCCGGGACCCTTTTTCCAATTTTTATCCAATTTATTTCCTTCTTTTTGAACATGGCCATGTTACTTGACATCCCAAGTCATGTTGAGTGATTTTCTTGCCTTTTTTCAAGTAATATTTGCTTCACATTGCTCCAAATTGCTCCACCTATAATGTTAAACACATCACACTATGAAATGCTACAGAAATACTTGAGAAACTATGATTTTTCTAACAAAACAATTCAAAAACTATTGAATTAATAATATAAAATATGTACAAAATGACACTTATCAAACCGCCTCCAACTTGGAAATTTTGCTTGTCCTCAAGCAATTTTTAAAACAGGGTTGAAAACAAAAAGAGATATCTATTTTCACAATTTCGAAATGATTGAAGTGAATCGCTAACCTTTTCCTTCCCAATTAAGTCAATCCATCCGTTTTTCAAATCAACCAATTTGTTAAAAAGAGAGTGACTTCAATAATTGGAATCTTTCAAAACATCACAGTTGTCATATCACGAAAAATTTGTCGTTCATATGCTTAGATTAAATACAAAAATGCAATGATAAAAGGAGAAGTTCAAAACTGGTCTTTTCATTTTTTTTTATTGCAAATATAATTATAAAATCGACATTTTTGAGGCAAACTTCCACTAGGTTTAAATTTTGAATGTCTTTTCAAAAACTCCTAGGGTGGTGTCCCATATTCATATTTGTGTCGCCGTTTACGTAAGAGACAAACATGGGGCTCATGAATGCTCTAGTTACTAAGCAACAACAAACAGAGGAATATAACCTCGAATTGTCCCTTTATATAACAGTATTAGCACATTTTTTTTTTTTTTTTTTTTTCAAAACCCGAGTTATGGTTTCTCTAGTGATCATGACACAAAGTATCTAGATTTAAGCAAAGTCCAAGCTAACTTCATGACATTAAACTCTTTTGGCCAAATTCATCCTTTTACTAGTCACGCAGTTTAAAAACATTTTGGCAATTTGAGTTTTCAAAAAGATGACTTTTTCTGGGATAAAAATGGTCATAAACAATCCACAACTAACCTATCTAATTGTAAAAAAAAATCACCTCATGTTTGTTTGCAAGGTATTGATAAGGTGCGTAAAAAGAAAACGAAATATCCACACAAAAAGCTAAAACACGCAAAATTAAAGAAAATAGTTCAAATCCAAGCGTTCTAACAAATCTCGCCACCCCCAACTTCAAGGGTCACATTGTCCCCAATGTGAAGAGGAGATGGGATACAAAATGGAGCAAAGAAAACAAAAACTAAGACAAAGACAAATACGACCTTATGACGGTGGTGGGAAGTGTCCTTGAGAGAGATGCCATTGATGGAGTTGAGATAAAAGGGCATTTTGTTGTTGTTGGTCCTCTCGAATATCCCTAATGACGCCAAATTGTGGTTTGTTGATATGATAGCATGTCTCTTTGGTGTTGTTGCTCTTAGAATAGCTTGAAGATTGACTTGTTCATGTGGTGGTGGCGGTGGTGGTGGTGGGTGAGATGAAGTAGTATGGGATGGTGAACCCCTTGGAGGAGATGGGGATTCGGGAGCATCATCCTCTATGGGAGGTAGTTCGAGGCGGATTTGGCCTCCGGATTGTGTCGCATACCCATCAACCAATTGTCACGATTAATTGTAGTTCGTGTTACCTTAATAGTCGTTGGGATGTATGTCGAAAAAGCAAGCAAAATTGATCATTGATTCTTTCAATTAATTTTATAGCGAAGACATACCTCGAGATCAATACGATTGCTTCCTCGTCTTTAAAAAAAATCCGTTAAGTCATGCTCAAGTGAAGAGCAATTGGAGTAATTAGGCCTCCAACAAGGATTTTACTACAATCGCCCGCCCGATTTACGAAAATGGCGTGCTAAGTGAGACCCTGGTGTCAAGTGTTTGCCAAGACCATAGCCCATAAAAACAATAGCTCGTCCTTCCTCAAATTCCGTCACTTTCCCCTACCAAAAAAGTGTGCTAGCCATCACACGATGCATATAACGAAAACAAGGGTTTATTACGCGTGATACTTTAGCACGAGAAGCAACATAGTCATATGAAGGAGCTATTTCATTCCAAAACATTTGTGCATTAAAGTCGGCTGGGAAAGCGTCTGTTACCATCAATTGGAAGACCATATATTTGATTGAAGTCGAAGAGTCAATGTATACTCTTGATTGAACAAGCGAAAAGAGATGAGGCCGTCCCTAGCATGAGTTCCGTGAGGATTTCGGTTAAATGAGCTAAGGAATTCGGTGTGACGCGCTCATAAGTTGGTGCTTTCGCACCCATGAATTGTCCCCACCCAACTTGTTCAAACATCCAATCAATATCTTCTTGATCTCTAATGTCATGGCGTCCGGATACCTGGTGTTGTGCAATGGTTTACTCAACAATTGTTGATATCGGGTTGCTTGTTCGTCATCCGAATAGAATGCCATGACGATTACTTGGTGGATTAGCCCGGAGGGGCGGCGAGAGCCGAGGGTCCCCAGGACCCTGGAGCGATAACTTCGGCCGTTTTGACATGGTAGTCTGAAAAAGGAAATTTTGATAGCAACATGCAATCTGAGGCAATTCTATTAATATTTCTTTGAAAACCAACTATCCTATAAAAACCATACCTCAATTAAATTCCCAACAACAACATCATCCCATCACCTTCAAGTTCTCATCAAAATAGCAAGTAAGTTACAACAAAGCACGGTTTCCACGCATGATCAATCATATGATTCTAACAATCAATCAATCAACAAACGCTCATATCGTTATATTTAGGCAACAATAAACCCTTTCATTCGTTTAGGACCAATTTTGTTGGTGAAATTAAGCAAGATAATTCCAACAATTGACTTCACATGATTTTACCCATACAAATTTCAATAGTCACACCAATCTTCACATACTACAAATTTCAATAGCACATGGGGCCAACATTATCACCATAAAAATCCAAAAATACCCTCATCTTCAACACAAATAATTAGGCATAAAAATTCCAAAAATTTAAGCTAAATCAAAAAGCCCTAAATGATAGAAATTTCAAACAATTATGAACAAATTGAAAGCATAAAAACAAAAATGATGAAATTAAACACAAAAATAACATAGAAAATCATACCTTGAAATAGACACCCACAAGAGAAATCTCCCAAAAACCCACAAAATTCCTAACAATCAATCGGTAGAAGTGTTGGCAATGGAGAAAAGATGGTATTTTATGGAAGAATTTGAGTTTAGATGGAAGAGTGAGGTGAATTTGGGGGAAATTTTGGTGAAGAAGAGGGGTTTTTAGGGTTTTGAAATGAAGAAAATCGAAAAAAATTGCCCAAATCGAACCCCCCTGTTTTTAACACACGGCCGTGTCGGGCGACATTTTTGGGCCCGAACACGTGTCAAAAAATGGGGCGACACGCAAATAGTAAAAAAAAAAAATGAATCTAAGTAAAAATTTGAAACAAATTGATACAAAAATCATCGGGTTGCCTCCCGGGTAATAATTCACCTCTAATTGTGTGATGTATTTGGGAGATCCTCAAGCTTGAGGGAATCTCTATACTTATCATCGATGGTGCCCCCAAAATAAAGCTTTAGACGGTGTCCGTTTACAAAGGTGCCCATTCCCTTGTGTGTAATTTCGATAGTTCCGTAAGGAAACACTGATAATTGAATGGTCCGGACCACCTGGATTTTAACTTACCCGAAATAGGCGAAGTCGAATTGAATAGTAACACCGATCACCCGTTGGAATTCCTGTGTGCTTAATGTGCTTGTCATGCCATTGTTTCGTTGTTCCTTGTAAATTTTGAAATGCCGACAGTTCGTTAATCAATAAACGGTTATTTCTGACTTGACAAGTCATAATTAAGCATTTTAATAGCCCAAAAGGCTTTATGTTCAAGCTCAACCGCAAATGACATGCTTTACCATAGACGAGTCGGTATGGGGTAGTCCTATTTTTCTATAAGCCCAAAGGGCATCATCGAGTTTGAGGACCAATCCTTGCGAGAGTGCCCAACCGTTTTTCCAAAATTCGTTTTAATTCGCGGTTGGACACTTCGACTTGACCGCTAGTTGGGATGATAAGCGGTCGCGACTCGGTGTGTGACACCATAACGCTTTAAAACCTTATCAAATTGATTATTACAAAAGTGGGTGCCTCTATCGCTAATGATGGCTCGTGGTGTACCAAACCGGGTAAAAAGTTTTTGAGAAAATGCACCACCACTGAGCATCATTTTTAGGTAAAGCTTGAGCCTCTACCCACTTAGACACGTAGTCAACGGCTACCAAAATATATTTATTGCCAAACGACAATTTTAAAAGGTCCCATAAAATCAATACCCCAAACATCAAAAATTTCACAAACAAGTATACCGTTTTGGGGCATCTCATTTCTTCGAAATATTTCTGTTCGTTGACAACTATCACAAGTTTCAACATACCGTTTTGCGTCTTTGAAAAGTGTAGGCCAATAGAAACCCGACTCAAGGACCTTGCGTGCCGTAGTATTTGCTTGATAATGTCCACCAGGTGGGTCCTTTGTGACAATGATCCAAGATGGAGATTGTTTCGGGAAGTGCAACACACCTTCGTATGATTTGATCCGCACAAACTCGGAAGAGGTGGGGATCGTCCCAAATATAATACTTGAGGTCCGAAAAGAATTTCTTCTTTTGTTGATGGGTCATCCCTTTCGGAGAATTTTTCCTGCAAGATAATTAGCGAAATCGCAAAAACCAAGGAATATCAATTGAAATTGAGTTAAGGGCAAAGAGTTGCTCATCCGGAAAGAATCGTTGATATGTCCATTGTGTTGCTCATCGGTCTTAGGAGTGCTCAAGCCGAGATAGGTGGTCGGGCGGCAAGATTTTCGGACCCGTTTATCTTTGATTTCCACATCGAATTCTTGGAGTAAGAGAACCCATCGAATCGGTCGTGGTTTTTCATTTTTGTCGAGCAAATAGCGTAAAGCGAGTGATCCGTATAAACAATGACTTTGGATAGAATCAAGTATGACCGAAATTTGTCAAAGGCGAAAACCACTTTGCAAGTAGTTCCTTTTCAAGTGGGATTGAGCGATTCAAAGTCTTACTTGCATAGTAAATTGGCCGGAAGTGTTTATCTTTTCGTTGCCCAAGTTTCCTACCGCATAGTCACTAGCATCACACATGAGTTCGAACGGTTGAGACCAATCCGGAGCCACCATGATAGGAGAAGTGGTGAGTTTTTCTTTCAAAGTGTTGAATGCTTGGAGACATTCATCGTTGATATCAAAAACTCGCATCCTTTTCTAAAAAGCGAAAGTGGTGGGCGATTTTTGAAAAATCTTTGATAAAGCGCTATAGAACCCGGCGTGCCCCAAAAAGCTTCTGATAGCCTTCACCGAGGCGGCGGCGGTGGCAATTTGGAAATTGTATCAACTTTCGCTTTGTCAACTTCAATTCCCCTGCAAGAAATTTTATGCCCCAAAACAATGCCTTCTTGTACCATGAAGTGGCATTTTTCCCGATTAAGTACCAGGTTAGTCTCTTCGGGACTTTTTAAGATTTTCAAGACAAAGATCAAATGAATCCCCAAAAACCGAGAAGTCATCCATGAAGACTTCCATGATTTCTTCTACAAGCTCTCGAAGATGGCAAGCATACAGCGTTGAAAAGTTCTTGGTCGTTGCACAATCCAAAAGGCATGCGTCTATAGGCGAAATACCGTAGGGACAAGTGAAAGTGGTTTTCTCTTGATCCTCCGGTGCTATCGGATCTGAAAATAACCTGACATGCCATCAAGAAGCAATAATAGAGGTGACGTAAGCGTTCAAGCATTTGATCAATAAAAGGTAAGGAAAGTGGTCCTTGCGAGTAGCATCGTTAAGTCGTGTCGATGCAAAAACTCTTTACCGTTCGCATCGGAATAAGTTCATTCTTTTCATTTGGTACCACCGTCATCCCACCTTTCTTTGGGACCACTTGAACTTTACCCAATTCTTGTCGGAGATTGGATAGATGAGCCCAAAGATCTAGTAGTTTGATTACCTCTGCTTTAACTACCTCTTTCATGTTTTGGATTTATTTTCCTCCATCGAAATCTTGTGAGTACAAAAGGAAGGATTGATCCCTCGAATGTCGGAGATTTTCCAAGCGTGGCCTTTTTATGTTCCCGTAATATTGCCAACAATCTATCCTTTTGATGAGAAGATAAATTGGAGGAAATAATTACGGGAAGTTTGGCGTTCTCGGCTAGAAATGCATATTCCAAGTGTTCGGGTAACTCCTTCAGCTCCAACAGTGGTGGATCCTCAATGGATGGTTTGATATGCCCCACCTGTGAGTTTTCAATCTTTTTCGAACTCTATCCGAAAATGCGAAAACGGATTCCTTAAGAAAGGGGTTTTCATCCGATATACCTGCACTTTGAACAATACAAGTCTCCAAAAATTCGTTAGAAATCATGCTTGGTAGAGAGTTGGTTATCTCCATATCGATAAGATCAATAGCAAAACATGAGTCATCTTTATCTATCGTATTTTTCATTGATGTAGCGATTTTAAAAATGACTTGTTCATCTTCGACTCTTAAAATCAGTTTGCCATCATGCACGCGTCAATGATTGCCTTAGCGATGGCTAAAAATGGGCGCCCCTAGGATCAAAGGGACTTCGACATCATCGTATGCATATCAAGAATTACAAAATCGACAGAAATATAAACTTATCGACTTTGACCAAAACATCTTCAACAATGCCTCTAGGATACTTAATAGATCTGTCAGCTAATTGCAGGCTCATCCTAGTTGGTTTTGGCTCCCCTAGACCCATTTGTTTGAATAAATCATAAGGCATCAAATTAATGCTAGCCCCTAGATCGAATGCCCGATCAATCAAAATTACCGACATGACAAGGAATAGTAAAACTCCCTGGATCTTTGATTTTCTGAGGTAACTTGTTTTGCAAAATTGCCGAGCATTCCTCATTTAATTGCACCATGGATATTTCTTCAAGCTTCTTCTTATTTGAAAGAAGATCTTTTAGAAACTTGGCATATTTTGGCATCTGTGAAAGGGCTTCAACAAAAGGAATATTGATGTGCAATTGTTTAAATAAATCCAAGAACTTACCAAATTGGTCATCATGTTTGTCCTTACGAATCGACTTGGATACGGAATAGGTGGTTGGAATTAAACCATTTTCTTTGTTTCCTTGGATACCTGGTTCGTCTTTTTGTTGTATGGGCGTGGGTTCGTCCTCCGCATCCGTCTTGATCTAGCTTTGTTCCACTCCTTAGAGTAATTGCTTTTACATTCTCTTGGATTTGGCTCGGTGTTGCTAGGTAAGCTCCCTTGTGGCCTTTCGGAGATCATTTTGGCAATTTGACCAATTTGATTTTCCAAGTTGCGAATGGATGCTTCTTGGTTCCTTAAGGATGTTTCGGTGGCCGTGAAACGGGTTTCCGTTGTTTGGACAAATTTGGACAGTAAGTCCTCCAAACTTGGTTTTCGCGGTTGGAAACCGGGAGGTGCAGACGAATTGGGGAGTGCGTTTGGATTAGGCTTGTTGACCTTGATTTCCCCAACTAAAGTTCGGGTGTTGACGCCAACCTGGATTATAAGTGTTCTTTGAAAGGATTATTTTGAAAGGGTCGAGATTGATTACCTAGATAATCCACTTGTTCATGTGGCGGTATCGCGTGAGGGCAATCTTGGTGGTTGTGCGATCCTCCACAAGTTTCGCATGATGAGAAGGCTTGTTGTGTTGGTGGTTTTGGAGCCGCCAACCCGTCGATTTTCTCGAGTTAGAGCTTGACTGTAGTGTCACGCATTATCCGCATACTATCTCGACTTTGTTGGTTTTTCCCCGTCTGATTGCCATTGATAGCCATTCATGGCCATTCCTTCTATGAGATCTTGGCCGGTGTCTTATTGTTCAATGTTCCCCCGCGCCGCATCAATCATTTGCCTTGTCGATGAGAGCAACCCATTGTAAAATGTTTGGACTTGCATCCAAATGGGAAGACCATGATGTGGGCATTTTTCAAAGAATTCTTTGAATCTCTCCCAAGTGTCGTATATTGAATGAAGAGATCTCATTCCTCAATCGTGCGGTTTTAGCGGTGGGAAATACTTTAAAAGGAATTTTTCCGCCATAATGCTCCATGTTGTGATTGTTCCCTTCGCAAAGTGTTTAACCATTGTTTAGCCCGTCCCGAAGAGTAAATGGGAATAAGCGTAAACGGATGGCATCGTCGGAGACTCCATTTATTTTGAAAGTATCGCAAATTTCGAGGAAATTCGCGATATGATTATTTGGATCTTCATCGGTAAGTCGTCAATTGGACAAATTGTTGCACCATTTGAATGACATTCGGTTTGATTTGAAATTATTGGTGCAACACGGGCCTTACGATACTAGACATCATTGGCGTGTGTTCTTTGTTGTTCATCCGCCATATCGGGATCCTTGCTTTCGTTAGTATCCTCCTCGTGGTGCTAATAATACTTTCCTCAACTTGGCGGTCTCGACTTCCCGTTCGGCGACGAGTAGGCATGCAATTGTAGTAAACAAGGAGGATAAGTATAATCCAAGACTTACAAAGATATATACCTAGAAAGACAATTGATAAAAAAAAAATGATTAAATTAACAAAAATAAGGTGTTCTTAATATTACAATCCCGGACAGCAATACAATTGATGGCTCAAAAGCTACCTTTAAAACCGTAGGCAAGTGCACCTATCGTTTTATAGTATAGATTATTGAAAAGAAAATCATTCCCACGAGGATTATAAGTACTAATAATTACCGTCTTTTTGTTATTTAATCTAACAATTTTCGAGTTTTTGTTTGATAAAGAATCTAAATTATCGAAGTGTAAAAATGAAATAAAATTTGTAAAATAAGAAATCAAGAGATAAAAGTGTGTTTGAATGTAAATCCCTCTAGAATGTTTTTGTGATTTGACAAGTTAAAAATTCAACCATAAGCCCTAAGCAAAAACCAACCTCTTTTAATAAAATCTCATGTCTTGTGGACCGTAGAAATTCCCAATTTAAGTTAAACCCTTTCTCAAGGCGAAAAACTTCTAATCTCAAGTTGATTAACTGAAATCTCTTTCTAGTTAAAACCCCCAAGACAAAGATTATAACGATTTGTGAATTCCCATATTAGGTTTGACCCTAATCCGGAAGATTTATGTCGTCCCATATCTAGGATTGCATGCAACTCTTTTCACTTATATAGGTTCTATTTCACCATGAATCTCTCGATTTCCGGATGAAAAATAAACTTCAAATCAATATTGCGCATATATCAATTCGAATGAACGAAGCATAATATAAGTGAATCACACAAAATATGAAGATTTTATTAAAAACATACACACCTTAATCACAAATCCATTCTAGAGTTCATTACATTCAAACACTAGGAGTTTAGCTACACATGATTTTGACCAAAGAATAAATTACACAAGAAGATGTAAACATTGTAGACATGGTGTACTTATCTTTATCAAAATCTCAATTGACTTGATGATGTTGCTCCAAGCCTTCTTCCCCAATGTTGCCTCAAGCTTACTCCTCCAAGACCTCTTGATCCCAATTCCACTCAAAATGTTAAACACTATGAATCTCTCTATGAATGAATATTACATGAATGATTTTCCAACTCAAACTCCTGGCTTTTATAAGCACCATCTTGTGAAATACCATATTAACAAATGCCCCATTTCCATGCTTGTTAGTTGAATCATTGTGTGCACATTCATGGTTGAGTTGGTTGAATCATTGTATACACATGATGATTGAGGGAATATGGGGACATGTTGCGGCAAAATTGGGTGTTAAAGGTGTATAAAAGTGGTCAAAAGGCTTGGTAGGTGAGTTGTCCATAATTTTCACATGGAAAAGTTGCAAAAGGGTCCTTGACACGCCGTGGAAAGAAAAATTTTTCTCAGAAAATTGCATTCACACGGCCGTGTCGTGTGACACGGCCAGGCCGTGTTGTTAGTATCACAAATACAACACGGCCAGGCCGTGTTCGGGCCTGTTTTGTGCGGTTTTTCTTCCTCTTTTGATCCTTCAACATGGCCGTGTTTGGTGACACGGCTTGGCCGTTTTGGACCCTTTTTCCAATTTTTATCCAATTTATTTCCTTCTTTTTTTTGAACATGGCCATGTTACTTGACACCCCAAGTCATGTTGAGTGATTTTCTTGCCTTTTTTCAAGTAATATTTGCTTCACATTGCTCCAAATTGCTCCACCTATAATGTTAAACACATCACACTATGAAATGCTACAGAAATACTTGAGAAACTATGATTTTTCTAACAAAACAATTCAAAAACTATTGAATTAATAATATAAAATATGTACAAAATGACACTTATCAATAAGCACAAGAGTGGCAAGTGTAGAGAATGGCGAAGGATTACAAAAGTGACTTTAAGTGGGAAAATGTTAAAAAGGTAAAGCCACTTTATTGAAAATAATGGAAAATGTTGTCAAATTTCATGATTTGCGGCTAAAGTCATGGAGTGATTGGTGGCTAATATTAAATCCCGATGGAACAAGGTCAACAACAACACACGATTTTGCTAATACAGTTTCGATGGGGGACGGATCCAAGCCGGTTAAAAGGGGAATATTTTTCAGTCACCATGGATGAAGAAATTTATCAACAATGGATTGCGGAACTTAGAACCTCCTTAATTGGTCGGGTGATTCTTCCTAAGGGTAAAAATCCGATTATGTTGGAAGACCTTAAGAAAAAACTGTCTCAAATATGGAACCATCATTCTCCTGGGGAATTCATCCCCCTGGGAAAGGGGTATTACAACATTCAAATGTCGGACATGAGCGAGAGACAGCGGATTCCACAGATGGCGACATGGAATTTGCCCCGGGTATGATTCATCTCATGAATTGGATACCCGATTCTAATTTATACAAGATCAATACGTCCAAGGCTCAGGTTTGGGTTCGCATTTATGAGCTTAGTTTAGAATATTGGCATCCTTTGTTGATTACGAAATTTTCTTGTGCCATAGGTACTCCTATGCAAATTGACAGTCGTTCTTTAATGGGTGAGGTGGGTCACTTTGTCCGTGTTCTTGTCGAATTAGATCTTAGCTCTCCCCTTCAAGAATGCATAATGGTTAAACGATCAGGACATTGCTCTTTTGTTTCCATCAGATATGAACATATTCTGGGATATTGTGTTCATTGTCGGATTGTAGGTTATAACAATAATCATTGTAGATAATCCACAACTCATCAGGTAAAATAGGCAGATGTTGAGGTGCATCCTCGTAGTCGTTCGGTGGGCAGGAACTATAATAGGTGGAGGTCTCCGGCTAAAAAAGATAAGGAGGTGGGTGAAACTTGGGTACAAGTGAAAAACAAAAAGGGACGGCCCTCGAAAGCCAACCTGGATAACAGAGCTTCTACATCAGGTATTGTGACCCGTAACTTGTTCGATATCTTTGAGGAGCTTGATGTCAATCGTCAACAACAGGAGAAAAATCATACCAATTTTAATGGTGGGGAATTGCATGGCAATGGAGATAACATGACGGTTAAGAACAATGATAAAGATACCCAAGGAAACAAGGAGCGTTCGATGATCTACGAACCGCAACCATCAGATATTGTTCATAATCAGACGCAGGCTGATCAGTTGGTTGACAAGGAGAAGGTTGAATTAAATAAGACCATTGAAACCGTGAATAACAGTAACCCTGTTAGTAATTACGTGTTAAAACCTAGTGATCCTTTGAAATGTTTTAATTCGACTGAATGTTTGGAGAGCTTTCAAGCCATGGCGGCAATAGACCCAAAGAGGTGGTCCAATATGGCGGAAGACGAAGAGCAAGATGAAGAAGAACAAGTCAAATCAGAAGTTTTAAAGACCAAGCTAGGCGTCTTCAACTACTCCGCTTGCCATTCACTCATGTGCTTCCTCAGAAGCTAAGAAGAATATGGACATTGTAGCTCGAGGATCCTAGGCCGACATTCCACAAGATCCATCAGACCATTAAGATGATACTCGAGCACGTGCAAAAACAACAAATGACAATATCACTTGAAAATCCTTGAGATAGAAATGCCCTTCACTCAAATTGCATTTTTAAGTTATTTTTGTTGTAATTTTCCTGAATTTTTACATTGTTTTTCCTTTGCTACCTGATCGGCTTGTGGTCAGGACTTTTTTCTTTTTATATACTTTTATTTATTTAAAAAAATAAAATTATATAACCATGTTAACTTGCATGATATATATAATATCACCATACACAAGTATGTTCCAGAATTAAAGACCACCAACTTGTGGGTCATGCTTTATCATGTGATCAAATGATTGGATATATGACAAGAAAAAATGTCAGGTTCATTTATACCAAATAATAGACAAAGAAAGAAGTTGACATTCTTTAAGCCCATTTTCATGTATTGGTGAAATATGGTCTAAAGTTTTGGTGATCACTAATTTTTAAGGGATCTTTTGGTCCAAAATGATGAATCTCATATTAAATGGCCTAAAAGGTGTCACTTTAGGCCAACACTGTGGGAATGTAGTTCAGAATGGCCATGGGATAGCAATTGTGGTGAATTTCAGTTAATGGCATTTGATGATGTGTGGTACTGAATATCTTTCGGCACTCTATGAACAATGAGTTTCCAAAAGCTTCAACTTGTCTTAACAATTTTCATACTAAAACAACTCCATTAACAAAGGCAATAAGCTTGTTGCGAATACGTGAAACACAAATTTTCTGGAAAAATGAAAACCGTCGCTCTATTAACAATTAGGATTCATTATTCCCTACAGTACGTATGTCATCTGATGTTTCAACTCATCGTTTGAATATCACGTGTACAAAATAATGTCATTATTGTACACGTGTCACATAGTGTATTGAAATACCAGATGAAACACCATAAGATGTAGCAGATCCGAACTGCTCCATCAAGCATCTCACAAAATATTAAGTACACAACACGAAAATAATCATGCGATCAACGAGTGTGAGAATTTTATTCTAGTGTTTAGTAAAGAGTCCTGTAACAAAATATACTAGTGCATAACACAAAGAACGTACGATGATGATGATGTTGGTCAACAAGAGAATCAAGAAGTATACATGGATCCCATCACTATCCTTAATTAAAGCCTCTATAAATTAAAACAATTTTACTTTGAAAATATGGATCATGAAATGAACAAGCCAACTGATTTTGTTTAGTATTCTAGCATACACCATGAGAATTCCCAAGCAAGCAAGTCTTGTCCCTATCTCTAAACAAATACAAACCTGAAGTGGTGTTTATAATACCTCAAAGGGTATTTATAATTTTAAAAATTAACTAGATTTATTTTTAATTAGATCAAACCACAACGGAATTTTGTAATTTACTCTTGCAAAAATTGACTCTGATGCCATTATTTCAAACAAGAAGACAAGAAAAATCATGTATGATCTGAATTAAAGAAGAACTAGGAGGTAAATCTCAATTCAACACCCACATATATGTGAGAAATACACATTACATTCCATTGAAGAAGGAATGAATATGCAGTGAAGTGTTTGCAGAGAATAATGAAGAATATAACCAAAAGTATTTACTGAGAATTTGCTACTTTCATTCATTTATCAATGGAACAGTACCATCAGGTACTTATAGTACATGAAGGAAATCCAATCCATACAAGTGTCATCATCTAAATCATTCTCATATAACAAACTAATCATGAGCTAATAATCAGTACAAATGGAATCTTTGCAATCATAATGACATCATGGATGACATCACTCAGCTGACTCACTAAGGCCTTGTTTGCTTTCATTCCCCCTCAATTAGAAGGAGGCTCGAGGTAAAACATTCAACTTATTTCGAAGCCGAGTGAAGAATTGGCCCGTATAATACCCGAGCCTCTCACTACTCACTGACTAATATAGTTCATGCATTATATGCTATTTATGTGTTCTAGCATCCTTTTGGTGTTTTCATAATTTATATAAATATTAATTAATTTATATTGATTTGACGGTACTTTAAAATGGGTTGGACCCTAATATAATATAATTATATAAGATGCTCATTGATAAAATATTGAAAATCGTGTGCTACTTATGTGTACAGATGTATAAAATATGTACATATAAGTAATCAGATACTAGTTCTATATATATATATATATAATAATCTCTATGATATACATATGTGTAGTATATAATAATAATAATATAAATCCTAGATATACATGCCTTTGACCAAGTTAGCTATTAAATAGTATGTATCATGTATCTATATATACACACATTTCCACATGATAAAGGAATAGTTGATCAGTGGCTTACCTCACAAACACACATATATGTCAGGATATAGATTACGATAAATATGGAGTAATTTATTTTACATGTAACCGCCTCACAAAAGGATAATTAAATATAAGCATATAAAGATATATATACCAATACCTATCTTACAGCTTAAGAAAACGAAAATATATACACAAGCATAGATAAAAAAAAAGGACGGTTTTGTGTGATTCAAATGGGTGATTATTCCATGAATTTTAACTAGTATATCAGGTAACTCTTCTTTATTGTTTTAATTGTCTATTTCTATTTATGATTTAGAATTAAGAGGGCTTGATCAGACTGTATAAATTAAATGAACGGTTAGCTAATTAGGATGTTAATGGTTAGTTTTAAACTAATCGAATTATGATTCTAGCTATTACTGTTATATGAATCTAGTGTTTGATTTTATGCCGACATCTGTGGAAAAAAAATCCAGGTTCTCGATTAATTTGTTAATTGATTTTAATTCTTCTTGCTACTTTAGATTATACAGTAAAATTTATATATGTATTATAGTTTTCGTGTTTCAATTAGATATTAGAATTAAGACATGGTCTTACTTACACTAAGAACCGTATTAATCTTAATAGAAATATAGTTTGAATGATGTGTAATATCTAGGTATCAATACAAGAGTTATAATAATATATCATTGAAGTGGGCATTTTAAAGATGAGAAATCAAGATGCCTGGGGGACTTGACTAGGCTCTATCACTTTGTTAATATTTAAAGACTTAAGGGAATTTATGACATTTCGATACAGTAAAATTGATGATTAAAGAGATATTCATATCTTGCATTGTTACAGGTTATCTTATACCTAAGGTTAGGGAGAAGAGACATTTAACTAATTTTCAATAGGATATCCCAAGGTGAAAGGTAAGTAAAATCCATCTGCAACTGTAATGCATGAACATAGTATTGTGTGAATTGATTGGATTATATGTAACTGTGGTATCTTGTTGAATATATGTGGATATTATATGATGCATATTGACTTGTATGATGTTGCAATATGGTGTTTGGTGAGCTATTGAACATGCCATTCACAGCATTTGCATGTGCATGCATATTACAAGAGGATGTTCGCATGCACGAAAATATTTTCTGGAAGAAAATGGTTATTTGTTGACCACTGCTAGTGCACCGAGGCACGTTGGGCGTGCTTATGATATATGTTTAGGTATAGCAGGTGGGATACTTCCTGGTGAACACAGAGCTAGATAGGAGATGGGCTCTTGGTGGGTCACAAGAGGATGGTCCATCTATGAGTACCTATGTGTGGCCCTGCGGGGTGGGATACTTCTTGGCGGACAGAAGGGACGCAAGTAGGGGATCCTTGGCTGGGCCACGAGAGGATGGTCCACACGTAGATCCATACTGATATTATTGGCCATTTGATTATTGTTGCGTGCAGAGCTCTTTTCCGGTGCATAGTAGTTGGGTCAGAGGCCCAAATGAAAGAAAATGATTTTGAATAAAGTATTTTGATTCATGGATTTGACATGCTAGCATTCACGTTGGAAAAGCATCATTATTCTTTGGACATGCATGATTTTTACTTGGTGAGCTTTAGCTCATGTAGTTCATGCATTGCAGGTGAGCATAGGAATGCCTGAGCTTTTTTTTTTTTTTTGGCTTCTTGGCGATCTTTGAGTCCTTCAGGTTTTGGGAATCATGGATATGGATGACGACCTGTTGGGCTATGTTGATGGGTCACTTTCTCTTTTTGGTCCTGTATTATATTTTGGTTTAGGGTTGTATCCTCTTTTGAAAACTCTTATGTAAATATGCACATGTAAATAACTGGGTGATGTGGACATGTAAATAACTGGGTGATGTGGGTTATGTGTTTGGTCAGAAGGATGTTTGTTGTGTTTAATAACAGGGTTTGTTACCTCTTTGCTTGTGGATATGGGTTGTCATTTTCTTACAAGTAAAGTGATCTTGCTTGTTTGTTGTTAAAATGTCACAGGAGAAAAAAAATGTACAGGTATATAGGGTTTACGTTGTCAAATTTCACTGTTCATATTGTTTAAAAATGTAGTAGTAGGGGTGGGCGTGACAGAGTGGTATCAGAGCCCGGCTACAGGTTCTGTAGACTATCCATGTACATGAACTCAAAATTTGTGGAGCGCAGCAATGCCAGTAAGTTTTACTTTATTGCCTGATGCATCTTATGTTTCATGAAATTATATTGGCCATGTGTTATTAGGTTTCCTCTAAGACAGTGTTCCAGCTATGGTGAGAACTAGGGGTGAGAGTAGTAGTGGGGATAGAAACCAAGGAGGAGAGATACCTATACCGACTGGTGACCGTGGTGACGTCATAGCTCGACTTACAGAGCTTATCCAACGACAATCTAAACAAATTCAACAGCTCATCCATCAGAGGGATACTAATGGACAACAAAGAGAAAAAATGAATCAACCGCAACAAAGGATAGATCAGGTTGAGATAGTCGGGGAAAGATTCCGAAAGCTAAACCCACCAACCTTTGAAGATGCAGCTGATCCCACAGCAGCAGAAGATTGGTTACGAACTCTAGAGAATATGTTCCAATATAGTAGAGTCCCTGAAGAAGAGAAAGTGATGTGTGCATCTTTCTTACTTCGTGGAAGTGCGGGACATTGGTGGGATACGATAAGGAGCATAGAAGATGTTACAACAATGACCTGGGAAAGATTCAAAGAACTATTTAGAAACAAGTAATTCACGGCTCCTGTTCGTATAATGAAAATGAACGAATTCATACAACTACGTCAGGGAACTATGACGGTAGGGGACTATATTCGCAACTCTGAAGAATTGTCCAGGTTTGCCACTCATATGGTTAGTACTGATGCACTAAAAGTAGAAAGATTCCTTAAAGGCCTGAGACCCGAACTATATAGAGATGTCAGCATGGCAGGAATTCAAGGAGTAACGTATTCACAGGTTGCGGAGAGAGCATTGGTGGCGGAACAAGCTGAATTAAGGATTTTTCGTGCCCAGGAAGCTAGACGTCAATTCAAACAGGGACAGGGACAGAGATGGGTTGGAGGCCCAAAGAAGAGAGTTTTCCAAGTTCAGTAGCAACAGAGACCTAATTTTCAACCACACCAAGGACAACAACAATGGGAACAAAATAAGCGTCAAAGAGCTGATCATGGCAAGGCACCTATAGCACTACCTTTTTGCCCTCGGTGCAAGACTCAACATACTGGAAGCTGCATGGTAGATAACAGGAGATGTTTTACGTGTGGGATGCCAGGACATTTTGCTAATGCATGCCCAAATAGGCTGAACCCTACAGGACAAAAGAATGTGCCAGCCAGAGCATTTACTATCACAAGAGAAGACGCAGAGGCGAACCCATCAGTGGTTACAGGTAAACTTCTTATCTTTGACACCCCAACATTCGTACTATTTGATTCAGGAGCGTCACATTCATTTACATCCAGTGAGTATGTGAGGAGACTGGGTAGGACACCTGATGTAGCTGAAGTGGGTTACAATGTAACAATTCCTTCGGGAGATTCTAAACAGACTAATCAAATTTTGAAAGCTTGTGCTATCCCAATCAAAAATAGAGAACTTTATGCTGATCTAATTGTGTTAGCCATGAATGACTACGATATCATTTTGGGTATGGATTGGTTATCAAAGTATGGTGCTACAATCGACTGCCAGAAAAAGACAGTAACCTTTCGACCTCAAGGGGAAGATCCATTCACCTTTGTTGGAATCACGACACGTTTTAGATTTCCAATAATATCGCACTAAAGGCAACGTTTGTTGGGCGGGGTCGTGAAGGATACCTAGTAAGTGTCATGAGCATCGATGAACAACACCAACCAACCATTGATGAAGTTTCAATAGTGAGAGTATCCCGATGTATTTCCGGATGATCTTCCTGGATTACCACCGACCGCGAGATCGAGTTTGTTATTGACTTAATTCCGAACGTCTCAATCTCTAAAGCCCCATATCGTATGGCTCCATTGAACCGAAAGAACTAAAGACACAATTGCGGGAGTTGCTAGATAAAGACTTCATTAGACCTAGCTTCTCGCCATGGGTGCGCCGGTTCTATTCGTGCAAAAGAAGGATGGTACGATGAGATTGTGTATCAACTATCGAGAATTGAACAAAGTTACAATCAAGAATAAATACCCGCTACCTCGAATCGACGATTTGTTCGATCAACTTCAAGGTGCAGCAGTATTTTCGAAGATCGACTTGCGATCCGGGTACCATCAACTAAAAATTAAAAAGATGATATACCCAAGACAAAGATTCAAAGACGAGGTATGGACACTATGAATTTTTGGTGATGCCATTTGGGTTGACGAATGCCCTTTGCTTTTATGGACTTGATGAATCGGGTATTTAAAGACTTTCTAGATAAATTCGTTATTGTTTTCATCGATGATATCTTGGTCTACTCGAGAACAAAAGAGGAGCATGCTGAACACTTGAGAAGTGTACTAGAGGTTCTAAAAGTGAAACAATTATATGCTAAATTTAAGAAATGCGAGTCAGTTAGATCGAGTAGTATTCTTGGGACATGTTGTGTCCGGAGCGGGAATCTCGGTTGATCCAAGTAAAGTAGAAGCTATCAACAATTGGCCACAACCTACAAATCCTTGAAGACGTAGTTTTAAGGTTTAGCTAGCTATTATCGTCGGTTTGTGGAAGGATTCTCCAAGATTGCTTCGCCTTTAACGCAATTGACCAGAAAAAGTGTCACATTTAAATGGACAGAGGCAAGCGAACGAAGTTTTCAAGAATCGAAAAGAGATTAACTTCGGCGCCTATTCTATCAATTCCATCAGTCTTGGTGGTTTTGTAGTTCTGATGGCGACGTCGAAGAATGGCCTAGGATGCGTATTGATGCAAAATGGTAAGGTGATTACGTATGCGTCTAGACAATTGAAGGACTATGAAAATAACTACCCAACGCATGATTTAGAGCTTGCGGCAGTGGTATTTGCGCTTAAAATATGGAGGCATTACCTATACGGGGAACGATGTGAGATCTACACAGATCACAAGAGTTTAAAGTACTTCTTCACGCAAAAAGAACTAAATATGCGACAACGTCGATGGTTGGAATTAGTGAAGGATTATGATTGTGTGATCAACTATCATCCCGGTAAAGCCAATGTTGTAGCAGATGCGTTGAGCCGGAAATCAACACAAAGCAATGCAATTGCGATTCGCATTCGGAAACCAGAGTTAAGGGATCTCGAGAAAATGAACATTGATATTGTATCATTAGGATCCATAGAAGCTAAATTAGCAGCGTTAATACTCCGACCTACGCTACTTGATCGAATTCAACAGGAACAACAAGGTGATGGTTACTATGCTAAAGTGAAGAATGATATTGCCTCGGGAACGCCTTCTGACTTCAAAATATCTGAGGATGGAGTACTTCGATTTAAAGAATGATTATACGTGCCTAACAGGGAAAATCTTCGAGAGGATGTTTTAGCAGAAGCGCATTCAACGCCATATTCTGTACATCCAGGAGCTACTAAAATGTATAGAGATTTGAAGATACATTACTGGTGGCCAGGCATAAAAAGGGATATCGCGTAATCGTGGAACAATGTTTAACCTCACAACAAATAAAGGCGAGAACACAAAAGGCCCGGTGAACGCGTTGCAACCTCTACCTATTCCTAATGGAAATGGGAAAGGATCACCATGGATTTTGTGACAGTTTGCCCAAAACAATAAAAGGGACACAATGCTATTTGGGTAATCATAGATAGATTAACAAAATCTGCTCATTTCATTCCCATTTGTTCTACTTATTCCATGGATCGATACACACAACTTTATATACAGGAAGTGGTTAGACTTCACGGTGTACCACTATCTATTGTTTCAGATATGGACTCTAGATTCTTATCTAATTTTTGGAGGAGTTTACAGAAGGCACTAGGAACACGATTGTCATTCAGTACTGCTTATCACCCTCAGACAGACGGACAATCAGAGCGAACTATACAAACTCTAGAAGATATGCTTAGAGCTTGTGTTCTAGATTTTCAAGGACAATGGAGTAAATATATCCCTTTGATAGAATTCTCCTATAACAATATCTATCAAGCAACAATCGGAATGGCTCCCTACGAAGCATTGTATGGTAGAAAATGTAGATCGCCGGTTCACTGGGACGAGGTTGGTGAAAGAAAGCTTTTAGGCCCGGACATAGTTCGAGAAATGACAGAGGTTGTGACACAAATTCGACAGAGGATGGGAACTGCTCAAAGCCGACAGAAAAGCTACTCAGATCAAAGAAGAAGAATGTTAGAATTTTTTGTAGGAGATCGAGTGTTTCTTAAGGTGGCACCGATGAAAGGGGTAATGTGATTTGGAAAGAAGGGAAAGCTCAGTCCTAGATACATTGGTCCGTTCCGTATTACTGAGAGAATTGGTGATGTAGCTTACAGACTTGACTTACCTGCGTCAATATCTCAAATACATGATGTATTCCATGTTTCTATGTTGAGGAAATATGTTGCAAATCCATCTCACATTTTGACAAACGAGCCGATAGAGTTGAAAGCGGATTTGAGCTACGAAGAGATACCTGTGAGGATATTGTTACGAGAAGTAAAGAAACTCAGAAATAAGGAAATCTCATTAGTTAAAGTACTTTGGAGAAATCAATCTGTAGAAGAAGCCACATGGGAAAGAGAAGATGCGATGAGGGCTAAGTATCCGAACTTATTTCGGTAAGTAAAATTTCGGGGACGAAATTTTTATAAGGAGGGGAGGATGTAATACCCGAGCCTCTCACTACTCACTGACTAATATAGTTCATGCATTATATGCTATTTATGTGTTCTAGCATCCTTTTGGTGTTTTCATAATTTATATAAATATTAATTAATTTATATTGATTTGACGGTACTTTAAAATGGGTTGGACCCTAATATAATATAATTATATAAGATGCTCATTGATAAAATATTGAAAATCGTGTGCTACTTATGTGTACAGATGTATAAAATATGTACATATAAGTAATCAGATACTAGTTCTATATATATATATAATAATCTCTATGATATACATATGTGTAGTATATAATAATAATAATATAAATCCTAGATATACATGCCTTTGACCAAGTTAGCTATTAAATAGTATGTATCATGTATCTATATATACACACATTTCCACATGATAAAGGAATAGTTGATCAGTGGCTTACCTCACAAACACACATATATGTCAGGATATAGATTACGATAAATATGGAGTAATTTATTTTACATGTAACCGCCTCACAAAAGGATAATTAAATATAAGCATATAAAGATATATATACCAATACCTATCTTACAGCTTAAGAAAACGAAAATATATACACAAGCATAGATAAAAAAAAAAGGACGGTTTTGTGTGATTCAAATGGGTGATTATTCCATGAATTTTAACTAGTATATCAGGTAACTCTTCTTTATTGTTTTAATTGTCTATTTCTATTTATGATTTAGAATTAAGAGGGCTTGATCAGACTGTATAAATTAAATGAACGGTTAGCTAATTAGGATGTTAATGGTTAGTTTTAAACTAATCGAATTATGATTCTAGCTATTACTGTTATATGAATCTAGTGTTTGATTTTATGCCGACATCTGTGGAAAAAAAATCCAGGTTCTCGATTAATTTGTTAATTGATTTTAATTCTTCTTGCTACTTTAGATTATACAGTAAAATTTATATATGTATTATAGTTTTCGTGTTTCAATTAGATATTAGAATTAAGACATGGTCTTACTTACACTAAACCGTATTAATCTTAATAGAAATATAGTTTGAATGATGTGTAATATCTAGGTATCAATACAAGAGTTATAATAATATATCATTGAAGTGGGCATTTTAAAGATGAGAAATCAAGATGCCTGGGGGACTTGACTAGGCTCTATCACTTTGTTAATATTTAAAGACTTAAGGGAATTTATGACATTTCGATACAGTAAAATTGATGATTAAAGAGATATTCATATCTTGCATTGTTACAGGTTATCTTATACCTAAGGTTAGGGAGAAGAGACATTTAACTAATTTTCAATAGGATATCCCAAGGTGAAAGGTAAGTAAAATCCATCTCGCAACTGTAATGCATGAACATAGTATTGTGTGAATTGATTGGATTATATGTAACTGTGGTATCTTGTTGAATATATGTGGATATTATATGATGCATATTGGCTTGTATGATGTTGCAATATGGTGCTTGGTGAGCTATTGAACATGTCATTCACAGCATTTGCATGTGAATGCATATTACAAGAGGATGTTCGCATGCACGAAAATATTTTCTGGAAGAAAATGGTTATTTGTTGACCACTGCTAGTGCACCGAGGCACGTTGGGCGTGCTTATGATATATGTTTAGGTATAGCAGGTGGGATACTTCCTGGTGAACACAGAGCTAGATTGGAGATGGGCTCTTGGTGGGTCACAAGAGGATGGCCCATCTATGAGTACCTATGTGTGGCCCTGCGGGGTGGGATACTTCTTGGCGGACCGAAGGGACGCAAGTAGGGGACCCTTGGCTGGGCCGCGGGAGGATGGTCCACACGTAGATCCATACTGATATTATTGGCCATTTGATTATTCTGCGTGCAGAGCTCTTTTCCGGTGCATAGTAGTTGGGTCAGGGGCCCAAATGAAAGAAAATGATTTTGAGTAAAGTATTTTGATTCATGGATTTGACATGCTAGCATTCACGTTGGAAAAACATCATTATTCTTTGGACATGCATGATTTTTACTTGCTGAGCTTTAGCTCATGTAGTTCATGCATTGCAGGTGAGCATAGGAATGCCTGAGCTTTTGGCTTACTGGGCAGTGCTGGAGTCCTTCAGGTTTTGGGAATCATGGATATGGATGACGACCTGTTGGGCTATGTTGATGGGTCACTTTCTCTTTTTGGTCCTGTATTATATTTTGGTTTAGGGTTGTATCCTCTTTTGAAAACTCTTATGTAAATATGCACATGTAAATAACTGGGTGATGTGGACATGTAAATAACTGGGTGATGTGGGTTATGTGTTTGGTCAGAAGGATGTCTGTTGTGTTTAATAACAGGGTTTGTTACCTCTTTGCTTGTGGATATGGGTTGTCATTTTCTTACAAGTGAAGTGATCTTGCTTGTTTTTTGTTAAAATGTCACAGGAGAAAAAAAAATGTACAGGTATATAGGGTTTACGTTGTCAAATTTCACTGTTCATATTGTTTAAAAATGTAGTAGTAGGGGTGGGCGTGACAGCCCGTGAGCGGTTTGGTGAAAATATCACCAATTTGATCCAAGGATGGAACGTATTGAACTGCAATAGAATTATTTGCAACCTTGTCCCTGATAAAATGAAAGCCGATTTCCAAATGCTTAGTACGTGCATGATGAACAAGATTACCAGCTAAAGAAATGGCCCCAAGATTATCCATCCAAATCACTTCTTTTCTATCCAATAAAAACTTGAGCTCACTGAGAAGCGAATTAACCCACAATATATCACAAGTGACCAAAGCTAAACTCCTATACTCTGCTTCTGTGCTAGACCTTGAGACCGTTGGTTGTTTCTTTGAACTTCAGGAAATCAAATTATTCCCTAAAAATACACAAAAACCTGAGGTACTTTTTCTGTCATCAAGATCCGAAGCCCAATCAGCATCATCAAATGCTCGAAGATTGAGAGAAGATGATGCTGTGAAATTCAGTCCGTAGTCCAATATCCCAGCCAAATACTCAAGATCCATTTTACATCTTTCCAATGCTTATCCAATGGATTTTGCATGAATTGGCTCACTCGATTAACACTAAAACTGATCTCAGGCCTGGTTAATGTTGCATATTGCAGGCCACCAACAATACGTCTGTATAGCTTACTATTTGAAACAGGATTACCATCAAACTTTGACAGAAAATGAGAGCTAACCATAAGTGTAGCAAGTCCCTTAGCTGCTTGCATTCCAGCTTTATCCAGCAATTCCTCCACATATTTCCTTTGACTAAGAAATAGTCCATCCTTCTTATGTGTGATTTCAATACCAAGAAAATAATTCAGTTTCCCTAAGTCTTTTAGAGAAAAGAACTAATGCAACTCATCTATCATAGCTTGAATTTCCTCTTGTTGGTTGCCTGTAATCACTGTCATCAACATAAGCTAAAACCAGAATGCAAGAAGTTTCAGTTCGTCTGTAGTACAAGGAGTTATCAGACTTTGCAACAGAGAATTCCAATTGGAGAAGAACATTTGCAAATTTACTTGTCCATGCCCTGGATGCTTGTTTAAGCCCATAAAGGGATTTCTTCAACTTACAGACAAGAGAAGTTGAATTACTCTGAATAAAGCCAGGGGGTTGTTCCATATAAAGCCTTGTGTCTAGCTCTCCATTGAGAAAGGAATTGGCAACATCCAACTGTCTAATATGCCAAGCTTGAGACAGAGCAATGCTCAAAACAATTCGAATGGTTGCTGGTTTGACCACTGGACTAAAAGTTTCAGTATAATCAAATCCCAAAGCTTAAGTGTATCCCTTAGCAACCAACCTTGCTTTGTATTTAGCAAGACTCCCATCAGCATTTTGTTTTCAAAAACCCACCGGCGGCCAATAACTTGCTTGTTACAGGGCAAAGTACAAAGAGTCCAGGTATTGTTCTTGATGAGAGCTTCATACTCTTGCGCCATAGCATGTTTCCATTCTGGTATAAATATAGCCTCTTGGATAGACTGAGGTTCTTCGAGAGTCTGTTTATGAGAAGTGTAGACCTTAGGCTTATGAATACCTGCTTTAGCTCGAGTGATCATATGATGAGTACCTATATTACCTGCAACATCATTAGGGACAGACTGAAAAGGAGCATTAGTGGAAACAGAATCAGTTTGATCATTAGCTTGAATTGGTAATTCCACATATAATTTACCGCCTCTTTCTAAGGAAATGGAAGATGTTGAGCTGGAAGAATGAGAGGTGTGAGGAGATGTATGAGGACTAGGAGGAGTGGCAGGGAAGTTACTACTAGAAGAAGGAGAAGCATGATCATTGGGATCATTTGGAGAGATTGACTGAGCAAGAGGTATTTAGGAAATGATATGGAAATTGTTATCAGTGTGATGAGGTTGAAATGGAGTATTTTAATTGCTTTCACTGTGGAAAGGAAATTTGGACTCATCAAAAACAAGATGTCTAGTAATTATAACTTTGTTATTAGGAAGTAGGACCTTGTAGCCTTTATATTGACTGTTGTAGCCAAGGAAAATGGAAGGCTGACTCCTATATTAAAGCTTATGTTTGTTATAAGGCCGTAGATATGGATAGCAAAGACACCCAAAGACTCTAAGATGAAGGAGGTTAGGTTTATGTCCTGTTAGAGCTTCTATTGGGGTTTGAAAAAGAAGTGGCTTAGAGGGTGTTCTATTTATCAGATATGCAGCATTAGTGAAGGTTGCATCCCAAAACTTTTTAGGCATGTGACTATGAGACATCAAAGCTAAACCATCATCAACAATATTCCTGTGTTTTCTTTCAGCAAGGCCATTTTGTTGTGGTGTATATGGACAAGAGAATCAATGCAAAATGTCATTGGAAGCAAGATAATTAGTTAAGGCTTTGAATTCTCCACCCCCATCAGTTTGTAATATTTTAATGGTTGTGTGATATTGATTTTCAATGAAGTTTTTGAAATACACAAAGGCTGAGTAGGTATCAGATTTAGCCTTAAGGAGATAGAGCCATGTATATCTAGTAGCATCATCAATAAAGCTAACATAATAAGAATATCCTCCAGCTGACTTCAGGGGAGAGGGTCCCCATAAGTCACTATGAATAAGATCAAATGGCTTGTAGTTGTGTGAATCAGAATTGTGAAAAGGTAATTTATGTGATTTAGATAAAAGACATGAAGAACATAAAGATTGATTTTCATTATCAAAATAAGGAACATTACAACTGTGAAGGGCCCTTTTAGCAACCTTAAAAGAAGGATGCCTAAGTATAGAATGCCAAACATCCAAATTTATTGTATCCCTAACCATAGCATAATTGATGGACATGAGACCAAAATCATGCTTATTGAGTGGGCTGGATAAGGACTGCAAGGCAGAGGACTTGGAACTGGAGAGAGTAAAACTGTAGAGGCCATTTCTAAGAGCTCCTTGAAGTAGAACATTCCCTGTGTGTTGATCCTTCACAAGACAAAAGGATGGGTGAAACTCAAAGAAAACATTATTATCTTGAGCAAATTGACTGACACTAATAAGATTCTTAGTGATGTGAGGGACATGCAAGAGATTTTTAAGAAGAAAAGAATGGTTAGAAGAATGAAAATCAAAATTTGGTGGTGCAACTATAGATTTACCAAAATGAGCAATATTCAAACCTTGTCCGTTTCCAACTTACACCTTCTCAGTCCCCTGGTAGTCACTGGCAATATTGAGGTTACCCATATCATATGTCACATGGTTGGTGGCACCGAAATCAGAATACCAATTCAATCCTGAGAAGCTTCTTCAGTCGAAATACTTGCAACATTCACATTTTAATGTCCAAAAGAACTCTGTTGCTGATAACTCTGATGTGGCTGGTGTGATCCAGAATTAGGTGTGAAATCAAAATCAGCCCTATAGAAACATCTCTCTGCAGTGTGATTGTTGTAGTGACGGATTTGGCATCGTGGTCTATTTCCTCCATATCTGACAGATTGGTGTAAATAAGAGGGATTGACCGTTCTTGGACTCTCAGTTTTAGAGGCACCTGAAGTATACTCGTCTGGCATTGGATTTGAGCCAGTGAGATAACCCTCCAAGCCATAGCCTTGAATAGCAGCCCAGATATGTTGTTTCTACGCAAGATAGTTGCACCCAGTAAGCTTAATAGTAATGAGTTGGCTCTGTGGTTGAATAATTTGCTCATTATTCGTTCCCAGATTAGCAGCCATAGATAGAAAATAAAATGAAATCAGAAAGCTGTAAAATGGATCAGAGTCAGGCTTCAACCTTAGGCTCTGATACCATGTGAAAATACACATTACATTGTATTGAAGAAGGAAAGAATATGCAGTGCAGCATTTGCAGAGAATAATGAAGAATATAACGAAAAGTATTTACTGAGAATTTGCTACTTTCATTCATTTTTCAATGGATTAGTACCATCAGGTACTTATAGTACATGAAGACAATCCAATCCATATAAGTTTCATCATCTAAATCATTCTCACATAACAAACTAATCATGAGCTAATAATCCTATGCTATTCAGTACAAATGGAATCTTTGCAATCATAATGACATCATGGATGACATCACTCAGCTGACTCACTAAGGCCTTGTTTGCTTTCAATATATATTTTCAGTTTTACATTTTCTTCTGACCAAATGAGAAAATTAAATAAATAAAAGAGAAAAATATTAAAAGGGACACTCAATCTTGAGGGGCCAAAAAACAGAGAGGACAAAAAAATGGTAGACTGTATGTAAATTAAAACACTTACTAATCAAGATCAATAACTTGATCCAAAGCTTTTGAAGAAGAAGATGCATTCTTGAACACATTGTTAAAGTATAAAAATTCTTGGGACTTGTGCTTCCAATTGTAGTTGTGTCTGCACAATAGCCCAACGTTTAAGGCCAAATATAGGCTAATTTGACAGTATATGGCAAATGCCACAAATTTTTGCAAAATTAGGGTGAATTGGGAGGGTTTTGAGATATTATCAAACTCCTCCCAATTCACCCCAATTTCGCAAAAGTCTGTGGAATTTGCCACATACTGTCAAATTAGCCCCAAATATATCACCAAAAAATTCCCCAAAATCATTGCTCTCAACTCCATAATGATTTTGCTAGGTTTTTATTTTATATGAGAAAATTCCTTAGGAGAAGAAAATAAAGAAGCCTTAGTATTAGATAATCTCAAAGAAAAATCAAGTCAAAGCAAGAGAGGGTGAAAAGAAGAAAATGGTGCACGTCCCGACTGAGGCAATGATCGATGCTTATATTCATACAAAGATTTTGATTTTTAATTTTATTTTATTTTATTACTGTGTGACAATTTAATTATGAAAATCTACATGTAAATTCAAAGCTGAAAAATATATGAACTCAATCATGCATTCCGAAGGCTCATAAAGAAAAAAGAGTTGAGAATCTGAAAAAAGAGTTACAATTTGTGAAATAAGGTTTATTTATTTAAAGTTTACCTGAAATTGAAGTGGCCAACACGCAGATTGCAGAGAAAGCTTCCAGTTTTCACGTTCTGGTGGAGAAGTTTTTTAAGTTTCCCAACAAAAGATTTTTAGGAGGTAAATTATGATACCTTTATGTCTCGTGCCAGCCAGTATATCTATGTGTCTTTGTGAAGAGTTTGGTTGGGAAGTGGGAAGAGGAAAAGAATATTCATAATAATATATAGCAATGTATAATTACAAAAAAAAAAACTCCTTGGAATTTAGGGTAATTACAAAAAAAGTTCTCAGAAGTTTCAAAATTACAAAAACTCCCTTCAAGTTTGATTATGTCTTACACTTTGTCCTAACCCGATAATTGACATGATGTCAAATATTTTTCAATTACATCATGTCAACTAACGGTTTAGGGCAAAGTGTAAGACTGAATTAAAAACTTTTTGGGAGATTATGTGATTTGAAATTTCTCTTTGTTTTATTTTTTTTTTTGAGGGGATTTGTTTTCTTTTTTCTATTACTCCAACCTGAAGTTTTTTTTATTGTAACTATCTCTAATAGATGCATACTACTGCCTGTAGGTTAATTTTAGTTTGCACAAGTTTGTTTTCACATCAAATGTTAAAACAATATTTTTAAATAATATTGTGTTAGTAATGAAATTCATATTATGTTAAAGCATAATAGTTTAAATAATACTAGTCTTTTGTCCATGCAAAGCACGGGGTGTGTTGCGTCAAAATACATAACTTGCATCCATATAAGAGTTACAATGTTAACGAATATAAAAATATTCAATACAAACTTCAAACAAATTAAATTAAATCACTACATTTCAAAATTATAAATTTTGAAATATTTCTTTGTTTAAAACCTTATTCATCTGTTTGATTTTGTTTTATCGTCGTCACAAACTAATATTTTCAAACTCTTATGATGTGTGGTGTGAGAGCTTCAGCATACGTTAGCTCTCTGGCTTCAGGATATATTTTGTCGGCTTCCATCCATGACAGAAACATACTTTTCTTAAAGCTACTCCTACTAAGAACGTCATCTATTTTTTCTGAATCATGAAAAATAATGCTTTGTTCGTTCTCAAGATGAAAGCTGAGACGTTCAACAGAAGGGTATTTATATTGGAGTTCAAAGCCCAATAATCTCCATGCTGCCTCACATGAAGAAATATATCTACAATCATAGTACATGCTGACTTCGTCGACGGGTTTACCAGATTCTTCATCACCATTACTCTGATAAAATGATGTAGTTACACGATTGTGTCCCTTATTGACATACTTGAATGAATACTTAATCGACATCGATTGATACAACATTCCATATTAATGTGAGCTGCGTAATTTAATAACAATCGACGATTATGTGGAACCACAAATCTGTTGTCAAGAGGGACACCATTTTTTTCAACAGTTCTCCCATTTTCTCTACGTTTATAACGTGGATAACCTTCCTCATCAATAGTCGTAGAATCAACAAACTTTTTGGGAAAATGTTTAGTGCAACGACCATCAGCCATGCAGGGATAGTTTTTTCTAGCATTACCACATGGCCCATGGATCATGAAGTCTCTCACAGCGGCAGAATAACAGGGATCCGCGGCTTCATCAGATATCTCGGCTAATATAATTCAATCAATATCATCCGGAGATGGATATTTATCTGCTTTTGCTAGAAACAACAATATATGAGCATAAGGCAGTCCACGTTTCTGAAATTCTATCGTGTATATAACTGCAATGACCAAAAATTAGGATTAATAGAAGAAGACATAATTATTAAATTTATTTTAACTATACTTAATAAAATATATAAACAAAATACTATAAAATATTCATAACCTGCTATTACTTTCCCAAAAATTCCATTTTGCCGCAAATCTTTGATCAAAGCATCTAGCTTTACTTTAAATATTCTGCAAACTATATCTGGTCGGTCCTCAGGATTTAGTTAATTTTTCTCGAGAAAACGAATAATCTCTGGTCATTTTGGGTTGGAAGTGAATGTTCTAAATAAATCAGGATAACCTGCCCAACGACGAATAGCCATTGCATCCTGGTAATTTTGTATCATGAATCGTGCACCTCCTGTAAAACTCGAAGGTAATATAACACGTTTTCCCTGAGTGCTGGGATCGATGTCTCCTTGCAACACAGCATCTGTCAGACCCTTGTAGATATCACAACATAACTTTTTCTGATTCAAGCGAATATACTTCAATCTTGATTGTTGAAACAATCTACGGGACGACAAAATAGTAGGAGATTCTTGTAACCTATCGTGTAATTGATACGCAAATAATTCACTAACACTTATCGTATTTCTTCCTCCAGCACTTTCTTTCTTCAAGTCAGAGAACAATATGTCTTCCCTAAAACCATCTTCACCATAAGGTAATAGCAAAGGATATTGCATAGCCAAATAGGAAGCGTTCAATTTATTTATGCATTTCAAAACCCCTGATTTTGCCTCTACCAATATATCCCTATCTCCTAAAGCTTGGTCAAAATCACCTACAATCAATGCAGCAACTTTAGAACTGGAAGACAGATTGTATCTCCTTGCATATGAGTTTCTTTTACCAACTAAGCAAAATTTAATATCAGATTGTGTACATTGTTGAATTTTGTCTTTAGCCATTCTAAATGTCTTCACCAACACATTGTGCTCATCCAACATATTTTTTAGTTCAGCTACAATATTCTAATGCAAATTATTCTTTTCACTTCCTTGCCTACAAAACAATATGTCATAAAAAATAAAAAATTAGAATGCCTCGTGAACAATTATTAAAATGTAAATATATTAAGAATTGAAAAAAAATAAACTTAAGGATTGAAAATAAATGAACCTGACACAATTTAATCTATGAGATATTTCATTAGCCATATCATATATGTACATCTGTGCAAACTTTGGAGTCAAACAATCTGATGGCATTAAACTACCAATTAAATGGTAATTTTGTCCATGCATCCTAAAAATTGGAGGACCTTGGCCCTTCTTTATATCTGTGTCGATCTTACCACTCATTGATGTAAAACAAAACATATTGTTATACGATTTGATATTTTCCTGGAAGTGATTGCTCCTATCAGTATTTCCAAACAATAAATTTTGTAGCACTGGAGGTGGTGGTCTAATATGAGGAAGCTGAATAATTCCATGACTGCAATACAAAGAATATTGAGGATTTTTGGATTTCATATGGGATCGTAGCTTTTCCTAGTACAAAAATAATGCCTCGCAAAATTGACATGTATATGTCGCATCACCAATATCCCAATACTCTGTTAAAAAATACATTAGTAAATTATAATAATTCTAATAAATTTTTATATTATAATAGAGTATTTACCTTTAAATTCAAAACTAAACAAAAGTTATACTAACCTTTAGAATCGAAAGTAACGGTCTTAAGAATATTAGTCGTAATGACACTATTTGTAATATTTTCACTTATTATAGTATTTGATGCATTCGTCTGGATTAGAATATCATTGTCGAGAGTGAGATCAATTACCATACTTGCACTGGAACTCGTCTTGGAAGCAGTGTTGTAAAAATCGGCCTAGGCGGCCGCCTAGGCGCCCCTAGGCCGATCCGATTTTGCCCAAATCGGCCAAAAAAATCGTTTTGGCCTAAAATCGGCCTAGGCGCCCGCCTAAGCGGGCTAGGCGGCCTAGGCGGCACCAAATCGGAGCTAGGCGCTCTCCTAGGCGGCCAAAAAATCGGGTGCCTAGGCGGGAAAAATCGGCCAAAAATCGGTAAAAAATAAAAAATTAAAAAAACTAGTGTTGTTCCTAGGCGCCCTAGGCGCTAGGCGCTGGTCTACCTCCCAACTAGCGCCTAGCGATTTCTGCAACCATGCTTGGAAGTTGATGTTGGAGTACTAACAAAAGAACTACTAACATAAGGGGTTTTTTTCGAGGCCGGATATTTGTTATTGAAACTGTGATTACGAAAGGCCAATTAGATACAATAAACAAAATAAATAATAAATTTGAATAATTTAATATTTCAATAAGAGAATAGTATTTAAATTAGCAATCAACATACCATTTGTAACATCACTAAACGGTGATCTCGAAAATGGACAAGTAATCCCACCAGACGAAACTTGAACACCATTAATCTTAGAAATATTATTCGATGGACTTTCAGATAATGTTATATTTTCTGTAAAATATAAATTAAAATAACATAAACCATCAAATGAATTATATAGAGAAACGTTCACACTACAAAATAATTTATTAACGTCTATATACAGATAAAAAAACGTAAGAAACAAATAAGACATGGGCAATATTGTGTCGAATCATTAATAATAGATTTAGCAAACTCTATTAAGAAGACTAAAGTAAATTTTAATAATATACATCATCTATATATTGAAAAAGCCTCTATTAGAAGAAAATAATTTATAAAATTCTTTTTTTAAGTGTATAATATTATTTGATAATAAATAACTAAACCAATAAATATTTAAGTATTCATCATATATAAAATAATATTTTTGATACATTTATATTTTATTTGTTCATTTTTCATAAATATTTAAAAAAATAATTTTTAACAAAATAGGTTATAATATTAGAGTTGGATATAACTGATTTTTTCATAAATAACTAATATGTAGATAAATATTTTTTGCATATAATTAATATAATTGAATTTTTTTTATTAATTTTAAAAAAAGATTATAATGTATTTACATTATAATAATATTATAATGTATGTTTTGTTATATATTTCTATAATTAAAATATATTCCTATAATATATTTCTTATGTAATTTATACATTTTTGTCAATTATTCATTTTCAAAAATAATTATAAATTAACTGAAAATAAAAGGACCAATTAAATTGTTTTGAATTAATAATTTAAATTACATTAAATATGAAAAACGTAATTAGATGTTATATTAATTTAATTTATATAAAATAATTTTATATTTTGTATAAGGTCTATACTTTATTTAAATTATTATATACATTAGAAGTTTTTTTAAATTTTTAAAAAAAAGAGAATTTCAATTGGGCCTTCACATGTATATGCAAAGAGGTATAAAAAAAGGGTCCAGTTCAAAAACGTCCAGCCCAAACAAATGAAGCCCATTACCGATTTTTATATTTTAATTTAAAAAAAATGAAAAAACCCGGAAGCCAGGTGTCGCACGGTAGACGATTGCATGTTACACTAATACCATTAGATGTTGCCACGTGTCCGATCAATATTTTCAGAAAAAATATCCAAACATATCTGATTTTTACACTTTCACACATATGTTCATTTCTAGGGTTTGGAGGAAATACCCATTTCACTTTGAATACTATGTTGTTCATCTTTCTTCTTCCTAAATTTTCCGAATTGTTTTTTTCCAAAATCGTCTGTAGCTTCTATTTTATTACTTGTTCTTGTATTTCTCGTTCATTTTTCTGTTTAAGATCTTATACATCTTCAAAACAAATCTAATATTTTAACTTTAAAACATTTTTTTCATTTCTAGGGTTTGTTAAAAAACCCATTCACTTTGAATGTTTTGTTGTTCATCTTCTGGTTAAAATTTTCCAATTTTTTTTCCGAAATCGTTTCTAGCTTCTATTTTCTTACTTTTTCTTGTATTTATCCGGGCATTTTTCTGTTTAAGATCTTATATCTTCAATTTTTCAGGGGTTTTCAAATATTACCAAAATCACCACAAAAGAAACAACATCTATCTCAGTTTTCCGATCGAGCACCAGAAAGATAAGTGTATTTTTTTAATTTTTTCGATTACGTTATGTTCGGATTTAACTGTGTTTATATTATAAATTTTTTTATCTACGATTCATAAAATTATTTTGGAATAAAATCTACTTTTTAAGAATGTTGTTTCGGTTTTTCATTTTAATTAAAATATTTTTAGGGTTTGAAGCAGATAATTTTTTAATTTTATCACTCATGTTTGACTGTGTTTGTATATACCTTGATCAATATGCATTTGTTTTTAAAACAAAAACATCTACGGATCACAAAACCAGATCTACAGTAGAAATAATATTTTTCGATTTTTGTTAAAAAACTTTTTACAGGTTTTTCATGTTTCACGTTGACCATGTTTGTATCTATGTTGATGAATATGAATTTTTTTTCTTTGAAAAAAAACCCAATTTATGGATCACAAAATCAGATCCACTGTACAAAATATTTTTTTCCTTTTTTTTAAACTATTTGTTTTAGTTTTTTCCAAATTTATAACTGAAAATTTTGTCGCTGATTATATTTTCAGCTTCATTTGTAGATAAAAATTGTAGATCTAGGTTTTAAAAATTTTTGTATCAGAGTTTTTTAATCATATTTCTTTTTCTCAACATCTGAATGTTTTAGGTCGAGGGCAATGTCTCTGCATCTCTGTTTTTCATTTTATTTTAATCATTATTTCCTTAATTAAGATTTTTACTAACCTATATGTTGTTCTTTAACAGGTGCTCTTCCATATAATTATAGTACATATTCAGTTCGCCTCTAAATAAAAAGTAAAAGTAAATTTGTTATTTTCGTATTTTTGACTGTGAGTATGTTTATCGATGCAATTTGGTGAAATCTTTTTCAAAAACTTTACCTGGACATATTTTATGCCATGTATCCCATTTAATATGAAAATAAAAAATAAAATAAAAACAAAAATTGAGAAGACTGCATTTAGGGTTTTTTTATGTTTTTGAATTTCTTTATTAAAAGAATTCACAAAATGTACAAGAAATCCATCAAAAACCCTGATACTGGCCCTTTCTAATTACAAAAAAGGTTTTTGTTGTGCATATTGGAGGATAATCCAAAACAGAATCAACACCAATTTGTCTAGATTTATACAATCCATCTTGCGTTTACTACCCAACACTACAGAACCGTTTAGCTTTCTCATGACCCTCACTTTTAACACCTTATTGTGAAAGTTATGTGTTGTCCAGTTCTCTGTTTAACCAACTCCTATTGCGCCAATTTAGATTGTTGCCTCACGTGTCTCTTCCTGATGAATGAATATGTTGTTATATTGTTATGGCGTTGTCAAATAGATAATATCTTGGTATGAAAAAAATAGGGTGCAATTATGAAGTTGTTCGTGTGATTGAAAATTTGCAAATGGAATTCTTCCGGTTTGATTTCATAATATTTATATTGTCAACCTAAAAAGATTTTTAGGAAAACAGCTTTTATGGTAATATATATTTATGATATTTTCACCAAAATATCTATATGTATATGTGGACAATTATTGAGGCTCATTATTACCAGCACCGATATGAATTTCATTGACATATAAAATCCTATTTTGTTGGCGTCTACTTTTCTTTAAAGAATCTATAAATATTATGTTGCAATGCACATCATGATAAGTCATATATATTGATAAAATTCATTGACTTGTACTGTATGTTAAATATGGTTTATGATTTACACGTTTCATTCCTTTTAAAAAACAGATATGTTTCTTGGTACTGAAATTTCATAAAATATGTAAGGTCATAATAGAACTAAAATTAGTATGATTATTTGGCTGACAATTTACCAACACTATACCCGAGCATTATAGTAATTTAACCAAAATATTTTACTGTACTCTACAAATCATGATAATTGTTTCCTGACATTTTTAATTTCTGTATTATGTTTAAATCTGCCATTTTACTTTAATTTATATTTTACTGCAATGATGCAAAATATTTTGGTTAAATATTGCTAATGTACTGTTCAATTTTAGATTACATACCTAGAAATTTACTATCTTCGTTCACAAAACAATATGTATTCTGTTATTGGTTTTAAGTTACACCTAAAAAAGACTCTTGGCTCACAAAGCCACTTGACCCTACACCGTGAGTGTATCGGAATCCTCTTGGTGCTGAGGGTCTTTATTGTATGATGTTTTTCACTCATCCCCTAATCCCGTTTTATATATTTGGAATGCATATTGCTTTGTGAGTGAATATAGTAAATCATGCAATAGGATTTTTTCGAAAAGTTACTTTACTTTTGTGTATAGATTAGAGAATTTAATTCCCTATACTTTAGGAATAATTTTCAAACTAATTATTATATGTTGCTCAATGTGGTTCTATCTAAAAAAGATTGATTATCACGTTTGAAATCTACCCTTTTCATCAAAGATCATTACCCAAAAATATAATGATGATTCTTTGAAACAAAATCTTCACTTAAATCTGAAAATAAATATACGCAATTTTACCTATGTAATCCAAAAATATCTATTTAGTTATCACGTTTGAAATAAACTCTTTTCATCAAAGTTGATTACCCAAAAATATAATGATGTTTCATTGAAACAAAATCTGAACTTAAACTTGAAAAGAAATATACACAATTTTATAAAGCCTATGTAATCCAAATATCTCTACACAATCCTCTATACTCAAGAACAAGCCATTTAAAGTTAAAGATTGTCAATAATTTAAGAATAACTATTAATAATTATTATGTGTATTAGTTATTGTTTGATACATGTTTTTATCTTAATTTTGATGATTTTATTTTATCACCAAAACAATGTTTTTAAAGGTTGTCCAAATACTCCTAAATGATTTAAAATGTTTTTTAATATTTTCCTAATTTTCTCAAAGTTTATTTTCGTCTAAATTGGACAACGCTTTTAATGATTTTACGTTATTGGGTTTTCACTCTCAAACGATGTTCCTAAATGTTGTCCTAATACTTCCGATCGGTTTAAAATGTTTTTACTAAATTTTGATTTCTTGAGTTTTATTTTCGACACAAATTGGACAATATTTACCTTATTAATTCGACCTGCACTACAAGTAAATAACGCGTCAAAATAGCACTTCTTCGAGTCCCCAATGTAAAAATTCTTTAATTTCAATCTTATCTCTCACGCGAAACCCGTGTTTGATGAAAAAACTATCCGCTTGCGTTTTTCGCATGACCTTTTCCCTAATTTGTGGGATTGATTTCTAACAAAATCACTCCCCCAAAGAGGAGCCAATGTCTGAAATCAAAGCCAAGACCTCTCCTATAAATAGAGGCTTCATTCAAGCAACAAGAAACAACACTCCATACTCAAAGAGCAAACAAAGCAAACACTTTCATATATCTTGTTGTATTAGCCTTAGCACTTTCACTTGCACAAATTTGAGGTCTAGGCTTTCAATTCTTGATTACACTTGCACTCATATTGTATCAATCATTATTGAGTTGTAATCTTGATTTTTGTCATCATTCAACACAAGACATCCTTGTGAGTATTCTTGTGGTAAGAATACACTTGATCTAGGTGATAGGTGTTTGAAGGTTGTGGTAATCTTCAAAGGTGTTGTAAGAGGGTTGTGGTAATCCTCAAGGTGTTGTAAGAGGGTTGTGGTAATCCTCAAGGTGGTGTAAGAGGATTGTGGTAATCCTCAAGGTGGTGAAGGAGGTTGTGGTAATCCTCAGGTGTTGTATTAATTTTTGGTAAATTAATAAAATCTTTTCTTTCTTTTTGAAATCCATCCCTGATCTTTGGGGTGGTAGAGGATTAGGCCCTAGGTGGGTTGAACCTCTTTAAATCGACGAGTGTTGTTTTATTTCCGCATTTACATTCTCGTCTTTAGTTGATTATTCAAAAAGAGGGCAAAATCTGAAAACCGAGATAATCTATTCACCCCCTCTAGATTATCGTAGCCACTTGGACTAACAAGTGGTATCGAGCCAAACTTTTGGCAAGCTCGTTTCACATCGCGAGTGAAGAGAAACGATCGTCGGCTGAACGAAGCTCATCTATCCGTCCACCACCAAGCCACCTCGGTTTGATTCCAAAAATTTTATATTTTGGAAAGAAAGAATGGAATGCTACTTACAAGGTTGCGGGTTCGACATTTGGAACACCGTCATTAATGGAGAATCCATTCCGATGAAAAATACACCACACACCTCAAAAGGCTTCAAAAAGCTCAATGATGAAGAGAAGAAAATCATCTCCTCAAATGGTAAAGCTCTTAATATTTTACATTGTTCACTTACCACTTTGGAATTTGATCATGTTGTAGGTATTCAATCGGCACATGAAGCATGGCAAAATTAGAAGCCATCTATGAAGTATATGCAAATGAAAGAAGCAACTCAAAAGCATCTACTTCACAAATGGAGACAACATCAAATCCAACAACATGGGATAAGCTACAACCTCCATGATGAACAAGTTGAACAATGCCTCATGGGCATCGAAGAAGAAAACGAGGTAAGTTCTAAACCCTCTACTTCTTATGACCATGAATTGAAAAATGAATATAGTGATTTACAAAATGATTATGATGAGCTACAAGATGAATTCCAAAGCCTACTTGTTAAATACAAAAATTTGGAAAAAGGAATTCATTGTTTTGAAAAATGATAAGGATAGTTTATTTACTTCCTAAATCACTATCATGTGCTCACACCACCACACTTGACAAGGTTAGAAACCTTGAAATAGAAAATAGTACTCTTGTTGAGAATATTGATTGCATGAAAAAGGATTTATTAAAATCCAACTCGAGTACCAATAAAATGTCAAATATTGTTGATATTCATAATTGTGATAAAGGACTTGATCATAAGCCTAAAGTTGTTAATCATATGAAAAATGATCAAGTCACTATGCATATTGGTCATTATGCTCCTAGAATTACTACTTGTTTTTATTGTGGCAAAAGGGTCATACGGCTAATTCTTGTCGGGCTAGAAATAGCTCTAAATATTGTTGGAGACCTAAAAGTCTCAAAGCTAATCTTAAAGGACCCAAACACATGAGGGTACCACAAAACAATGTGCTATTAGGTACCCGCAAAAAAATCGGAGAAAATTCATGCCACCAAGAAAACATCAAATGAACGTTTCATTTGATCAAAGAAGAACTACTCTCAACAAAGTCAATTTCCAAAAGAGCGTATAATCAAAAATGGGAAGAACACAATCCTTGAAATGGCAAAGACATCATCAACAAGATGATTTTCGAAGAAGAAGAAACCATCAACCATGGGAAGGTAACAAACCTTGAAATGGAGTAATCAAGGAAGTCATCATCAACAAAGTGACTTCCAAATGGGAAGATATCATCATCAACAATGGGAAAGACACAACCCATGGAAACGACGAAATTGGTAAACCGTATCTCCCCATTTGTATATGCAATTTTTTATCTATGCATACTTTTAATTGTGTCTTAATTGCAAAATGAATTTTCAAGTATTTATTTTTTAAAATAGGTCTCTTATATATTTATGTGTTTCAATTTTTTTTAAAAAAAAAAAAAAGAGACCTTGCATGATTTTCTAAAACTCTTGAGCTTTTCATTAGACTTATGTGGCTTATTATCTCTTATGAAATCTTATAGCATAAGCTCTTTTTGTTATCTCATATTATTTGCCTACACTTGAATTTTCTATGCATATGTTGTCTAAGAATTGTGTAGGATACACACTTCATACTCATTGGCTATTACGTCATCAAGTTTCTTAAACCATCGAGGTATGTCTACTCGTATTTTTCTTTAAACTCGATATTATGCACATATCTTTCAAGATATTTCATTTTGACCCCTTAAGTGCCCCAAATTGAACTTGCAAATATTTTCTTTTAAAAGGCACTACGTGTTTAGTCTCGATTTTATCATTTATATGTTTTTCCGAAAACCCATATTTGTTGGACATAGTCCAAAATTATATTTTTGCAAAGTTTTAAAACTTTTGGGGTGGAAAATCGAATTTTAGAAAAATAGAAAGAAAAATCACCCGGGATTGGACGGTCATAGCGGGCGACCGGCCGCCCGCACCTCGACCGTCGCACCCCACCTCGAATAACATTCTGTTCTTCATTTCGCAACAGAAGAAGAAAAATCCCCCCCAAACCCTTATCAGCGTATTACACCCCCTTTCTTTAAAATCTTCAATTCTTCATCATTTTTCACGATTCTTGTTGCTAATCTTCTTATTTTCTCAAGAATCTTTCATATATGGCTCCTCCAAAGAATTCCACCGGTCGAAATCCCATCTCCAAGCGTAGAAGGGGCGGAGAGGGTTCTTCAAGAAATCGGCAAGAGGAAGCCGAACAAAGGGATATTCGAGCCGCTCAAAGAAACGTGGCTCAAGAAGGTGATGATGTTCAAAATCCCATTCTCTCTCGGGCCCAAATTACGCGAACGATTTTTTCGCTCCAAAATTGCCGTTGGGCGAAAGGGTTAATATTGCAAGTTGATAATGACTTGTGGATGATCATGATTTATGATGGAGTATTTGATGGTAAAAATACTCTAAAGCATTGTTTGATAATTGGTATGAAGTACTTGATGGTAAAAGTGCTTCTTTTTGCTTTGTTATGCTTAGTTGAATATATTGGGACATTTGATACATGTATTGTTGAAAGCATGACTTATTACTTGATGGTTGCTCTAATTTTTGGCATTTGTAATGCCTTGATCATTCTTAGCTTATCTCAATTGGGTTGAACCCTTGAGAATCTACTTTGAGCTTCTTAAATTGATGAACAAATTATTGCATATGGTGCATATGATTTTTTGAGCTTTGAAATGAGGTTGATTGATGATATGAAAAATTTTTTTGGCTTGAACCATTTACAAAGGTTATATACAACCTCTTCCATTTTTTACGCACACAAGGTGTTCGATGAAATGTTTCAATGAAAATTTCAACTTCTACATGATTCTCTCGCTTCCAAAAGTCTTCTATACTCATTGAAATCATGTTTTGGGAAATAAAACGAGCGTATGAACTCTTCATGATATATTTCTCCCATTTTCCTTGGTTTTAAGCCTAAATTGCTCAATGGTTGATAAACCATTTCTTTGGTGCACTTTGATATACTTCTATGATGTTTCTATCATCCTAACATTCTTTTGATGATTCCAAAGGGGAGAAACAGAAATTGGCTCGTTAGCTCAAAGAAGCTAATAAAAGCTTGTCATAAAAGCTATAAGCTATGGCTCATAAAAGCCATAAATTGTGATTTAATTTTTAGTCCAATTGTTGCTTGATGGACCTATATTATTGTTTAATGTTGTTTTGTGACAGGGGGAGCTTATAAGCTCTTGAATAAATTGTAAAAGCTAAAGCTTTTAGCTTATGGATTATTGATCTTACATTATTCTTGATGTGCTGTGGATAGGGGAGCTTGTGCTTATTTTAAAAATATTTACTCCCTATTTGGTTGCTTTAATATTTTTGGAAATTTTGGTTGCTTCCAAACGGTCAAATGTTTTTACCGAAAATCATTTCTAAAATTGCTCTCTTAGTTTGGGTAAAAACTGTTTTGGTTTGTAATCATCAAAAAGGGGAGATTGTTTGATACATGTTTTTATCTTAATTTTGATGATTTTATTTTATCACCAAAACAATGTTTTTAAAGGTTGTCCAAATACTCCTAAATGATTTAAAATGTTTTTTTAATATTTTCCGGAGTATTTTCTCAAAGTTTATTTTCGTCTAAATTGGACAACGCTTTTAATGATTTTACGTTATTGGGTTTTCACTCTCAAACGATGTTCCTAAATGTTGTCCTAATACTTCCGATCGGTTTAAAATGTTTTTACTAAATTTTCGGAGTATTTCTTGAGTTTTATTTTCGACACAAATTGGACAATATTTCTTGCCTCGTGGTCGGCCAGGTGGGCGACTGCACTACCGGATTTTTGTTCCAGACTTCTGTTTCGTAAAACGCGTCAAGGCAACCGGTCACGGTGAGGCGACGTCGCACCCCTTCGACCGGTCCCCTGTGTAAAAATTCGCGAGAATTCAATTTCAATCTTATCTCTGCGCGACTTGTCGAACCCCATGTTTGACAAAGAAACTATCCGCTCGTTTTTCAAACTTTTCCCTAATTTGTGGGATTGATTTCTAACAGCTATATTGATGATTTTAAATGGTTTCTTTTGCAAAATCACTCCCCAAGGAGGAGCCAATGTCCTGGAAATCAAAGCCAAGACCTCTCCTATAAATAGAGGCTTCATTCAAGAAACAAGAAACAACACTCCATACTAGCAAAGAGCAAACAAAGCAAACACTTTCATATATCTTGTTGTATTAGCCTTAGCACTTTCACTTGCACAAATTTGAGGTCTAGGCTTTCAATTCTTGATTACACTTGCACTCATATTGTATCAATCATTATTGAGTTGTAATCTTGATTTTTGTCATCATTCAACACAAGACATCCTTGTGAGTATTCTTGTGGTAAGAATACACTTGGGTGATCTAGGTGATAGGTGTTTGAAGGTTGTGGTAATCTTCAAAGGTGTTGTAAGAGGGTTGTGGTAATCCTCAAGGTGTTGTAAGAGGGTTGTGGTAATCCTCAAGGTGGTGTAAGAGGATTGTGGTAATCCTCAAGTGAAGGAGGGTTGTGGTAATCCTCAAGGTGTTGTATTAATTTTTGGTAAATTAATAAAATCTTTTCTTTCTTTTTGAAATCCATCCCTGAATACTTTGGGGTGGTAGAGGATTAGGCCCTAGGTGGGTTGAACCTCTTTAAATCGACAGTGTTGTTTTATTTCCGCATTTACATTCTCGTCTTTAGTTGATTATTCGAAAAAGAGGGCAAAATTCAAAAACCGAGATAATCTATTCACCCCCCCCCTCTAGATTATCGTAGCCACTTGGACTAACAGTTATTTCTAAGTTGAACAGACAAAAAAAAAACGATATAAGAAATCTACAAATACAAAACAATTTTTTTTTTAAAATACAATGTCATTAAAATACAATGTTATTAATATAATTCTAAATAACAAAATAGCTCTCAAGACTTTTTCCTATATAATCCAAAACTATACATAAAATCCTCTATACTTATCAGGTTCAAATTGACTGAACCAAACAAACTATTTTATGTAATAATTGTCTTCACAATACGACTCTTGTAGTCTCTTAGTAGAATCCTCTCAAACTCCTATTCTCGGACCAGTTATTGACTCCACTTCATCATCATTCTTCAATAGCTGCTTCCATTTTGCTTCAATGAATATTGAATGTGTCTTTGATTTGAGAATAGGGATCCTCTAGGCTGCAATATCATAAATAAATCATAAATAAATGATTAAATGAACTTAAAAACATCATAAATAAACCTAGAACCTTAAATGAGCTAGAGTTACATATGTGAATAATATCTCTTGCTTTTCCAAAGCACGGGTCAGCGATCCTGCAAAATAATTGTATTCTTTTCCAACACAAATTACAACTGATATTAAATAATATTAATTATAATTGATTGGAAAATAATAAAAGAACCCGTAAAAATTCTTATGAACGCCTAACAATATAATAATTAAATATAGCTATCATCCAAATGAACATAAGAAATGCCAAGTCCCAGAAAGTATAATAATCTCAAGCAATCTTCTAAACATATGAGGATTTAATAAAAACCAAAAGCAAAACAAAAATCCTTCAAATTAAAATTGTTCAACATAAAAACAAATCCATAAAATAGTCTTAATATTTTCCATCATCCTCCAATTTAACTTTCTTAAACTTGAACTCCTTCATAGTAGACTCGTCAAAATGTGGCTTTCTCAGATCAACTCCTACTTCAACCATATCTTCGTCCTTCAATGGCTTATTCAGGGTAGTAACTTCGTCTTCGGATGATCCATCTTTTAGGCCGCCAACATTATCATCCCCTTGCAATTTAGAAAGGAAATCCGATTCCTACAAAAATAATATATTTAGATAACTAAAACATAAACGTCGAATTAAATTATAATTTTATCCCTATATATGTATACCTGACTCTCAACAGCAAAAGGAGAGTATCTCTTCAGCAAGTTAGGATCTGTTGTCAGCCTAATAACAGAGAATGCTCCAGTGAATTGTTTGATTTGATCAGCTCTCACTTGCACCTTAAAAAGAACTCATTTGTCAACCAAAATTGCCAGATCATAGGCAGTTCATCCCAATACTCCCTCTGAAATTTAATAAAACACAAATGAATAAATAAATAATAATTTGTCATCTATAATATTTAAAGGTGAATTTTAATAAATAATATTGTTCATACCTCATTCAATTCAGCTTTTAACGTTGCACAGGGTTTTCCAATCAAACCCTGACAGTCAGGATCCCATCATAATAAAGACGCGTTTCCACTATCATCACCCACCTCAAATTGAATCTGGTACCTATAATTGTTAAGTTTGAATGATTAATAGTGATTACCATCAAGAAATTAAAAAAATAAGCATTTTAATTTAATTACCTGAAATTTCCAGTCTGAAAAAACTTGTCACACCGCTCACAGTAAACTTTTCTCCAGTTTTGGTCAATTTCTTCGGACATTTCTTGCAAGACTGATACCACCAATCTCCTATAATAGAGAAAATATCGGTAGTGATCCAAAAACTCCCAACCTGTATTTGAGGTAATTGATTTTAAACAATTTTAAATAGAAGATAAATAACAAAGTAAATTTTAAAGTAAAAGAAAATTAAGAATATAACTACCTCCTCATTAGCATACAACTGATCAATCAGCCGGAATGGTGATTCACCAGATGCCAAATCCTCATGAATTGTATGTGAAGCCCTCGATTTTTATTCGAACATATACTTATCACGTATCGTCTTTGTACTATTTGACAATTCTACCGCGTCGCTTTGACGGGCAAACTGATGGCCAGTCTGAGCGAACAATTCAAACCCTGGAAGACATGTTGCGAGCCTGCACATTGGATTTCCAAGGAAGTTGGGATTCGCACTTACCATTGGCCGAGTTCGCCTATAATAACAGTTATCAGGCCACGATTGGGATGGCACCCTACGAAGCCTTGTATGGACGAAAGTGTAGATCCCCTCTACACTGGGAGATTGATGACCAATGGACTCCGAAGGAGAAACGGAAGTCACCCTCGATTCCAAAGGTCGACTTAGTTCAGGAGGCCATGGAGAAGGTCAAATTGATCAAGGAGCGGATCCGCATGCGGCTCGAGCCGCCAAAAGAGTTACGCAGACAAGAGGAGAAAAGACCTGGAATTTGAAGCCGGAGATGAGGTATTTCTCAGACTCTTGCCACGAAAAGGATTGATCAATCCAAGAAAAGGGGGCAAATTGAGTCCGAGATATATTGGACCTTACAAAATTTTGCAGAGGATCGAAAAGTTGGCTTACGGACTTGAGTTACCGCATGCGGGAATGCACGATGTATTCCATGTGTCGAGATTGAAAAAGTATCAACCAGATCCCGAGCATATCATCACTCGTGATGCTCCTCCTCTAATGGAAAATTTATCTTACACCGGAACCAATCGAGAATCATTGACCAGCAGATACGCGTCGGTTGCGTATTCCAATGGTTAAAGTTGTATGGCGGAACCACAACCGAGACGAAGACGCAACATGGGAGATGGAAGAAGACATGAGGAATCAATACCCAGAACTATTCTGAAGAGAATTTGGAGACCAAATTCTTTTAAGGAGGGGAGAATGTGAAGCCCTCGATTTTTATTCGAACATGTACTTATCACGTATCGTCTTTGTACTATTTGACAATTCTACCGCGTCGCTTTGACGGGTAAATATTAATGATAAATATTTCGTCTTTAATTTCCCTTATTTATTTCTTGTGATCATAATCATTTATTGATTTTATTTCACAATTATGATCACTCGATCGATCATCATTATTAATATTTGTGTACTCATTAGTCACCTTAGAATTTTTGGAGACTATTTATTTTAGAGATTTATACCTTATAGAATTAAGAATTCGATTTAGATTAAATGATCATGAGACTTATAAGTGATCAATGAGATCACTAATTATTTGAAGATTGATATTATTCATCTTTTATCACCAATTTGGGACAAAAAGAAAATATATGGAAATACCACATATACCCTTAGGTGGACGGTCATGATGTATATTTGGTGTAGATATATCTCCCGACTCTTGTACATGTACACCTTGTGTATTCATCTCGTGTATTTTTACACCATTAATTCAAATCTTATACACAATATCTTATACACCAATTCTTTATTATAAACTTACCCAACATGTTGGAGGCTTCCCAACATCCCATGCCAACATCCTCCTCAATCCCTTCAATTTCATCCTCCCATGCAAGACCACACTTTGACCAATGTCTTTCTCCCCATGCTAGAGACAAGTTGGAAGACATAGAATTTGACCAAAAAATTTGTCTCCTCCCCCTCTCCACCTCAATTTTCATCCATAACACCTTGAGGATCAAAAACATTTGATCAAAATATCATTTTCATCCAACACATTCATAATTCAAGCATTTTCTCCAACTTCTCTCTAAAATCTCCAACATCTCTCTAAGTATATCTTCATCCACTCCTTCATATCTTCAAGAACACTTCTTCATATCTTCAAATCTTCAAACACCATTCCTTCACATCTTCAAATCTTTAAACACCATATCTTCAAATCTTCAAACACCATATCTTCAAATCTTCAAACACCATATCTTCAAATCTTCAAATACCATTCATTCACATCTTCAAACCTTCAAACAACATATCTTCATATCTTCAAATCTTCAAACACCATATCTTCAAATCTTCAAACACCATTCCTTCACATCTTCAAACCTTCAAACAACATATCTTCATATCTTCAAATCTTCAAACACAATTCCTTCACATCTTCAAACATCCTTCACAACTTCAAGAACATCTTCTTCATATCATCAAACACTTCTTCTTTCTTCAAACAACTAAACAAAAACAAACATTCTTTCTACTCAAATCATAAATTCGAACCATCACTACCAAGGTAAGGAAAATCTCTTTTTCAATCCATTTTTGATATCACCTAACTCATCTCTTTCACCTTCTAATTTAAGTTTGATTTTTGATTTTGATGTATACCTAGAAGACCTTTGAAGTTGTTAAGAGACTTGTCATCTTGAAGAAAATTGTGAAGAAGTTGGACTATAAGGTAAGAAATGGAATTTTTGGTACCTTTTCTTCTTCTTTTTTTATTTTCCAAACTTTGACACTCCATTTTCATTTTTGGAGTTTTAGGGGCTGACTTTGGAGGTTAACATTAAGGGTGACCAAAATCTTGCACTTGGAAGTCATTACTAGTCACACTTTATTCACTACACAAGGTAAGTGTAGTAATTCCAATTTTCTCACTATCTTCTTCTTCCCCTTAAATTTTAACCACATTCTTCTAACTCCTATATTTTTTTGATATTCCTTGACTTAGGGGCTGACCTAAGTCACTCCTTCATCGAGAGAGATTTATTTCATTTTTCCCAACAAACCGAACTTTAAGGTGGGTGGAAAAATCCTTTCAACTCCTAGGTGTTTTAATTCATAAAAATGCATGTAGTATTTTGTTATTGAGAATTTGAGATATATATTATGTATTGCATGCTATTTTCTTGTATCAAGTTGAAAAATTTCTCAAGTGTTACTCAAAATGCGATTTATCGAAAATTAGGACATACATGTACACTTTATTGTCATATTTGATAAATTCTTGTATGAGATGGTTATGTATGTGTATGACTCTTGAAATCTATGTTTTGTATGGCCTATAACCAGGAAAAGTCGAGCATAATTGATTAAATTTCGATTTTTGGACTTAAAATGCAAAAACGGAAAGTTGGTGGACTTAATTGCAAGAAAATAAAACTTAAGGGACCCCTCTGTAATTTTCGATTTTTGGGACTGAACTCAGGTTCAAAAATTATGTTTTAACATTTTATTAAAGTTTTAAGAGTTTTTAGATAAATAAAATCAACCCTTAAAAGCCCAAGGACTAGATTGTAAAATTTGAGAAGTTTTAGGGCTATTTTGCAAATTTCAAAACTGTACCAGACCCTAATTTTAAAATTTGAAATTTTAACTCTTAAGGGACTGGAAATAACATATTTTAAGTGTATTCCAAAAATCCAAGTGTTTAGAGCTTGGAAAGTAATTTTATAAAACTTGAGGGACCAAATTGTAAAAGATTAAACTTGAGGACCCAAATGAAATTTTCAGGACTTATACAGCCCATGTACCTGGAAATACTAATTTACCTATAACATAATTATATTTTGGACCCAAGGTTCAAATTTCATAACAATTGGACCCCTAAAAGCCTTAAAGGCAATTATTTCAAAATGGGACGAAAATGAGATTTTCAAAAGTTAAGGGACCTATACTTATGACGTTTTAAAACTGTTTTTGTCCCAATATCCCACTAACCTTAGTGACATTTTCCAACTGGAATCACATTAGAAGCCCTTCCGGTTTGTGAGTTCCGATTATTTTAAACTTAGGGCCCGAAATGATAATTTTAACAAATTTGGGGCCAATGTGAGAATTTTATAGAAACTCGACCTCAAAACTTTAAAAACCTGAATCTCTGAACAATTTAGAGAATTTAGGAACTGACCTCATAATATTTCAAGGTCGGGACATTTATTTATTTAACTTTTAACCCCAAAAGTATTGATTTTGACAAAACGGGGCTAATTGTAAATTTTATTTTTATAAGGACCTAACTCAAATTATTTTCTTTTAAAGAAACAGCCCTGGACCCTCTTACTTTAATATTTAATAAAAATATTTTAATTTCTCAAAAACCCCTTGACTTATCGGACCGCCTTGACCGATTAATACCCTATCGCGGGCGACTTCCTCGTCTTGCGATTTGAATCTATAACGGGACTTATGTTCCACCTAATCGTTCAAGATATCAAAGATTGCTTATCCTCCCGATAATCATCTTCATCCAAATAACTCCACCAATGCCATAAGTACCTTACGCAAATTTTTCGAAAATGTTTCATGAACTGCTTCCCGAATCAATAATACTCGACTGCCTGGTTGACTACATGAACTTGTGTTTACTTCCTGCTTGAGTCAACTTGGTGTGTCGAGCTCACGAATGGAATGGATACGTCGGGGATGGAACCGGCAGCTCGGCCGCTATTCCACTCTTCCGCCCCATCATCCTAATCCCGCAATCGAGGGACGGAGTTTGTCGAAGGAAGCGGGTCGTAGTACTTGAGGTATAATCATGATTATGACAAATCCGAGCCTTGCTAGCTCCACTGTGGATTTTGTCTTTGCCTACGGAGCGATAAGGTGACAGTCTTGGACCATCTTGCTCGGGGAGTTACAAGGAAGAAACGAAGGAATCGTTGCCGATCCACACGATTAAGAGTTAATCGGACCCGTTTGGTTGGCGCTACAAATCCGTGCGCAACCGCTACTTGTATTGCATAGGTTGGCGTTACAAATCCGTACGCAACTGCTACTTGTCTTGCATAGGATTGGCGTTACAAATCCGTACACAATCCTCCTGTCTGCTTGAACCATAGTGCTTGCGTGACCACGAACTATTTTCTTAAACTATATAAGTATGTTACTTAATATATTTATCACGACGCTTGTGGACTGTGTGTGAAATCATGCATCATCTCTCACGCGTTTTCATACAACCAAATTTCTCGCATTAACTATTTATATCGCCACACTTGCACACGATCACCCCATCCACCGAGATTTATGTCTCATTCCCTCCTGTTTTCTAACCTTTAGATGAAGAGTTCGGCAAGACATCGAACCTACCGCAGATTGAATCCCTATCCGTGATGTGGAGCGACAATTCCTTTTACTTTTATTTGTTGTTGGACTCCTTCATTTATTTTTGTTTGGACTGAGTTAATTTAGATAATCTTTTGGGTTGTATTCGGATACCGCTTGGACTTTAAGATTGTAATCAGTGCTCGTGTTTATTTTAATTCATTTGCATTAGACTCTTTTCACTTGGAGTTTGGTATCTTTGGTTTAGATGTTGATTTATTTCGTTTGAGTGATCGATCGGTGTCGCGTCACGTTTGGGCGTGATGATTATGGTATCGAGCTCGGCTAGTAAGATGGAAACTTACACCGAGCCGACCCGGATAGGACCCTCGGATTGTGTTGGGTAGTACCGCGACTTGACTAATTAAGTGTGAAATCGATTTCAATAATGGTATAGAACCGTATTATTGATGTTCATGATAAGTCAGAATTTATACTTGGAGAATCCATAGTCATACTTGATTTGACTTAGTTGACTCTTGGACTTTCCTTAGTCATTCTTTTCTTGTTCTTCCTTATCTTTTCCTTACATTCGCCTAATCCGCCTTAGTTTTGTTTGACCAGGATAGGTTCCTCCTGCGCTTGGATTGGGTACCACTACTAGGTGACCTAAGTTGAATCTTGGATTAATATTTGAACTCTTTTGGGTTGTTATAGTGTTAAGATATCCGGATATTCCTCTATTTGGACGTTAGGTGATTTAGATAATCTGTGATTTAGAGATTATAATGCTTGATATGGTGAGACTCGAAGAAAATGAGGATATCTCTTGAGAAGTATATGATTTGGATGTGATATATTATGGGATCTAGACACCTAATGATATTACTTTGGGAAAATGATAGTAGGGGAATCACTAAGTATATTGATCAATGATAATACCCTTGTGTTATTCATTCTCAAGTACCTGCACAAGCTTAAGTAAGGGAATTTGACTTGTGGTTTAGGTATCACGGATAAGATACATTAAGGATGTGACTATTATATGATCTCGACTAGATGTTACCACTAAATATCCCCTCCCGAGGATAGACGAACTATTTGATCAACTTCAAGGAGCGATGGTATACTCGAAATTTGATTTACAACAAGGATATTATCAACTGAAGATCCGTGAAGAAGACGTTTCCAAAACGGCATTTCAGACCAGATATGGACACTACGAGTTTGTAGTGATGCCTTTCGGTCTGACAAACGCACCAACAGCTTTATGGATCTGAGGCATCGAGTTTTTCAACCTTATTTGGATCAATTCGTAATGATATTCATTGATGACATACTCGTATACTCTAAGTCCGAGAGAGAAGCATGAACGTCATCTGAAAATTGTTTTGGAGACACTACGGGAGCACAAGCTGTATGCCAAATTCAGCAAGTGCGAATTTTGGCTTAGTGAAGTCGCATTCTTGGGACACATAGTATCCGGCACTGGGATCGCCGTAGATCCTTTGAAGGCACAGACAGTGGTTGAATGGAAACAACCCGAGTCTATAATGGAGATCAGAAGTTTCTTAGGACTAGCTGGATATTATCGAAGATTTATCCAGGATTTCTCCAAGATAGCCGGACCACTCACTCGGCTAACCCAGAAGCAAGTCAAGTTTGAGTGAAATGACAAGTGTGAGACTAGTTTCCAAGAACTAAAGAAACGACTTACTACGACTCCATTCTTAGCCCTTCCAAAGGGAACAAAACTTTGTCGTCTCGATGATGCATCAAAGGAAGGACTAGGAGCGAAAGCTCATACGGGAAGGAAAGGTCATTGCTTATGCATCACGGAAACTCAAGCCTTATGAAGCCAATTACCCAACGCATGACTTGGAATTGGCAGCAATAGTGTTGGCGTTAAAGAAATGGAGGCACTATCTCTACGGAGCAACATTCACGGTTTACATAGATCATAAGAGCCTAAAGTATCTATTCTCTCAGAAGGATCTCAATTTGAGGCAACGGAGATGGATGGAGCTAATAGAGGACTATCACTTTGATATTCAATACCATCCCGGGAAAGCTAAGTAGTAGTTGACGCCTTGAGCAGAAAGGCGAGTTTAGCTAGACTAATGATTCGAGAGGGGAAATCATTAGAAGAGTTGAGCACTTGGAATCCGACAAGAACCAATACTCAAATTTTTGTGTGCTAATATTTCGGTTAAACCCGACCTACTGAACGAGATCAAAGCAGCACAAGAGACAGATGTGCAACTTCAAAGACTGAAAGAGAAAATACTTAAAAGAGAAGGATTAGAATTCTCGGTACATGATGATGGGATCATCGGTTTGGAATCGAGTTTGTGTCTACCGAGTGACGAGCGATTAGGAGTAGAATTCTAGCGAAGCACACCGTTCGAAATACATTATACACCCTGGAGGAAACAAGATGTATAAGGACTTGAAACGACATTTACGGTGGGTGAACATGAAGAACCAAGTAGCGAGTTCGTTGCGAGATGTTTGACTTGTCAACGAATAAAAGCGGAACACCAACGACCATCCGGTTTATTACAACCGTTGAGAATTCCCGGTGGAAATGAGAGCATATAACGGTGGACTTCGTGACGGATCTACCGAGGACTAGACGAGGCAATGATGTTATATGGGTAGTCGTGACCGACTCACGAAATCGCACACTTCTTACCCATGAAGCAATTCAAACCCTGGAAGACATGTTGCGAGCCTGCACATTGGATTTCCAAGGAAGTTGGGATTCGCACTTACCATTGGCCGAGTTCGCCTATAATAACAGCTTATCGATCGGCCACGATTGGGATGGCACCCTACGAAGCCTTGTATGGACGAAAGTGTAGATCCCCTCACACCGGGGAGATTGATGACCAATGGACTCCGAAGGAGAAACGGAAGTCACCCTCGATTCCAAAGGTCGACTTAGTTCAGGAGGCCATGGAGAAGGTCAAATTGATCAAGGAGCGGATCCGTACAGCTCAGAGCCGCCAAAAGAGTTACGCAGACAAGAGGAGAAAAGACCTGGAATTTGAAGCCAGAGATGAGGTATTTCTCAGACTCTTGCCACGAAAAGGATTGATCAATCCAAGAAAAGGGGGCAAATTGAGTCCGAGATATATTGGACCTTACAAAATTTTGCAGAGGATCGAAAAGTTGGCTTACAGACTTGAGTTACCGGCACAGTATGCGGGAATGCACGATGTATTCCATGTGTCGAGATTGAAAAAGTATCAACCAGATCCCGAGCATATCATCACTCGTGATGCTCCTCCTCTAATGGAAAATTTATCTTACACCGAGGAACCAATCAGAATCATTGACCAGCAGATACGTCAGTTGCGTAACAGAGAGATTCCAATGGTTAAAGTTGTATGGCGGAACCACAACCGAGACGAAGACGCAACATGGGAGATGGAAGAAGACATGAGGAATCAATACCCAGAACTATTCTGAAGAGAATTTGGAGACCAAATTCTTTTAAGGAGGGGAGAATGTGAAGCCCTCGATTTTTATTCGAACATGTACTTATCACGTATCGTCTTTGTACTATTTGACAATTCTACCGCGTCGCTTTGACGGGTAAATATTAATGATAAATATTTCGTCTTTAATTTCCCTTATTTATTTCTTGTGATCATAATCATTTATTGATTTTATTTCACAATTATGATCACTCGATCGATCATCATTATTAATATTTGTGTACTCATTAGTCACCTTAGAATTTTTGGAGACTATTTATTTTAGAGATTTATACCTTATAGAATTAAGAATTCGATTTAGATTAAATGATCATGAGACTTATAAGTGATCAATGAGATCACTAATTATTTGAAGATTGATATTATTCATCTTTTATCACCAATTTGGGACAAAAAGAAAATATATGGAAATACCACATATACCCTTAGGTGGACGGTCATGATGTATATTTGGTGTAGATATATCTCCCAACTCTTGTACATGTACACCTTGTGTATTCATCTCGTGTATTTTTACACCATTAATTCAAATCTTATACACAATATCTTATACACCAATTATTTATTATAAACTTACCCAACATGTTGGAGGCTTCCCAACATCTCATGCCAACATCCTCCTCAATCCCTTCAATTTCATCCTCCCATGCAAGACCACACTTTGACCAATGTCTTTCTCCCCATGCTAGAGACAAGTTGGAAGACATAGAATTTGACCAAAAAATTTGTCTCCTCCCCCTCTCCACCTCAATTTTCATCCATAACACCTTGAGGATCAAAAACATTTGATCAAAATATCATTTTCATCCAACACATTCATAATTCAAGCATTTTCTCCAACTTCTCTCTAAAATCTCCAACATCTCTCTAAGTATATCTTCATCCACTCCTTCATATCTTCAAGAACACTTCTTCATATCTTCAAATCTTCAAACACCATTCCTTCACATCTTCAAATCTTCAAACACCATATCTTCAAATCTTCAAACACCATATCTTCAAATCTTCAAACACCATATCTTCAAATCTTCAAACACCATATCTTCAAATCTTCAAATACCATTCATTCACATCTTCAAACCTTCAAACAACATATCTTCATATCTTCAAATCTTCAAACACCGTATCTTCAAATCTTCAAACACCATTCCTTGACATCTTCAAACCTTCAAACAACATATCTTCATATCTTCAAATCTTCAAACACAATTCCTTCACATCTTCAAACATCATTCACAACTTCAAGAACATCTTCTTCATATCATCAAACACTTCTTCTTTCTTCAAACAACTAAACAAAAACAAACATTCTTTCTACTCAAATCATAAATTCGAACCATCACTACCAAGGTAAGGAAAATCTCTTTTTCAATCCATTTTTGATATCACCTAACTCATCTCTTTCACCTTCTAATTTAAGTTTGATTTTTGATTTTGATGTATACCTAGAAGACCTTTGAAGTTGTTAAGAGACTTGTCATCTTGAAGAAAATTGTGAAGAAGTTGGACTATAAGGTAAGAAATGGAATTTTTGGTACCTTTTCTTCTTCTTTTTTTATTTTCCAAACTTTGACACTCCATTTTCATTTTTGGAGTTTTAGGGGCTGACTTTGGAGGTTAACATTAAGGGTGACCAAAATCTTGCACTTGGAAGTCATTACTAGTCACACTTTATTCACTACACAAGGTAAGTGTAGTAATTCCAATTTTCTCACTATCTTCTTCTTCCCCTTAAATTTTAACCACATTCTTCTAACTCCTATATTTTTTTTTGATATTCCTTGACTTAGGGGCTGACCTAAGTCACTCCTTCATCGAGAGAGATTTATTTCATTTTTCCCAACAAACCGAACTTTAAGGTGGGTGGAAAAATCCTTTCAACTCCTAGGTGTTTTAATTCATAAAAATGCATGTAGTATTTTGTTATTGAGAATTTGAGATATATATTATGTATTGCATGCTATTTTCTTGTATCAAGTTGAAAAATTTCTCAAGTGTTACTCAAAATGCGATTTATCGAAAATTAGGACATACATGTACACTTTATTGTCATATTTGATAAATTCTTGTATGAGATGGTTATGTATGTGTATGACTCTTGAAATCTATGTTTTGTATGGCCTATAACCAGGAAAAGTCGAGCATAATTGATTAAATTTCGATTTTTGGACTTAAAATGCAAAAACGGAAAGTTGGTGGACTTAATTGCAAGAAAATAAAACTTAAGGGACCCCTCTGTAATTTTCGATTTTTGGGACTGAACTCAGGTTCAAAAATTATGTTTTAACATTTTATTAAAGTTTTAAGAGTTTTTAGATAAATAAAATCAACCCTTAAAAGCCCAAGGACTAGATTGTAAAATTTGAGAAGTTTTAGGGCTATTTTGCAAATTTCAAAACTGTACCAGACCCTAATTTTAAAATTTGAAATTTTAACTCTTAAGGGACTGGAAATAACATATTTTAAGTGTATTCCAAAAATCCAAGTGTTTAGAGCTTGGAAAGTAATTTTATAAAACTTGAGGGACCAAATTGTAAAAGATTAAACTTGAGGACCCAAATGAAATTTTCAGGACTTATACAGCCCATGTACCTGGAAATACTAATTTACCTATAACATAATTATATTTTGGACCCAAGGTTCAAATTTCATAACAATTGGACCCCTAAAAGCCTTAAAGGCAATTATTTCAAAATGGGACGAAAATGAGATTTTCAAAAGTTAAGGGACCTATACTTATGACGTTTTAAAACTGTTTTTGTCCCAATATCCCACTAACCTTAGTGACATTTTCCAACTGGAATCACATTAGAAGCCCTTCCGGTTTGTGAGTTCCGATTATTTTAAACTTAGGGCCCGAAATGATAATTTTAACAAATTTGGGGCCAATGTGAGAATTTTATAAAAACTCGACCTCAAAACTTTAAAAACCTGAATCTTTGAACAATTTAGAGAATTTAGGAACTGACCTCATAATATTTCAAGGTCGGGACATTTATTTATTTAACTTTTAACCCCAAAAGTATTGATTTTGACAAAACGGGGCTAATTGTAAATTTTATTTTTATAAGGACCTAACTCAAATTATTTTCTTTTAAAGAAACAGCCCTGGACCCTCTTACTTTAATATTTAATAAAAATATTTTAATTTCTCAAAAACCCCTTGACTTATCGGACCGCCTTGACCGATTAATACCCGATCGCGGGCGACTTCCTCGTCTTGCGATTTGAATCTATAACGGGACTTATGTTCCACCTAATCGTTCAAGATATCAAAGATTGCTTATCCTCCCGATAATCATCTTCATCCAAATAACTCCACCAATGCCATAAGTACCTTACGCAAATTTTTCGAAAATGTTTCATGAACTGCTTCCCGAATCAATAATACTCGACTGCCTGGTTGACTACATGAACTTGTGTTTACTTCCTGCTTGAGTCAACTTGGTGTGTCGAGCTCACAGTCGGAATGGATACGTCGGGGATGGAACCGGGCAGCTCGGCTGCTATTCCACTCTTCCGGCCCCATCGTCCTAATCCCGCAACTGAGGGATGGAGTTTGTCCAAGGGAAGCGGGTCGTAGTACTTGAGGTATAATCATGATTATGACAAATCCGAGCCTTGCTAGCTCCACTGTGGATTTTGTCTTTGCCTACGGAGCGATAAGGTGACAGGTCTTGGACCATCTTGCTCGGGGAGTTACAAGGAAGAACGAAGGAATCGCTGTCTGATCCACACGATTCTGGAGTTAATCGGACCCGTTTGGTTGGCGCTACAAATCCGTACGCAACCGCTACTTGTATTGCATAGGTTGGCGTTACAAATCCGTACGCAACTGCTACTTGTCTTGCATAGGATTGGCGTTACAAATCCGTACGCAATCCTCCTGTCTGCTTGAACCATAGTGCCTGCGTGACCACAAACTATTTTCTTAAACTATATAAGTATGTTACTTAATATATTTATCACGACGCTTGTGGACTGTGTGTGAAATCATGCATCATCTCTCACGCGTTTTCATACAACCAAATTTCTCGCATTAACTATTTATATCGCCACACTTGCACACGATCACCCCATCCACTGAGATTTATGTCTCATTCCCTCCTGTTTTCTAACCTTTAGATGAAGAGTTCGCTGAAGACATCGAACCTACCGCAGATTGAATCTCTATCCGTGATGTGGAGCGACAATTCCTTTTACTTTTATTTGTTGTTGGACTCCTTCATTTATTTTTGTTTGGACTGTAAGTTAATTTAGATAATCTTTTGGGTTGTATTCGGATACCGCCAGACTTTAAGATTGTAATCTGTACTCGTGTTTATTTTAATTCCGCTGCATTAGACTCTATTTCACTTGGAGTTTGGTATCTTTGGTTTAGACTGTTGATTTATTTCTGTTTAAGTGATCGATCGGTGTCGCGTCACGTTTGGGGCGTGACATTGTACGTGCCAAAGGGAATGACACATGACTTCTCGAAGATGAAGGATCATTGGTTGTGACAATTCTAAATAAAAACGGAACGATGAATGCCATTAATTAATTAAATTAATATCTTTAAAATTTATTTAAATAATTTAAATAATATGAATTATCAAACCTCCTCTTGAAATCACTTATCTCTTCAACGTCTCCATTCAAAATCAATTTTGTAACATGATAAGTGTTCGAAACCTTGACATCTCCTGAAGAATATGAAAAATACAGCAAGGTCAATAAAATGTAAAATTGTTGTCACTTTAAAAAACCTCAAAATAATAATATAGAATACATCAGATATAAATAGCTTACCTCGATACACCTTTGCACGCCCCTTCTGAAGAATTAAAAACCAAAGGTTCCACAGTAATTTCCTCGAGAAATGGTAAAATCATATCAACGTACTCTTCCTATAGAGTGCGGTCGATGCAATTGTTACTACAATGAAAAAAATTAGATGATGCATAGTTCAAAAAACAAAAACAAAAATTAATAAAATTATTACTCCAAATCCTCTAATGTTATGTCAATGTATCGTGTCGTTTTCCCAGCAAGCTCTTGGGTCTGTACAGATTGCATGGCAACCACTCTTCCTATGACATCTGTATAATTCAGTTTCATAAAATATTAGTGTAAATTTCACAAACTAAAAAAAGAACCAGAATGTATGAAAATTAAAAATATGATTTTATACATACCGATCAACAATGTCTCGTCAACATTTTCCACATTCAAAAATTGACCAGCTCTTGAAATTGAATAAAAACCTTGGAAGTGAACTATCATCCATCTGAAAAATATGGGTCTTTCCATGTAACATTATCTTGTATTTAACATCAATGGTTTTGTATTTGTCTGAATAATATGAAACCAAAAAGTCCTTGATGGCATAGACATTGCCCTCAGTCAGCTTTTTCTTGTATTGGCCAATATTATTCTTTCTGATGATACCATGAATCCTATCTCCCTGCATTTAGAATTTTGAGATTGAATTATTGTTTTAGAAAACAGATTACTAAATAGCAAAAATTAAGAACAATACCTCGGCATCGTGAAACACTAATTCCAGACTCTGAATCTGACTTTTGTCATTAAACGAAGGTTTTTCATACAGACGAACCAAATGCAATTTCATAGCCCATTGTGATTTGCTCATATTGATATCCCTAATCAAGGTTATCATCGGTGCCATGTGTAAATTTTAAGAGTGAAGATTGCAACGTATATATGTAATTGCTCGAGTCAGATGAATGAATGCAATGAAACAATGAATGCAATGACATCTGTTATTTTTAGATAAGCTAATGAGCATATTTTTATAAATTTTTCTTGTGTTTGGAAAATTATTCGTTTCTTCCAAAATCGGTACACAGATATTCATTACATATACATTTTTATTATATTTCGTTTACTAATTTTTGGATTTGACAACGTCCAAAACTTTTTTCTGCGAAGCTGGAAAATAGAAATAGAAAATAATGTCAAATTAAGCTTGCAAATCTTTGAAAATTCATTGCAAAACAACATCAATAGTCAAACTTTCACTATTTGTGGTTAATTTCGGATTTTGTTCGGTTTTCCAAAGATTGGAAAATAATGCCAAATTAAGCTTGCAAATCTTTGAAAACTCATTGCATAACAACAACATTAACTTTTAATTTTTGTAGTTACTTTAGGATTTTGTTCGGTTTTTCAAAGATTGGTATGACACACATTTGGAAAGTATGTATCACATGGTCGGTTCTATTTACGATAAATTCATTTAATTCAGATGGCAGAGATTTTCAAATTATGCAAATTCAATAGATGTTATTATGTAAATAAATAATTATTTCCATACAATGTAATAACTGATTAATATATTTTCCCAAATTTATAAGATTTGTAGTTTGATTAAGCAGTCAAATATAACTTATTTAATTACTGGTTAATATATTGGCCAAATCACTGAATAAATTGGTTAAATTTAATTAGTAATTTGGGCAAGAATCGATTACAACCAAAAAAAGAACCGATTAAATTTAATTTAACTTATAAAGCAATATTTCCTTAAACGATATATCATTATTTGAAGAAATCGTGTTGAATCGGTTTCAACAAGAAAAAAATATGAAAATCGTGTATTACTATTAAAGGCAACTTGTTTTAGGCGGGAAAAACTCTAGTTACTATTTAAAGAGGACTTGCTTATTATATATATAGATATAGATATAGATATATAGATATAGATTATGTTAGTGATGAAATTACATTATACTAGATTTTACTATAATGCATATACTTCTAATATTTTATTATATTGTCTACTTTATTATATCATTGAGTAGTAATATGTAAAAATCTTATTTGAAAAGGTAGTGTGGCGCTGTGGCGGCATTTAGTATAATTGTTCACCAAAATTTTTTGAATCACTATTCTGCAAGTGTACATTGTAATTTATAGGATAATGGCAAGTAAGGTCGTATTTAGGGATTGACTACGAAACACTTAGGCTATAATAATATTGTATTTCAATTTTATTAAAGCGACCGAATATCACAAGTTTTCAAGAAATAATCAAAAAATAAAAGTAAAACAAATAAATTCGAACTCCATAAGTATTTTCAACAACTACGAAAGCAACCTAGGCACATAATCTCAACATGCTTCTTCAATATTAAATCCAATCAATGTTTCAAATCCAATTTATGTGTTTCTATGGATTCAATTCCTAAACTAGTTTATTCCCCCTCCCGGGTGGCGCATAAATAGTAGATTAACAATAATTGAGGTCTCCCGATACATCATTACTATTACTAACTCCCAACAGATCTTTGAATTGAAATACTCCTCACAACCAGAAGTAGTCTCCCGATACATAACCCTATTTATGTCTGAATTCGATTTTCGTCTTGCTAGAACTCACCTCCTGGATTATGGTCTAACATGCATGACATGCAAATTATTGGCCAAATAATCAACAATTAAGAATAAGCACTCGAATTCATAAAATAGAACACATGAATCAATTAAGAAAACAATCAATCAAGATTTAACATGAATCCACTGTTTTGATTATGCCCTAGGATCCGAAAGATTAGCCAAACATTGATAACAAATTCATAGACAAACTTGAAATCAACATTGTGACATACAAGAGATCTAAACTAAGAAAGAAAACTCTTTGTCAGGATGGATCCTCCTTCCAAGTCTTCGAAGCTCTTATGCTTCCGTAGATGTGAAAGGCCTTGTGGTGTTCTTCGTAACCTAGCCCTCCTCTCTTAGAAGACCTTTGATCTGTGTAATCCTGTGTGTTTTGGTGTGTTGTTTGTTTTGTGATTGATGTCAGATGATGAAAATATGTTCAGTCCTTGGCCCCCTTATATAGGTGCTTTAAGAGATCACTGGTAGAGTTCTAACGAGATTATGACTTAAAATCAGCCACAACAACATCGCACGGGCCATTTGGTTTCACACGGCCACCCCACACGGTCGTGTGGGTCTACACGGGCCAACTGTGCGATTGGTTTTTGACTCTGAAAATTGCTGAAGCACTTCACATGGTCGTGTGACTGTTGATATGATTGTGTGACTTATAAAACGTGCGAATTTGCTCATGGGGTCTTCAAGAAGATTGTAGCCCTTTCTCTTAGCTTTCCATATCCACTTGAATCGGCTCAATAACAATTGTGTAAATAAAGTTATGGCCAAAGTACTAAACCCTGCCAGTGCTAGAAATTGTTAGCGTGTTTGGACGTTTTTTAAGGAAATTCTCTTTTGTTCAACCATCCATGCTTCTTTCCTTTACATCTTTGCTCGTACCTTGTCTTTTTACATATCGTTTGAAATATGTTATCACCTTTTATCCAATTTCGCTCCATTTTCTGCAAAATTCACAAGAGTACGCAGTATCATGCCCAACAGAGGAAACCAAGTAAAATACACCAAATATGCGTGCAAATGCATCAATTATATATTTTACACGTATCAAAATCCCCCAAACTTGAACCATTTCTCGTCCTCGAGCAAACTAAGAAAAATAATATCAAGGGGTACAAAGAACACACAAGAACACTATAAACATTTAATCTCATTCGACTCCATATCTAAGTAAACCATGCAATTCATTATCCATAAGCCATCAATCAAAAGTTTGGCATAATTAACACTCTTTCGGGTACTTGACATCGCGACTCACAAGTAAATAGTGTATCACTCAACTCTCAAAGTGTATGGTAAGTGTTACTCTCAACTCAATTCATTGAATGTAGAACTACCATAGGCTTGCAAATCGTCTAACATCTCTACCACTTTTGTGTGCACAATTTAAGAATCAAAAAAGACTTTTTCATTTGGTTGTAACGTAGGCTCTTTGGTAAGGGTAGGAAAAATTTGGATTAAGTGACTTGACTTGAGCAAATAAATTTAAGCACATAGACTTGCAATTCACCAACCCAGTTTTGTCATAAAACTCATTCTTTCAAGTTATTTTCCTTTTTCTAACTTAACTCCACCATTTTTCTCATTTTTTCCATTCTTAGGCCTTTTTGCCTTCTTTTCTTTTTCTCTTCAGCCACAAGCTCTTAATTATTCAAAATTTCCAGAATTGTTTTCTTTCTTTTCTTTCCTTTGCTCGATTTTTTTCTCTTTCTTTTTCAGAGATTTTTCTTTCTTTTTTGAGCTTCATTATTCTTTCATTTACCTAAACACTGCTTATCCCTCTTTCTTTTGCAACTTTCTCTCTTTTTCACAATTTCACCACATCTCCTCCAAACTTTTTATCTACTATAAGCTCAAGTAATATTAGGGATAAAAATCATCTTTCAATTTTTAAAGATCAAAATGTGGCTAACAATAAAAAGTTAAGGCTCAAAGTGTCTAACCTGAGAATCATGAGTTCATAGGTACGCTTTTTAGGCTAAGTAGGCTAAACGAAGATGGCCTTAAATCATTTTCAAAAATGGAAAACACACATGGCTTCAATGAAGATACCAAAACAAGTTTTAGAATTCTAACATTCATGAATGACAGACTCAAGAAAAAATAAGGTCGCATAATATGAAAACAGTTATAGGCACAAAAGCTCCAGGCTTATTTTTCGCAACATGTTCAAATTCCCAATTTTCCCAATCAAGGCCAAGTAAAAGACATCTCCTCAACAATTCATCACATTATTCATGAAAATATTTCATCTCCTAAAATCAAATGCTCATAGTAAAATCATACAGAAGCTTTTTGTACTTTTTCAAATTTCTGATCCCAAATCACACAAAATTAATTAGACGTGCTAAAGCAATAAACATGCTTAAATAAAAATAAAAACAAATCAAAAACATTTTTGAAAGTTTTTATGCAGATTTTTATGCTCTACATGCAATCCTAAATGCAATGCAAAATGCAACAGTACTTATTTACGAATTCTTGATAACCCCACCCCCCAAACTTAAAATATTCTTCGTCCCGACCATATGAGGAAATTATCAAAAGAAAGCGGAATGCATAAAAAAAATACTTACAAATTTCGAATATCATCTGTTGCTTCGATCCCACACGGTCGTGTGGTGTCACATTACCTAGCCGTGTGACTCGTCTCTATTTTTGAGTCACACGGTCCGTTTGGCCTGGTTCACACGACCGTGTGACGTATCCTTTTTTACCCTAGAGTTTGTCACAACGTCTCTTTGGTTGCCTACCACAAAGCGCTAAGTTTTACGTCTTCAGCCAAACTTCAGATTTCTAACATCAATGTCATTGAACCGCGTCGGTTGAAATCCTTGAGCCCTCATATTTTGTACCATCCATTAGATGAATGGCGTTGCACTATTTTCCTGGATTAAGTTCAGTATCGCTTGAGAATTTGCCCTTTTGATGTTGGCCTCCCACTGCAGTAGCGATCAGGGTACTTGTTTCTCCAAAGATTTCAGTCTCACATTCAAGAAAAATAATGTTAGAAACAAAGCAACAAAAAACATATTTACAAAAGAAGAAAAAATCGAAAATAAAATAATTATTTACAGAAATAAAAATAAAAAAAATTTATTTACAATTCACAAAAGGAAGAAAAAAAATCAAAAATAAATCAAAAAATTTACAAAAATTGAAAAAATAAAAAATTTACAAAAATAAATCGAATAAAAATTTACAAAATTTTGTTCAATTAAGATTGAACTACTTATTACTATATCTAAGTAGAATCTTTCAATCCCCGACAACAACGCCAAAAATATTTTGGATCTCTATACTGCAAGTATACAGTGTAGTTTATAGGTTAATGGCAAACAAGGTCGTATTCCTCTGAGATTGTCTATCACTACAAGAAAACTTTTGATAGACACCACCAAAAAGACACCGGTTTTAAGACTTTACTGGTGTCTTTTCCCATATAACAGCGGTTTTGTATGAAACCGGTGTCTAATTAGTGTTGTCGTTTGATAAACAACAGCGGTTTCCTGGAACCGGTGTCTATTGTAAAAACATTTCCCAAATACACACCGGTTTTGGCATCGGATTTTGAAACCGGTGTCTATTTATATAAATTATTTTAGATTAGACACCATATCTTTCGACACCGCTTATAGAACCGATGTCTTTGTCTTTTAACACCAGATCTTTAGACACTGGTTCTCGTTAGGGCACAGCCTGAAATTTACAAACCATGAAGTAAATTCAACCTGACAATTTTTTTTTCTTGCTTTCAAAAATTGGCATAACTAAAAACCCATATCAACATAATCCCCATTATTTAATTTCCAGAAAGCAAAAAATATCAGTTGATAGCCTTTTCGCAATCTTCAAACTCTTTCAGCAATTTCGAATCCCTAATCCCAACCAAGAATTGGGCCACCGCCTCAAAACCGGCGCGATAAAACATCGTCACGCTCAAAACATCGCCCAAGACGCTCCTCCTCGGCTTTGTTCGCGTCCACCACCACCCCAACCGCTCCTCCCATCGCCTCCCCCACCGCCGCCTTCACCCCCCCTCGCTCCCCACTCCGCCCCCCCACGCTCTTAACTAACGACCGCATGCGCGTGCGTGCGCGCGCGCTACCAGGGCACCATCCATCGGCCACCGCACTCGATCCGGTCGACCCGTGTTGTCGGGGCCCTCGACATGCTCCGCCACACCGTCCGTCACGTGCCAACGCCGATGGTGGAACTCCTACGGCGGCGGCGGCGCGCATTTAGGAAGTCCGCCGTCTTTTCTTGGGGACGAGTCTTGGTCGTCGAGAAACGATCGGAGGAGGTCGGTGAAGAGGTAGGGGTGGAGGTCGCTGAGCCAGAGGAAGGGTTTCTCGACGGCTTTGCGCCACTCGGGGTAGAGGCACTGGGCGACGTCGGAGGCGGCGACAGCGGCGAGGGCGAGGTAGTAGGAGTGGAAGTGGTGGTGCATTCCGTCGACGTGGGCGGAGAGGAGGGTGGGGGAGACGGAGAAGGAGGAGAGGACACGGCGGAGCTGGGGGAGGAGGGTGGTTGACAGGGTGTTGATCCAGTTATTGTAGGAATCGATGAAGGGTTTTTACGGTGTATCTCTTTTATATTTTGTATCTCTTTTAGATAAAAATATTAGGATCTTGATGAATAACAAAACTTTAGAGACCAATGAGTCTAAGCCTGCATGGTCTCTTTTAAGTGAATTTGGGATGATACTTGTGAATGTCATTGAGTTTGTATATTGTGTTGTCTAAATCCAAATACAGCTTAGTCTCAGTAATTATGTTTCTTTGTTTTTACCTTTGAGCTTATATACTCTAATTTTTTACAGGAATTAAATGACTAATGGTTGCCTCTACCTTTTAGTGAGAGCAAAATTAAATATCACCAAATGATTTCACTAATCATATTTGAGAAACTATATATCATCAACTTTTATGAAATCTTATTCAGGCAGCCTTGTTATAGACCTCGAGATTTTATCATAGTGATGACTACGTGGTCAATCTTTATGAATTTTATAGTCTGACACGGTGGGGTAGTTTGGTAAAAACTACTCATGTTCCGATCAATAATATTTTTAGATAACTGATACTGAATAGAAAAGAAACATTGGTGGTGTTTTTGGGCTCAAATTATTCACAGTTGGTTTTCTGAATTTTTCTCCCTGTAAAGAATGCTTCTACCAGTTTTGGGATTTGATATGAAGTTTTAACTCATGGGGGTTTCTTATTTGTAGATGTCATTATTGTGTGCTTAGTCATCGAATTATCATTCTCTGGGCTAATTTGCTAATTTTTAATATTTGTTTCATGGAGTAATTTCCCACTTGCTTGACATGCAGTACTGCACTTCTTTTGTATTGTCGACGTCTTATTTTGTTTCCTTTTCATTTTTGCTACCCTTTTTGATTGTTATATGTAATATTGTGCAAAGAAGTTGTTGGAAATGGCATGTACAATGCTTGAGGCAGTTGGAAAATCGTAGGATTTATAATCTAGTACAGGATCTAAAGGGTATAATTATTGTTTCTTATTCTTGTTGTAGTGATAGGAGCTGGAATGACATGACCAATATTGATCATGCCTTTAGTTGAATGTATATAGCCTTTTTGTTGGTTGATAGAATTGGATTATAAATTTGTAGTTGCTTTATTGAAAGGAAACTTTACTACTTTTTGTTGGATTATGGATCTTTGTGATTTTAGTATTAATGCATTTTTTGTTGATTGGTGGAATTGGATTTCATCATGAATTGCTTATTAATATGGATTTTTTGCAGCTTTAATTTGTATTATATCTAGGGCTTATAAATTTTATTCCATACAAAAGACGCCGGTTTAAAACTGGTGTGTAGAACCGGTGTGTATTCTTTTAAAGAAAGCGGTTCTAAACCGGTGTTAAATACATAAACTTTTAACATCAGGACCTTAGAAAGCGGATATCTTATCTCTACGACACCGGTTTTAAACCGGTGTCTTTTAAGGAAATGACACCGGTTCTCAACCACTGTTAAAAAGTTCAGACTTTTAATACCAGTGGCTTTAACACCGGTTGTTTTACTAATAAACACCGGTTTAAAACCGGTATCTTTAAAGGAAACGACACCGGTCTAAAACCGCTGTTAAAAAGTTCAGACTTTTAACACCAGTGGCTTTAACACCGGTTGGTTTACTAATAGACACCGGTTTAAAACCGGTGTCTATCAGCATTTTTGTTGTAGTGTATGAAACACTTAGGCTATAATAACATCGTATTCTAATTTTATTGAAGCGACCGAATATCACAATTTTTCAAGAAATAATCGAAAAATAAAAGTAAAACAAATAAATTCGAACTCCACAATTATTTCCAACAACTACGAAAGCAACCCTAGGCACATAATCTCAACATGCTTCTTCAATATTAAATCCAATCGATGTTTCAAAACCAATTCATGTGTTTCTATAGGTTCAATTCCTAAACTAATATATTCCCCCTCCCAGGTGGCATATAAACAGTAGAAGAATAATAATTGAGGTCTCCCGATACATCACAACTATTACTAACTCCCAACAGATCTTTGAATTGAAATACTCCCCACAAATATAAGAAGTATGCCGATACATTAACTTGTTTATGTCTGAATTCGATTTTCGTCTTTCTAGAACTCACCTCTCGGATTATGGACTAACAAATATGATATGCAAATTATTTTCCAAATAGTCAACAATTAAGAATAACCACCGAATTCATAAAATAGAACACATGAATCAATTAAGAAAACAATCAATCAAGATTTAACATGAATTCACAGTTTTGATTTTGCCCTAGGATCCAAAACATTAGCCAAACATTGATAACAAATTCATAGACAAACTTAAATCAACATTGTGACATCATTGAAGTACAGACAAGAGATCTAAACTAAGAAAGAAAACTCCTTCATATCAGGATGGATCCTCCTTCCAAGTCTTCGAATCTCTTGTGCTTCCGTAGATGCGAAAGACCTTGTGGTGTTCTTCGTAACCTAGCCCCCCTCTCTCAGAAGACTTTGATCTGTATAATCCTATGTATTTTGGTGTGTTGTATGCTCAATGTTGTATGAATGATGTCAAATGATGAAAATTCGTTTAGGCCTTGGTCCCTCTTATATAGGTGCTTTGAGAGATCACTGGTAGAGTTCTAAAGGAATTAGGACTCAAAATCAGCCGCAGACACATCGCACGGGCCTTGTGGTTTCACACGACCACCCCACACAGTTGTGTGGGTCTACATGGGCCGACCGTGCGATTGGTTTTCGACTCTGAAAATTGCTGAAGAACTTCACATAGTCGTGTGACTGTTCACACAGTCGTGTGACTTATAAAACGTGCAAATTTGCTCCTAGGGTCTTCATAACAGTTGTAGCTCTTTCTCTTAGCTTTTCTTAACCATTTGAATCAGTTCAATATCAATTTTGTAGAGAAAGTTATGGCCAAAGTACTAAACTCTGCCAGTGTTGGAAACCGTTAGCGCGTTTGGACGTTTTTTAAGGAAATTCCCTTTTGTTCAACCGTACATGCTTCTTTCCTGCACATCTTTGCTTGTATCTTGTGTTTTGACATATCCTTTGAAGCATGCTATCACCTTTTGTCCAATTTAGCTCAATTTTCTACAAAATTCACAAGAGTACGCAATAGCATGCCCAACAAAGAAAAATAAATAAAATACACCAAATATACGTGCAAATGCATCAATTATATATACCTAAATAAGCCCTTAAATGCACGTATATTTTACACATATCAGTAATATTGTAATAATTTTTATTATATTACATTGATTTTATCTCTCTGTATAAAAAATTTACTTATAAAATATTATGAGTACAATAGATCATAACATAAAGGCTTTCAGATTTAGCTGGGTGTAAACGAATCGAATCGAATATCAAGATATTCTATTCATATTCTGCTAATTTAGATAAAATTCTTAATTCATATTCTTTTAATACTAGAATACAAAAATCAATTCTTATTTTTATTTGATAATATATACGAATATATACGAATCAATTCAAATATTCGTATTCGAATTCTTAACATATATTCTTACAAATGCATTCTGAACTCTAATAGCTTCAACTAAAATTTTTTTGTATGCAGAATTCCATCGGGTAGGACAATAAATAATTAACATTTCCACTAGTATTCCCAAATGTTGTTCATTATCAGAGAACTTCGTCAACCTAGATTATGATTGATTAATGAACTGCACATTCACATAACATTGCTCTTGGAGGATGAATATATAGTGGACCACTATTGAATCTTATCAGTCTTAGAATCAACACAAATCATGACATGGAAAAATAAAAGGTGAAAAAATAGATGATGAAAAAAAGGAGAATGTGAAGGTCAGGCTTGAGACACCGAGATAGTGGAGGGTCTAGATACTTTTTGACCTATGATCTCTTAAGATGATTCACCTATTTTCTATTTCTTTCTTTTACTTGTAAATGCATAGATGCTTAAATTATATTTGGGCTTGCTAATTGTAATGGGCGTACTAGTTTTTTTATAGAGAAATTGCCTTGATTACCCTTTTTTCTGGGAAAAGTTCTATCAGTTATGCTGAGTTCCTTTAAATATGCGCCCAGTTGACTTTTTTACTTTTTTTAACGCTTCTGTATATATTTTGGATAGTTTTACGCCTTTTTCAATTTTTTTTGTTCCAGTATTGCTTTATAGGTTATTTTTGTTATTTCGATGTTGTTTTTATTTGTTTTTTAGTTGTTTTCATGTTGTTTTAATTTTTTTAATACAGCTTTTATACCTATTTTTTACGCTCTTTTTTTCACGTGTTATTTTATAGATTGTTTATGTTGCTTTTGGGTTGTTATATAATATTTTTAATATTGTTCTCATATTTTTCACTTGTTTCTATGCAGTTTTCAATGTGCAAATAATTTTTTTACCTAATTTGTAAGCTCTTTTAATTCATGTGGTGATTTTTATATTGTTTATATTATTTTTGGGTTGTTTATATGCTATCATTAATGTTGTTCTCATGTTTCTTTGTTGTTTCTATGCAGTTTTCGATGTTTCAATGCAAGTTTTACCTATATGTAAGCTCTTTTTGTTCATATGATGTTTTATATATTTTTTTGTTGTTTCTAGGTTGTTTCTATATAGTTTTTAACTTGAACAACACCCGTGTGGAATTAGCTCTAATTTATCGACTTCTTGGTATTTGATTGTAGGATGAATTCTTTAAAGGGGAACGCTATTAACACCCCCAAAACTTATCAATATACCCTCCTTTCTTAATACACCTCCAACACTTTTTAAAAATTATCTATTTACTTAATACACCCTTCTATCATTCCCCAATTTGCCCTTCCCCAACTAAACACCAACTCTTTCCCCTCAATATATAAAATCACCCAACACATACAGCTATACACCAACACACACGACTCACGACATTGCCCAGAAGTATTCATTAACAACGATGCAATATTTGGAGGATTTGGGTACGAACGTTGGAAAGAAGGATTTTATGTTGTTTATGACAGGTCACCACTCACCTGCACTTTCCACATTCCATATGTTCCAGAATTTGATGGACTTTCCCCATAAATGAGCTCCTTACTGACTAGAGCAACACCCGAAAGATTCATTGGTGCCAAGTCAAAGTGGTAATTCATTTCAATAATGACCATCTCAGAAGCTTTTTGGAGAAACACATTTTTTAATTCTCCTTGCAATTTAACAAATGACATCTGATGCCAAAAAATGTCAAGGCCCATTTGCCAATTTGTTACTACACAACCAAGAAAATATATACTGAAAGAGAAGGGTACATCACAGTTCATCCGATAAGATTATAAGGTTTACAAAATGAGGGGAGAAAAAAAATGTGGGTGGGTAGATATAAAATTATAAGGTTTAAAAAAGATAGGGTGAATTTAGAGATTTGGTTGGTGCATTTAGAAATTTGGTTGGATACTAAGGGTATTTTAGTCTTTTAAATTGGTATAATTTTTGTAATTAAAGAGAGGGAGTGTATTAATAAATTTTTGGGGTGCTAATAGCGACCTCCTTCTTTAAATAAAGCCTAACTAAAAATGAAAAAATGGAGTTAAAAAATAAAATAAAAAATCATTATGTACGTGAAAGTGATAAATACAATATAAGATATCATACCTCTTGTGTTGTAAGAAATGCATTCTAAACTAAAGATACTTGAGTTGTCTCTATATGCAGGTACAACATAAACCCGAAGTAATCGACACCTACGGCAATTTTATTGGATTGATGTCACTGTCTAAACTGAATAATGTGGTCATTTGCAGCAATCTCTTGTTTGTCTATATTGATGTTGCTGCTGTTACTTGATTCTATTCAAATGCAAATAATGGGTGGGTTTTGGAAAAGAGATTGCACCAATTTATAGTGCTGATAAACATCGAATTTCAAGGCCAACTTTTAGCTTTCCAATGCAATTTGTAATCAGTAATTTATCTGCAATGAATAATACAACTGTATACATTTTATTATACTTTATATATGAATAAACAAATTAAAATGAAAATTGGAGAATTATTAATGAGTTTCAACTGTCTCATGCATAATATTTAATAGGACTATTTTCTATGCAACAAATATTTCAATTTCATTAAATTATATATATTGCAGCCGAGATAAAAGGAATTGAAAATGAACAGAATTGTGTATTTCCAACGCAATATTTTGGCTGCCTAATTAATGAACAATACTTGTCAAGTTTGGCAAGTGATTTTTGGCGGGATATTTCCATATTTGGAGACTATCCTGCTTTTATATATATATTATATAGATTTGTAAATAATGTACTGTTGTTATTACTTTGTTAATATGCTATTTTCTTCTTTGCTATTTATTTTTTGATTTATTGCGTTGATCTTGTCTGATGTCTCATTCAATCATTACAGATATTGATCTTGATCAAAATATAGAGGATATGGATGATGAGTTGAAATTTTAATATGTCTGCATATGCCTTAGATTAATGTTTGACTTTCATTATTAAAGAGAGATTCAGAATTTTGAAAGGACGCACATGTTTGGCCTAATGGTCTTAATGAACAAGCATATTGGAGTAAAACATTGGAGTGAGTAACACATCTATAATTTTTTTTAATATGCTTTTTTACTGTTTTGTTGTACAGAGTATAGTCCTTACTCTAGTCCCTCAAATGCCAATGTTTTTCCTCATTTTTGATCACTAGAATAGTTGAATTATCCATCCAGATTATCTGGATACAAGTGGATTACTTTTCATTTTCTTTAATAAGACTCTTTTATTTATTTTTTCTTTTAAATACTTTTAACTTGGGCTTATTTGGTTAGACGATCCGTGGCCCATGACATGGCTGGATTGGGCCAATTTCAAAAATTTTAAAAAAGTGAGGTAAAAAACAATTTTGGCCCATGGACATGTGTTTTGTTGTACAGAGTGTTTACTCTAGTCCCTCAAATGCCAATGTTTTTCCTCATTTTTGATCACTAGAATAGTTGATTATCCACAACTACTAATTTTGATTTGGTTAGACGAGTGGCCCATGACATGTAGAAAATAGTCGTGGATCTAGACTAGACCCAGCTCTCGTACTGAGACCCGGACCCGAACCCATTAAGGATCCAGTTCTTTTTGACCCATTACCTGTTTCTCAAAATAATTAAGACCGTCGAGAAGAAGCGGTTCCTAGCCAAGACAAAAAGCCATCTCCACGCGCCACCATCCCCCGCCTGTCCTCTCTCTATTTCTTCCGCCTCCGTCGCCGTGACTGACATCTTCTTCTCTCCCCTGAAACCACCACCACCGCTATTGTCTGAATCTCTCTCTCTCTCTCTATCTCTCTCTCTCTCTATCTATCTATCTCTCTCGGCAGCTCTCCTGCTGCGTATTTGCAGCTTCAGGGTATACATTTACTTACTATTTGTTGTTGATTTTAGTTATCTTATTAATTGCTGTTTGTAACATCTAAAATTCGAGATCTTGCTTCGGTTTCGTGGATCTCTTTTTTCATGCAATTTTGGTTTGGTCTTCAATACTTGATATTATCAGAGATATGGATTCTCTGTTTGTAATTCTCAATTACATTAGGTAAAACTGCGATGTAATTATTAAGTTTATTTACATTTTAGTAACAGTCTTGGTCTTTTATTGCGTTGTCAAATATAGTGAAACCTGAAAATACTTGTGTCTTTGTGTTATTCAAGCTACTGAATCTTTTAGTTGTTCACACGCAAAAATTTCACACAAATAGAATGAATCACTTCTGTGATTTCAAAAGTTTCTGTTCATGCTAAGCAATAGTTCACGATTAGAGTGATCTATATCAGTGAATTTGAAAAACGCCATATGCCAGATTCATATACCTTTCATATGTTTAGTTCATGGAATAGATACTTGTTTTTGGTTGAATTGTTTTATGCCAGAGAATTATATGACTGAAATATGCTTCTTTTATGCAGATTAAGTGAAATACTGGATGCTTTCTCTTTGGCAGTTTGTAGCTTCTAATGGGAGAGTGTTTTGGGGTTGGTTCTTTATTATAATCGGCTCGTTTTCATTTGTGGGTTTCCTGTATGCTGCTGTTATATCAAAGCTTCAGCCTCCTTCTGATAATGTTATCATCCAAGCCATACAAAATGACTGGTATTTTTATCTTCCATTTGATAACCTACTTTAATAATGTATCAATTCTCTGTCACTGAGGGTATTTTCTTGTATGTGGTGTCTCTTGTTGTGAATCAGATTGATTGTCTTATTGTGGTGGAAAGTGTACTCTTCTCAAAATTGAAGCTCTATGCCTTTCAGTATATACGCTAAATATCTCCACGTGATACCAAATTTGATCAGAAAAAATTATGTACTATGGAAAAAATGAACTTTTTTGTACAAACTAACTTTTTTAAAAAATTATTTCCCATTTCTTGGTTTTCCCCTGCATCTTGTAAGCATCAGGCGTTGGAGGAACCACAGAGAGGAGGTGGGGGGAGTTTGAAGTGACGTAAGTTACAGGTGAAGTGATTAATCACATTTGCTGTCAGTCTTAATGTAGAGAAAAGGATAACTCTGATATTATGGTATTTATCAACAAATTATTGTTCTATGAATTTCTTCTTTGGTTTTGTTAACACAATATGCACAATTAGCATGCATGATTTAGGCAAAAAATTCTGCTGGTAAGTATTCTATGTTCAGTCGCTGTTCTAATGTCAATATTTGTCGTCAATGGCTGGCTTTGGTTTCCAGCTTTCGTTCTGATTCATGTGGGACAAACTAATCTTCTGCATATTCTATTATTTCACATGCTTACCTAGACAAAGATAATAGAATGATAATATTAAGTGATTGGGCAGGTATTATTGTTTCTTGGTGCCGTTGACACTCCCGATCCTCGTTGTTTCAGTGTATTTCCATTGGCTAAGCATGAAATTGTTCAAGCATGCATGATCTTACTTAGATAGGCTTTAGTTGGCAACCGCAGTGAGAAACAACGGTACATCTTTTCTTATCTTTCTTCATCATTGTGAAACGAAAAGAAAAAAAAAAGATTTTTAATTTTTCAGTCATCCAGTTATAGTTAATTTTTTCCCCTTTAAAAGTGAAGCAAAGTGTAGACAAGAAGACGAAAGAAGAAGTGGGTACTTCACTGTTTTTTATTTTGGTAGTATCAAATCTCTTCCCAATGGAATTTGAAAGTCCATTTGAAGGTGAAACTCGCAATATCTAAAAACTCAGAAATATCCAAAACCTGCCAGGTGAATTTTCGTAAATGAATTGAATTACATTGTACCCTAGGATCATCATGTGCTCCTTCTTTTAGCCCCTCATGTAGTCAAATCATCCACAAATTTTCGCACATTATCTAGCCTAACATAAGCATAACACCCACAAATACCTATTTTCACCCAGAGAACTAGTTTAAAAATATCTTTACCTTTGAGGCTCAGTCATATTACAAAAAAATCAAGTTATTTTTCAATTGCAAATATCTCCTTGACATTTATTTCTATTTTACAAATTCCACCTCTAGAGAATACAAACCTCAGGGGGGTCTTGAATACCTGAATGAGGTTTGTAAATTTGAAAGATAACTGGAGTTTTTTTGTAATTAAGCTGAATCTTAGGGGTAGTTTTACAAATTTTACCCTAGATCTTTTGTCATCTGTCTAAGCAGACCTGTCATTCGAATTTCTTATTTGGCTAGACGAGGTTGGTGAATGGTGACGGTACAAATCTTGAATGCCACGCCCTCCAAACACGATCATCACATTCACCATCCGCAAACCTTATGGCCATAAGCTTTTACTAAGCTTATGTACGATTATATATGGTAACCCATTTGGATCACCAAAAAAAACAAGGTTTCATTTTCATTTGTTCACACTTTCTTCACTACCTACATCCTTTTCGATGCCCCTTTTTTCTCTGGAGCCGCTCGTGGTACAAGAAGAAGCACCCATATATCAGATGGTGACGATGATGGCAATACAAAGCCCTGGCTGTTATGTAAACGATGATGATGGAGATTATGATTATGCGCTCCGGCTTCATAATATATGGAAGCAGTTGGATACCTAACGCACAGTGGTGTTGTTTGATCTTGTTGGGTTATATTTTGTAGAATTATATACTTTCATTTTGGAACCTTAATCTGAAAAAGCGGTTTCACCACAGAATGAGTCCAAGAAAGATTGAACAAGCATTAGATCGAATGTTCACTGTGTTGCATAAGATCATTGTAGTCTATGTTTTTTTCTTTTTTTGATCGGTCATTGTAGTCTATGTTGTTTCAGTTTAATATGATTTTCATTGTATTTAAATTAGCAAATCCGTTGATGTGAATCCAATTTTTAATAGCCCCGAGTTGTGTTATAGTTCCTGGGAGAGGAAAAGTAATCGATGATTCAGATTCTAAAGTAATCGTACAGGTATTATCTTGAAGTACCAATGATTATTCATTAACTAAAATCGGAGCAAAATACAAAATACTCATATATGAACTTTGACATATATTCATATCCGGTATGACCAAAAAACTTTTGACTACATGTTTTTTCTTTGTTAAGAAGACTGTCATTTTGTTTGGTATATTTTCCCGCGTATCTTGAGGGCAGATTACTTTGGTATTGAGATTAGAGAATGTGTGGGAAATGAAATATATTGGATGTACTATCAGGAAAATAATGTAGTGTACCTTTGAGATATTGTTTATTTTGGTTAGTAAGAGAGAGATTCATTTATAGATATTGTATCAAAATTGTTTCCTCGTAATTACTGGGACAGTAGATTATAAGATTATTCAAATATTGTTATGATTTTTTCAAAATATAGGAATTAGTTGTTTTTTTTTATGTATTTTAATGAAAGATTATTTTGGGGGACTGAAAAGACCATTCTTAGACACGTATTAGAAGAAAGTTAAGGCCTTGTTTGTTTATCTTTCCAAGGGCCAATTTTCAATTTTCAACTATTCATGCAAATAGATTTTTGTTTGTTTATAAATTTTCCATTCAAAATCATCATTTTCACTTTCCATTTTTCACATAAAACAATATTTCAATACTATAATTTCAAATCTCATCCCTATACGCTACCTACACCACGCATCAATCAATATTTTTTTTATCCAATTATATATGTGGGACCCTCAATTATCAACTTTATCTACTTAAAATAGTAGTATTTTTAATTATATCTATCTAATGGACTCATTACTTACAATCTTACAAATATAATATTTTATATATTCAGTTAAAATATTCGACTATTATCAACATTTTAAATTATTATCTACATAAAATATTATTTCAAAACTAGCCAATCAAACATGATCTCATTTCTAAATCTACATAAAACTCATTCTCGTTCATTCATCTAAACATCTTTCACACGAAAACCAATAAATTTTCAAAATTTATTTTACAATACTAAAAACTGGAAATTGTCCGTGGAAACATAACCATACAAGACCTAAGCATGCAAGAAAGTTGATTCCATAATCAACTCCGACAACTAATTATATTTATGTCCATATTTGGCAATTAGCATAACACAACTTGCTAATGGAAGATTGAACCCACAAAATGTTCCAGTCACAAAAAGCAATATCCTAGAGAACCCATAAATGTAATATTCCACCACAATAATCTCATAGGAAATATGTCTGACTAGGAAAATCATGCAATCTGATGAGCTGTCAAGTGGATTCCCAACGTGGCAAAGCCACAGTGTCTGACGTGTCGGTCCACATAGGCTCTTCCACATCCCTCGACTCACCATACCACAAACACCACATGCAAACCTTGTGCCAGATTATGTCTAACAACATTTCAGCTTTTTCATATGCTTATATATATGTAAATGGACCTTTGTCCTTCATCGAAAATCCTAATTCATTTCTTTGCTCTTTTCTAACTTTAGCAATTTGAAAACAAAAAAATACTTAATTTATAGTATTTTGATTTTTGAAGAGAAAAATGTCTCTCCTTTCCAACAACAACAACGACGTCGTCTCATTGCTTAGAAGGGTCGTCCATGGTAACAATGTTTGTGATAAAGGGTACAATTATCCGGAGGGCGATGGAGATGATGACGATGGAGGCTACGATTATGCTCCGGCTGCTTAATTATATATCGTAGATGGATGGACGAGATCAATTTCTATCAAGGAAAGCATCATTTTTTGGGCATTAGATAATTATATTTGGGAGAGAAATGTAGTAGATTTAATTTAGTTGTGCATATTTGTAGTAGTTATCTTGATTGTGCAAGATAACATTGAAATAACTATAGTTTTATTTCCTCTCCAATTCTTATTCTTCTTCTTCTTCTTTTTCTTTTTTAAAGAAATGGAAGGAATATTTCTATCTGAAGATATTAGTATAAAATTATACTGGCCCTTCGTCACCACCACCACCATTACCACTACCACTATTTATCCATAAACAGCATAAAACTAGCTTAGCTAGTACATTTATGATTGTCATGGAAAATGACATCATTATAAAGTAGTGTCTGGGAATATTTCAAACAAATACTACTAGATTTAAAGTTTATAAACCATGCACACGGAATTAATATTATTAGAACTATAGTACTTACTGTTTGTTTGAATAATCAGCGTGTATCTCGGAATATCAGCTATGAAATTTAGGATATCCGCGTCTAATCTCTTAATTAATATCTCTTACTTTTTTTTATAAATTATAAAAAGAAAATTGATTCTGGCATTCTGTATTTATTTATTTCTTAAAAAAATTAAGGGACAATTACAAAAAAATACTTGAGGTTCGGGCTAATTACAAAAAAAAACCAAATATTTTATAAAATTACAAAAATCTCATTGAGGTTTGATTTCGTCTTACATTTTCATCTTCGGAAGTGAAAAACATTTCAAAAAACTCCTCGACATCTATAAAAATATTACATTTATCCCGTTAAAATAAAAGACAAAATCAAACACGAGGAATATTTTTGTAATTTTGAAACATCTCTGGTTTTTTTTTGTAATTTGCCCAAACCTCAGGGGCGTTTTGGTAATTATCCGAACAATTAATAGGGTATGTCAAAAACTAGTGATATATTTTAGAACATCAGTGTCAAATATCAATTCTCTTATATATATATATATATATATATATATAGGGAGGGGATCCTGTGAGACCACCCCCTAGGTTAGTCCATAAGACCAAATCCACACCATTAAAAACATAAATCAACGGCCAGGATCTAAATGAATCTATACAACTTTACATAAGAAACTATACATAGGAGGGGGTAAAATAGTAATCTGTCGAAATAAAAATGGTAACCGAATGCTAAAAATTAGGGACGTGATCTTGAATTGATCACGTCCCATAATCAGTGGAAATCCACCCGCGTCAACCATTCTTCCTCACCACGACATTCTCTACCATTATTGACATCAATCTCTTAGACCTCGAAAATTATACAATATACATTTGTAGACGGGAAAAAACATACAATATATTTCGTTAATTGGCGAGGTTGTCATCAATTAAAGCAAAGGGATTGTACAATGGCAGAAGATCTTCCCTCCAACGCGATTGGTGAATGTTTCCAAGGTAATATCTTACGATATACTTGCAAAAAAATTTAGGAGGAATCACTGAAAAAACACTGAACGCGAAATCGAACCAATTGTATGTTTTTGTTCGTAATTTGTATGTTTAATATACAACAGATGTATATTTAGTGTACAAACATTGTATACATATTTTACATTTTTTCAAATTTTGAAATTGTCTCATGCATTGTATATTTCTTGTTAGTTTGTATATGTAGTGAACAATGTTAGTATATTTAGTATATAAATCTTGTATTTGAATATTTATTTCTTAAATATTTACAACTAGTCCGGAGATTGCATATATGTTGTTAATCTGTTTTACGTGTATATTTAACATATTTAACTTGTATACATAGTCATGAGTGTTGTATAATTATAATATAAACTTGTATGATTGTTATATTAGTTTCCCTAATTCCATTTAGTTGGATTAGATATAAATTCCTCTCAAAAAAAAAAAAAAAAAAATTGTATGGTGGTTTATATGAACGTAGTTACTAATAATAATAATATGTATGTATATGGTTGCATATTGTATAAATAATACATCCATTTTGTTTTTATAATGCTCTGTCTTGTTTAATGTAAAACATCACAGAACCAACCAACAATTTCAATGGACGTCAACGGCTCGAAATCTCACCAGACTCAACTAAATATTGGATACCATAGGTAGAACAAGAAAAGATTCCACGAGTGGGCATGCATTTCTCTACATTGGAAACCGGTATAAAATTTTACAAAGAGTATGGAGCAATTAGCGGGTTTGACATCAGAAGGAGCACGGCAAATAAGTTCAAGAACGAAGTAATATATCATGTTACTTAGTTAATGTGATTTGTATAATTATTTGTTCCAAAATGGACAAGGAATGATGTTTTACTGTATATTTAATACATTGGGATATATAATTTTTCCTTTTAGTGTTGTATACTTATTTTAGTTAAATTGTTCATATAATTGAGTGTCATTGCATGCCAAATTGGATTTATCATAATGTGAATAATGTGTATTGTTAAAAAATGAAACAACTTGTATTTTTACAAAGCAGCCGTGTTTATTTAGTTGATGGGATCTGCATACATATTGGATTGAAATTGTACACTTAGTTATGTGTTCCTGTATATTTAATACAATGCGATCATATAATTTATTAACTTACAATTGTATACTTAATTTTGTCATAGCATTATGTAACCTGTTAATTTATCTTTAAGAATATTTTTGCTTCTCATACATGTATTGCATGTAAACTTACATTGAACTAAATATACAATAAAACAACACTAAGTATACAAAATTGTTTAACTATATATACGATTACACTGAACTAACTATATTATAAACATTACTGAGTATGCAAAAATATTAAACTAAATTTATAATTACACTGAACTAAAAATACAAAACCACTTAACCACCTATATAACTAAGGATACAATTTCACTTAACCAAGAATACAATTCCACGTTACTAAGTAAAAAAATACATTAAACTACTTATACAACAAATAATACAATTCAATTTATCCAATTAAACAAATCCAGCGCCTCTTTGAAGGCTGCTTGTCTCCCGAATTCTCCTCTTCGCGACTACCAACCTCTCTTTCATGTTTTTCACTTGACATTTTATTAACCACAACTCCTACATAAGAAAAACACACAATTCAGATATCAAAACTTTATACAACGTTATGTTTATATTCCACTTAATGTTGTATATTTATCATAACATATTTGAATACTTAGTATACAACATCTGCATACTTAGTATACAGATGAAATAGAAAAAGATGGGTGTCAGAAAAGAATAGAATATAGATTTCAAGTATCAACTCCTTGTTTTTTATATATAAACACACCAAGTTCATTTTTTTTGAGTACAAACTGCAAATTTCTACATGAGCATAACTGTAAAAAGAATAAATAGAAGATGGGTTTCAAGTATCAACTCCTTGTTTACATTCCACTTAATGTTGTATATTTATCATAACATATTTGTATACTTAGTATACAACATCTCATTACTTAGTATACTGAAAAAAAAATACGAACTCCTTCAAAATCGAACTCCTTCAACCCCCAAAAAATTGAAAAGCGTGACTTAGGCGAAATTGGGCTTTTTGCCTCCTAAAAATCAGGTAGGTGGGATAGGAAAGATTGTATTTTCCTAAAAAAAAAGAAGAAGTAACGATTTTTTTCATAAAATGATTTAGATGAAAATACAATATTACCCTTACATTCCAAAAATAAGAAAAATGATCTCAACCATTAAAATATTTAAATCAAGGGTTTATAATTGGTCTCATGGACTAACCTAAAGGGATTGGTCTCATTTGAACCAATCCCTATATATATATATATATATATATATATATATATATATAAAGTCTCTTATATATATATATATAAATTCTCTTATATATTAAATTCTCTTATATATATATCTAAGAGAATTTATATATATATATATATATATATATATGGATTGGTTCAAATGAGACCAATCCCTTTAGGTTAGTCCATAAGAACACTTATGGACTTTTGATTTAAAATTTTAGATGTTGTAGATCATTTTAGTTAATTTAGGCTTATAAGGGTATAATTGTACTTTTATATTTAATCAGTTTTGTTAATTGGGCGGTTATTAGTTTTTATTAAGGAAACATAATCCTACCTTTTCAGTTACCTGATTTTTAGGGAGGAAAAATCATCAACTACAAGCGTTTTTCTCAAAATTGATACTTCTTTCCGCCATATTTGTGAACAGTCGTTTTATTGTATACTTAGTTCAGTGAACTTGTATACTTAGTCATGTTTTATTGTATATTTAGTTCAGTGGATTTGTATACTTGGTTCAGTGGAATCGTATTCTTAGTTATATAAGTAGTTTAGTAAGTAGTTTAGTGAATTTGTATACTTAGTTCTGTGGATTTGTATACTTAGTTCCGTGGAATTGTATACTTAGTTATATAAGTAATTCTGTGGAATTGTGTATTTAGTTCAGTGTAATTGTATACTTAGTTAAATGTTTCTGTATACTTAGTAATATTTTAATGTATAGTTAGTTCAATGTAATTGTATACTTAGTTAAATGTTTCTGTATACTTAGTAATGTTTTAATGTACAGGTAGTTTGGTGTAATTGTATACTTGGTTAATTATTTATGTATACTTAGTAATATTTTAATGTATAATTAGTTTAGTATAATTGTATACTTTTCATTAATTGTTGCATGATTATGTTGCCATATTTGAATAATTTGCAGGTTCGAATGGAAAGGGAGAGAAAGGAAAGGTGAATCGCTTGATTATGGGGACGTGATCAATACAAGATTATGTCCCTAATTTTTAGGAATCGGTTACTATATATAATTTGCTGGATTCCTATTTTTCCCCTACAATGCATATTTTCATATGAAAAGCTGTATAGATTTATTTAGATCTTGGCCATTGATTTATGTTTTTGATGGTGTAGATTTGGTCCTATGGTCTTACCTAGGAGGGTGGTCTCACAGGATTCCATATATATATATATAGGGGGATCCAATGAGACCACATATTATAGTGAGACAATATGGACTCATCTCAACCCTCCCTTATCTATATTAATGACTAAGATAAATAAGGGTTAAAATTATAATAAATATTTAATTAAGACAAAATAAGGGAATAATTGTAAAAATAAACATGTGGGGGACCATCCAAATATGGAATTAGTTATTAGGAGAGAGAAAATCACGTGGGTCACAAGAAAATCGCGCTGGAGAGAGAAAATCACGCTGGAGAGAGAAAATCGCGTTGTGCTCTGCCATGCAGTATGTTGTACACTTATCATATATTTGTTGTATACTTAGCACTATTTTACTGTATATTAAAATGCTCGAACAAAAATATGTGGGGACCGTGAATCAAGGAATCAGTTATAGAGAGAGAGAGAATCACGCTCATTAACATGTGGGGATCGCGGATTAAGTAAAATCAGCTATAGAGAGAGAGAGAGAGAGAGAGAGAGAAGAGAATCACACTCATTATTGTACTGTATATTTAACATATATTTACTGTATATTTAACATTATTATGTTGTATATTTAACATATTTGTACTGCATATTACAATTGTCAAACAAAAATATAAGTATACAACAAAACACATATAAGTATACAACAAAAAACATAAATATACAACAACATAAATACATACATCAAAAGTTAACTACTAATACAGCAAAACACATCTAAGTATACATCGAAAAACATATAAGTGTACAGTAATCCTCACTGCCTCCTCATAGGCCCTCGTTTTCTCCACGTCAGCATCGTCTTCTTCACCAATCCTCCAATCCTCTAAATTAACTTTCTTTTCTCATTGTAACCAAAACAAATTTCTTATTAGTATCACCCTCCATGGCAAGCCCTCTTTCTATTCCTCCACTTATCCCCATATCATTGATATTATTCATCATAAGCTATTTAATCTGCATTGTACCAAATTCAAAGAATCTTCTTCCAAACGACTATGACGCTATTCAAAGAGCCTCCAACGACTATGGAAACATCATTCACGAAATTCCATCTACAGTTCTTTACCCTTCGTCGGTTGAAGACATCGTCGATCTCATAAAATCATCGAACAATCGTTCGACTCCATTTACCATCGCGGCCAGGGGACACGGCCATTTCGTTAGGGCACATGCCATGGCGCGCGGTGGTGTGGTGGTGGAGATGGCATCTTTGAGTAGAAATGGGCGGAGAAATCTCAACCAATTGGGGGTGAAAACACTAATAAGAAAATGACTGATATGTCCTTATTTGATTTAAATAAATTAAAAAGGCTATTAAATTTGTTAAATCTCAACCATCTAAAATTGCAGATTTGTGGACATGATTAGTCCACACTGTCTCACTCTAATTATGTGGTCTCATTTGATCCAATCCCTATATATATATATATATAAGAATCTAAACGAATTTCATAAATTCATGAGAAGAAACTTACAACTGATTATAACATCGAGTGAAAAACAGTTGCAAGCCCTTAAGGATCATAAACCTATACAAATCTAAAACAAATATTTTAAACCTAATAAATAGATTTAATTGATCCGTGGAATCAGAACTTCTCAATGGATCGAGGCGCCGGAGAAACACGTACCAAAGAAAATTGATCTTGCTTTTTTCACATCTCATCGGGTTAATGGCTCATATGATCTTCGGAACAAAATCCCACGTACGGGACAAACTTATTAACTGGAAAAAAAATCATCTATTGGGGACTGATAAAAGCCAGCTATTAGGAATAAATTTACTGAGATTAAAAGCAATGAAATCACTTCTCGGAGCTCCATAGGAGGATGATGGAAGAAAAAGAGGAAGAAGATGGAGGAGCAATAACGACTAGGATTTTGAGAGAAGATTAAAAGGATGAAATGTTATATATATATATATGAATTGAATCAAATGAGACCACATTCCATAGGTAAGATAATATTGACTAATCCTGTCCACAAATTTGAAATTTTAGATGGTTGAGATTTACCCAATTTAATGGGTTTTTTTAATTTATTTAATTTCAGTAAAAGGTAAGATTGTAATTGTATAATTAGACAGTTTCATTCAATTTGGTAACTGTTCTCTCTAGCAATAATTCTAGAGACTCTGCGTTAACATGAACAATCACTTGAAGTTTCTAGACACTATCCTCCTCCCGCTCCTCCTCCTCTGCTACGCCGCAGTTGGTTGTTCCTCCAAGATTGAGAATTACTCTCATTTCTCTGGTAATTCTATCTCTGCCTAGCTCGATTGGAGTCATTCAGTTTTAATTTCATGATACAATCACAAGTAACTGAATATTGATCTTTTGGTCTGTGTGCTTCGTTTTAATTCCTGAATTTGGTTTTTGTTATTTGAGGACAGACATTTTTGTGGTGCGCGTAGAAAGTGGGAATTAGAGGACATACATTTTTCGGTTTTGTTATTTGAGGACAAACATTTTTGTGTGCTTGGTTTTGATTCCTGTATTTTTTCGGTGATGGTGGTTAAGCTTTTATTAATGGAGATTTTAGGTTTTTTTTTCTAGTCGAAGAAGACGGATTATGGTTTATAGGTTTGATGTATACTTATATTTTAACATAGGTTATCATATACTTATATATTTTTCGATGTATACTTGTGTGTTTAGCTGTATAAGTAGTTAATTTTTGATGTATGTATTTATGTTGTTGTATACTTATGTGTTTTGTTGTATACTTATATGTGTTTTGTTGTATACATATATTTGTTGAAGAAGATGGTTTGTTGTTTTTGAAAAAATTAGGAGATTTTCGTTGTATATTTATATGTGTTTTGATGCTTATTTAGTTAATATTTACCGTGTGTTTTTTATATATTCTGTATTGACACTTTATTTTTGGTTTTTTGTGTCAGGACTGGTGTTTTGTTAATCATGGCTAAAAGAGGTAGAAAAAGTGAACAGCGCGTCGAGGGCGACTATATACATAGTCTGATTTTATTGTATAGTTAGACATAGTTTACTGTAGATAGTCTGATTATATTGTATAGTTACACATAGTTTACTGTATAAATAGTCTGATTTTATTGTACAGTTAGACATAGTTTACTGTATACATAGCCAGAGTTTATTGTATAGTTAGACGTAGTTTACTTTATAATAATTTAGTTAATTGATTTGTGTCTATTAGTTGTTGGTTTTTTAATTATTATTATTTGGTATACCGTAATAAACTGTAATTATTGGTCTTCCCAGAATAATCTTGTTAATTGATTCCCTAATTCACGGTCCTCACATGTTTTGTTTGACAATTGTAATATGCAGTACAAATATGTTAAATATATAGTATAATAGTGTTAAATTTAAATATACAGTACAATAATGAGCGTGATTCTCTCTCTCTCTCTCTCTCTCTATATATATATATATATATATATATATATATAACTGATTCCTTAATTCACGGTCCCCAAATGTTTTTGTTTTGACCATTTTAATATACAATAAATTTAATGTGCTCTCATTGAATCCTTCCGTATGTATATATAATATATATTAATCCATACTAAAGGGATAGTTTCTCTAATAAGAGAAAGTACCACACATAGAAACCCCCCACCCAGTGTTCTCCTCATGGGTTAGGAGTTTAGTTTTCTCTCTATAGAGTTGCTAGTTCCCGTCTGGGTTTTTGTTAGGGTGCTTCACCCTTCGTTCCCCACCTCACCCTCTTCCTGGTCGTTTTTCCGTCCTCCTCCTCCTCACCGCCTCTTCCCCTCCCCCCACCACCCTTGGTTTTAGCTTCTCCTTCCCTTCATCCAGTCCGTTTCTCTGGTTCTCCCTTTCCTCCCTCATCTCTCCTTGGCTTTGTTTTTTCCTTGCCTTTTTCTTACTTTTTTTATTCCTTCCTTTTTGGCCCATTTCATGTTGTCTGCCACAACATTTTTAAAAAAAAAACCAACCAGCCCTTGTTTTTTGCAAAAAGCTTGGTGGCCACACCACTTACTTCCCACCATCTGTCCCCCATCTCCTTATGTTCCTTCTAGGTTTTGACTATTCGCCTCCTGCTCCGTTTTTCCTTCATCAAAATCTGACTTTTTTTCACATCTTTCCCGTCGCTCTGAGTCATCTAGGTCTTTCTATCCCTTTTACTTTATTTTTTGTGCTTTTTGTGTCTTCTTTCATTTTTTCGCACTCGGTTGACTAGGTTGCATTTTTTGTTTTTCGCTTTTATCGAGTCTAGGAATTTTCGGTCAGAGAAACCAGGGTCCGCGTTCGTGTTTTCGGATTAGTTGTGGAACAATACCATGGAAGATCTTACGGAACAGGAATCTAGGGTTTTGGATTTGGATGAAACTGGAGTCGACATGCAAACCACCCAGCTTACACAGGGGCATTGTCTTGTAGGTAAATTGTGTACCCACAAATCCCTCAACTCTTTTTATCTACTGGAAGTTATGAAAAAATCTTGGAAACCAAAGAAGGGTTTTTCGGCTAGGGAATGGGGGAAAAACTTGTATCTATTCCGTTTCGAGGAGCTGAGGGAACGGGATTGGGTGATACAAAATCAACCATGGCATTTTGAAGGTTCTTTATTTGCGATCCAACCCATATCCAGAATGGAACAACCCTCGACAATCGCAATAACAAGAGCTTCGTTCTGGACTAGAGCCTACAATATCCCCGTAGCATGCATGAATGAGAAATCTTTGAAAATGATAGCACGACAGATAGGTTCTTTTGAAACATGGGACCCGCCGGAAGATGGCCTTTTTGGTAAATCAGCACGGTTCAAGACATCTATCGATATCACAAAACCCCTTCCAAGAGGACTGACAGTGAAGATCAAAGGTAAAAAGCTATGGATTCCTCTGAAATTCGAATCACTGCCCGTTTATTGCTTTTGCTGTGGAATCATCGGACATCATTTCCGGGCATGCAAAGAGTATGACAGTAATGACGCACCAGACCATAGGAAGCAAAATACGGGCCATGGTTGAAAGCTTCACCTTATAAACGACCAAGAAAAACCACCCCATCCAACCCAAAACCCTCATCCCCCATATACAACCATCCCGTCACCCACCCACCCAAACATACAGACCACAACCCAATTTACCCCACTCCCAGTGCCGATAACTCCCCAAATCTCTCCCCAAATCATCCAACTCCTCACCCCCCTACGCAGGATAGCCTAGCCCTCATAACAAACATTTATTCCCTAACCCTCTCAAATTCAACCCCACCAACACAAAATACACAGACCCTTACCACTGCATGTACCCCAACCATATCCACTCCAAATAAACAATCACCTCAAGTCATACCCCACAACCCTCCTACTGGTTCACAACTTAACCAAATAACACCCCATGCAACCATTAATATGTTGGGCCCACAATATCACCACATAACACCCCATGCAACCACGTATGTGCCCATGCACACACATCCTCAAATAACCATTAACCCCCAAACTGCTAACCTGCTCATAAACACACCCATATTAAACCACACAAACCTTAAGCCTCACGAATTCACCGCAAAACCCTCAACCTGGCGACGTACACCTAATCTTTCACCCGCCCAAAAATCCACCCAGCCAGAAGACACGCATACTACACTCCCCAAATCCAAACGTAAATTACCTACCACCCTCCTCATTAATCCAATACCCACACCCAAACCCCGTAAGAAAAAACCAAAGTTCTCGGAGATAGGCGATGTTTTGTACATAGTTTCGAAAACGGCGGAGGTTGCTAACAAGCAACCCCGCCGAGAACAATGAGTTGCTTGAGTTGGAACTGTCGGGGGCTTGGGAACCCCCGGACAGTTCAGGCGCTTAAACGTGAAATCAAAAGAAAAGATCCCAACCTGGTTTTCCTTATGGAAACCAAATTAGTGGAAGAAGAAATGACAAAGGTTTGCAAGCAGCTTGACTTACAACAATATCACATTGTTGCATGTGACATGAGTACGGGTGGTAGACGTGGAGGACTTTGCCTGCTTTGGAAGGATTCAATGGACGTGACTATCTCTCTTGCTACTCTTCATGTCATTGATGCTCTTATATTCGACGGATACTCACAAATTTCTTGGCAACTATCATGTGTCTACAGGTGGCCAGAGGATAATTTGAAACAATGTACGTGGCAATTGATTAGGGGACTTTTTACTGATCCAGGGAGGCCATGGCTTTGCATTGGTGACTTTAATGAAATATTATTTCACCATGAAAAGATTGGAGGCAGAATGAAAGACGATTCAAAGATGGCGGCATTCCGAGAAACGCTTGCGCATCATCTGGGATTTGAGGGTTTCAAATTTACATGGACAAACGGGCAGGCTAATGAAGCTAATATCCAAGAACGACTTGATCGATGTCTGGCTAATATTCATTGGGTTAACCGGTTCCCAGATTATAAGGTCGAACATCATATTCGTATAGCATCAGATCACTGCCCAATTATCATAACTTGGTCGAAACGTGCAATTCGACGTGGTCGACGCAGGCAAAGAATTTTTCGGTTCGAAAAAATATGGCTAGACGATGAATCTTGTAGGCCTTTGGTGCGAGAAACTTGGGCGAACCCACAGTCGGAGCTTAGCCCCGCAGCCATAAATTCAAAACTTAGCCTTGTGGGTAAATCATTGATTGCATGGGAAAAGACTCATTTTGGTAATATAAACCATCTTATTTCAGTTACGCGAGAACAACTTCACAAAATTCAGGAACTACCCCAAAATACAGAGAACTTGGCTTCCATGAAAACCTTGGAGAAAAAAATCGAAGCGCTTATGAAACGGGAGGAAACTATGTGGCACCAACGAGCTCGGACTAACTGGTTAAGTGATGGAGATAAAAACACAAATTTCTTCCATAGGGTTGCGAGTGGCCGTAAAAAAAGGAATTCTATTGAATGGATTAAAGATGAGAACGGGAGGCGGATCGACGAACCGGAACAGATTGAACGAATCTTGGGGGAGTTCTTCCAAAAACGTTTTAGTTCCACAACTAATTTGAACATGGACCAGGCGCTGGAAGCTCTTGACAGGTCAATTCCAGATGAGCTGAGCGAAAACCTTAATGCGCCTTTCACTGAAGCTGAAATTATGGAAGCACTGACTCAAATGCACCCGACAAAAGCCCCCGGACCAGATGGTATGCCTGCTCTCTTTTATCAAACTTTTTGGCCTTCTGTGCGCTCTGATATTGCTCATGTTATCCTCGACATCTTAAATAACAGTGCTGATCCCACCCCCCTCAATCACACACACATCGTTTTAATCCCCAAGAATAAGAACCCAGAATCCCCAGGTGAATTTCGGCCTATTAGCTTGTGTAACGTGATTTTTAAAATTATTACTAAAACTATAGCTAATAGATTGAAAAGTACTCTACCCCATATCATTCACTCCATCCAGTCGGCTTTTGTCCCCGGGCGTCTTATTACTGATAATGCCTTAATTGCTTTTGAGATCTTTCACGCCATGAAAATAGTTTTTCTAAAAAACGTGGCATTTTTGCGCTTAAGCTTGACATGAGCAAAGCCTATGATAGAGTCAAATGGATTTTTCTCGAGCGTACCATGTTAAAAATGGGAAATGGATTTTACTACTGTCTCTTACTCGGTTCTTACTAATGGTTTGCCTGGCAGTCCATTTCGTCCATCTCGTGGCCTTAGGCAAGGCGATCCCCTTTCCCCATATTTGTTTCTTTTTTGTGCAGAGGCTTTCTCGGCTCTCATCCGAAAGGCAGAACTAGCAGGTAGCCTACACGGTGCCAGGATTTGCAAGAGAGCGCCCTCCATTTCACACCTATTTTTTGCAGATGATAGCCTTATCTTCGGACATGCAAATCCTAGAGAAATCCAGCAGACTAAAGATATAATTGCGGCGTATAGTGGAGCATCAGGCCAAATCGTTAATTTTGATAAATCCGAGGTCACCTTCAGTAAAGGGGTAATGGAGGAAGATGCGACTGAATTGGCACGACAACTGGGTGTACGCCTGGTAGATAAACATTCCATTTATCTCGGGCTTCCCACATCGGTCGGTAGGTCAAAAAAGATGATTTTTCAAAGCCTGATTGATAGAATCAACAAAAAATTAAAGGACTGGAAAGCGAGAACACTATCAATTGCCGGGAAGATGGTCCTAATCAAAAGTGTGGCTCAAGCTATCCCTACGTTCATTATGAGTTGCTTTTTGTTGCCCCAAAATATTTGCAGAAAAATCGACTCCATAATTGCAAATTTTTGGTGGGGACAAAAAAGCGAGGAAAATAAAATTCATTGGAAGTCATGGCATTCCCTGTGATATCCTAAAACGGAGGGTGGGCTTGGATTTCGTGAATTGGCTTCTTTCAATAGGGCGATGCTTGCTCGACAAGGTTGGCGAATACTCCAGGATGACACATCCCTGATAGCTCGAATCTACAAGGCGCGCTATTTCCCGAACGGAAATTTCTTGACGGCTAAGATAGGCTATAAACCCAGTTTCACGTGGCGAAGCATCTTAGCCGGGACAGAAATTCTCCATAAGGGAATTAGATGGATTGTGGGTGACGGATCGAACATAAGAGTGTGGACTGACCCTTGGATTGACGGGAACTCCAATTTCCGACCTCAGGTAACGGACATGGCGGTTAATCAGGATATTCGAGTCAAAGAATTTATTAATTTGGAGGATCATAGCTGGAAAGAAGATTTAGTGCGGGCTTATTTCACGACAGAGGATGCTGAAAAAATTCTCGCAATACCTCTTCGTAATTTCTGGGACCAAGATCAGATGGCTTGGAATTATACGGGAAATGGCAGATCCTCCGTCAAGTCGGGGTATATGATTGCGTTGAACATATTGAACCTCCAGAAGAGCCATCCCTCACATTCAGGGACTCATTCCCTAATTTGGAAATGAATTTGGGGTCTTCGCGTCCCCCCGAAGGTCCGAATTTTCGTGTGGAAAGTAGCTCATGGTATCCTCCCAGTAAATGCATTGCTAGCACGCCGCTCTATCGAGATAGATCCGATTTGCAAGAGATGCGGTTCGAATGTGGAAACGATTGAGCACGCTCTTCGCGATTGTCAATGGAGCGCTTTCTACTGGCGGGCATCTATTCTCCGACTGGACGGTCTTGTGACGATGACACACGCAACAATTGCAGATATGTTGATGGTGATTGCACAATTACAAAATCCTGAGGTTGAAGAACACTTTGTTGTGTTATTATGGGCGTTGTGGTATGCACATAATATTTTCCAATTCCAAGGCAAGGAACTATCACATATTGAATGTTTTGATATAGCCACACGGTGTATTAATTCATATCAAAATGCCCTTAACCCTCTAAAACAGCCACTAACTAAACGGACAACATCGTCTTCCCAAAATTGGACGCGTCCCCCTCTTGGAGTGGTAAAGATTAACACGGATGCTTCAGTGGTACGATCGATCGGCGGGGCGAATCGGGATTGCCATTCGGGATCATGAGGGGCACGCGATCGGACTCTTGCCAGGCATCTTATCCCTAATACCCGATTGACGTGCGAAGCTATGGCATGTCGGGAAGCGTTGATTCTTGCTCGAAACCTCTCTATACCTTCATCACGAGTGGAATCGGATCGCTTGACATTGGTGAATAATATTGTTAAACGTTCGGAAGATTTGTCCTATCTGCGCAGCATCATTTCAGACATTGGGAAGCTTAGCACGTCTTTCTCGTCAATTTCGTTTTCGTATATTCCTAGAACGGCCAATGGTTTGGCTCATAATTTAGCTCGTTTTGCTTTTACCATTCCATGTAATGCTACCCATTCAGGGGAGGTTCCAACCTCTCTTCGGCACATTGTTACCTCGGAGGCTAATGCCTAGTTTATTGAATGAAATTTGTTTTTCCCCAAAAGAAAAAAAGTACCAAAATGTTTATCGTCCGTGCTCACACCTTTTAGTGAGGAGTTCAACACTGCTTATCTAGTGCTTAATCATTATATTTTTAAATAAAGACAAAAGTTGAAGAAAATATTTATAATTAAATTAAACCTAGAAAAAGTTTTTATAATTTTTCCTAAAAAATAATCTAAAATTTCTCATAAGCAAGTGGCAATGACATATATATAAGCCTCCACTGCTTTTATATAATAACATACAAATGATTGCAGGCTAATAGCCTGACACTCTGCAGTAGATCCTCGATAACAAAATTACACGTGTACTAGGACGTCAAAGATGTTGACGACTTGTTACATTATTACCAAGTGCGGAAATGTTGTCATCCTGCTTCCTTTTCTTGACATAAGAAAACCAGATTATTTTAATTTAATCACTTCCCATATGCTTTTTAGTTGTACGAACTAAAAACAATGGAAAATGTTAGTGTTTGGGGCGAAAAAGTTACCCCACCAAGAAAACCCGATCTCCAATGTCCGTTCCGTCTTGATGCCTGCAAAACAACAGTGAGAAGGGGGTCGGAGGGTTTTTCCGGCGTACCCTCTCCGACGCTCAAGTCAGGATCGCTCTAGAGAGAGAATATATGTAATATAGAATAGTATATCAAATGTGTGTATTAGAATTCTACCCTAAGGCACCCTTTTTGTGAGCTATTTATAGGTTAGCAATTAGGGTTGCGTGTCTACCAAGCCAAGCTAAAACCCTAGCTAGCACATGAGTCCTATTTAATATGACAAATCTAGCCCGTATCAATTAGCCTTAGTTTCTCCAATGGTTCTCAGTTCCTCTACCGAAGACTTACAATCGGATTTCACAGCCATTTACATATCTGAATTTTTTCTTTGGCTTTTTCGCTTAAATCTTGAAATAGCATCACAATTCAACTAATTGCTATAGGAAAGGAATGAGCAGACAAAAAGATAACCACATATGCAATCTCATGAGCTGAATATTCCATAGTTTAGAGGGTTCAGATTCTAACCCAATTATAATGGTTGAAAACAGAAATTTCGGCTCACTCAAAAAACAGAGTATAGACTTTTTTTTATCAATCTTCTCTATCTAATGTTATTGAATTTTTTTTTCAAGGCAATGGTTGAGAAAATCCAGATTTAATCGGAACTCTCGGCTTTATTATACTACAGATTTTCCTTTTCTGAAAAAAAATGCATTAATCACCATTGAAGTTGGGAAACGAGTTATTAAAATCGAAATTAATTAAAAATGATCTCACCCAAGTCTGGTTTTTGGATTTCTCGTTCTCACATCTCAACTCAATGTTCCCACAGACGGCACCAATTGTTTGGGGTGAAAAAGTTACCCCACCAAGAAAACCCGATCTCCAATGTCCGTTCCGTCTTGATGCCTGCAAAACAACAGTGAGAAGGGGGCCGGAGGGTTTTTTCGGCGTACCCTCTCCGACGCTCAAGTCAGGATCGCTCTAGAGAGAGAATATATGTAATATAGAACAGTATATCAAATGTGTGTATTAGAATTCTACCCTAAGGCACCATTTTTGTGAGCTATTTATAGGTTAGCAATTAGGGTTGCGTGTCTACCAAGCCAAGCTAAAACCCTAGCTAGCACATGGGCTTAGGTTAATTATTCGTTTTGGGCCGCACACCTCCCAAATTATATTGGTCCTATTTAATATGACAAATCTAGCCCGTATCAGTTAGTTACCAAATTCATGAAATGCTGCTCACTTGCACACTGTAGACGATTATGGAAGTCTGTAAAATTTCTTTTCAAAAAAAAAAATGATGGCCAGCTTTTGAGTGAAAAAAATAGCTTGTAATGTTTTCAAATGTAAACTTCTACTTGTGATTCTATATAAATTAATCAGAATATAAAACCATAGGGGGTGGTGCTTTAGATTTCCCAATTCTGCTTCTAATTTCATTTTGAAATATGTAAAAGCGTTTTTATAAGTTATTCATTTAACATTCTCTATTAACCTAATCAACTATCAACTTTTATTTGCAAAAACTACCAAGTTTTGATTCCCAATTGCTTTACGCCTCTACTCCAATGAGAGTGTTTGCAATCACTACAAAAAATTGCTTCAAAGTTTTTGGCAGAAAAAAAAAATATTACTTTTTAGTGTTTGCAAGTGTCAACTACTGCTTCTGAATCTGCTTCATTTAATCAAAATCTAAAAGCAGGATATGAGGGGCTTTAGATTTATGTTTCTGCTTCTGTTAAACTTTCACAAACAAATAAACACTTTTACAATGTTTTTTTCAAACACTCTCAACTTCTGATTCTCAACTTTTGATTCTATTTTCAAACACTACCAACTTCTAATTCTCAACTATTTCTGCTACAATAAATCACTTCTAAAACCATAAGTTTTTTCAAACACTCCCAATAAATCACTTCTTCTAAAAGCATAAAAGTTTTTTCAAACACGCCCAATAAATCACTTCTTCCAAAAAGAGAAGTTTTTTCAAACACTATAAACCACTTCTTTTAAAACCAGATCTTTTGCAAACACTCTCTATGTGGCATGCATGCTACGACCAATGCACTATGCACCAAATACGTTGGTGCATGCCATCTATGGGCATGTGTCTGCTATCTGCACCGAATGCAACATCTACAGCACCGACTATATATATTACTGTTATTTAGTATGTAGTGACTAGTGATATCAATATTCCACCTTATGAAAGTAATATTCACATATACGACAACTAACATGTTTTCTTCAAAAAAAAAAAATTCACTTTACCAAGCAGTAGGTGTGGCACGAAATCAAATCAAGAAGCAAATTGTTCCCAGAAAAGAAAAAGGAAAAAGAGGTTTTGAATTGATAAAAAGAGATAATTACAAATACACCCTAGGATTTAGCCATAATAATTTAATTCACAAATAATAATTACAAAAAAAAGAACTCAATTATCTTTCTAAGTTACAAATATCCATTTTACAAATATCCATTGACATTTGTGTTTTCGCTTACAAACAGCCTTCAAGAGGGGGTATTTATTAGGTAAATACAAAACTCAAGGGGGTGTTTGTAACATTTTGAAGGGGGTATTTGTAATTATGAGAGATAACTGGATTTTCTTGTCAGTAGGCTAAACCCCTGAGGGTGTTCATGTAATTACCTTTGATAAAAAGCAATATTAACTTAGAAAGTGAAAATAATGAGGAAGAAGAAGAACAATGATTACATAATAAAGTTCAGCAAATTAGTCTTCAGTTTGCTCTTCTATAGCAGTCACCTTCTCATCATTGGTTTTGTCTATGCCACCCATGTTGGCACCACCCAACTACATACAAAAGATGACACATGTCACTTATTGTTGTTTTTGCCAAACATATTTTGTTATGGGCAAACTACTTTACAAATTTTTTTTGAAAGAATTATTGTTTTCTAAATGCAATTTTAATAGCAATACTTTTTATAAATTAGTAAAAATGAAAAATCTTTTTGATTTTTCAAAAATTATGATTCCGCCAAAACTTGGTATCAGAGCCGTGTATACGGTTCTAGAATAAATAAATTTAAAACATGCCTGGTTTAACTCTTGAGAAAGAAATTGAACTTCTCAAAGAAGAAAAATTAGATTTGCTTGAACAAGCAAGAACTTTACAAAATATTTTGAGATCTCGATTGAGAGATCATGATGCTATATTTGAAGATCTTCAGATCTATATAACTAGAATAAATAATATTACTGATTATCTTGAGCAATTAAGAAATCTTAATGGAAATAGAAGATAAGTCAGAGTTTTCTGATGATCAACAAATTATTTTCGAAGAAAATACCGAGGGTTTTTACTCTAGTATTATGATGAATAATATTTTGAAAAGGAAAAATGAAATTTTTTATTGTATTTCTAGTAAAGAAATGCATATAGATATTTCTGATACAACTGGCAGTGTTTATTTACCCTTAATTACTCGCGAAGAAATTAACAGTAAATTAGCCAGCATTCCCAAAGACATTCGTACAAAAATCAGTGTTTTACATCTTGGAGCGATTAAAATACTAATCAAGGCAGAGTTTAGAGAAGGGATAGATTCTCCTATAAAAATGGTCTTAATTGATAATCGAATTAAGGATAGAAAAGATTGTATTTTAGGTGTCGCACAAGGTAATTTAATTTACAACAAATTTATGTTCACAGTTTATCCTAAGTTCGGATTGAGTTTAACAACCAAGAACTTAGATCAAGTCTTAAGTTTCATACATAAATTTGAGAGATCAAATTTAATGGACAAAGGCGATAAGGTTTTTAGCATAACTTATCTTGTAGGATATGCTTTAACCAATTAGTCATCACAGTATTGACTATAAGAAAAAAGAATACATTGAAATTGATGATGTATTTTCTGATATTGGAAAGATTGAAGAAATAAAGTTTTCTGAAATTACTCCCTTAGAAAACTCTTGGGCTATTGACATAGCTAAAGGAAAACGACTTATTGGTTCCAAACCAACGTTAAGTCATCATAAATATTCAGGAGAACCCTCTAATAGAGAACTCCTAAAATCTATGTCTAAACGCATAGATTTATATTCTGAGAATTTTGAAAAAATGAAAAGAGTTCTTGGGGATGAGTAACTCTATGACACTTCCTGAGATTAAATCCTTGATTGAAACAGCACTCATCAAGATTAGAGATCTTGAAAAAAGATTTGAATCTTTTGAAAAGAAATAAGAACTTTTAAAACCTGAGCATCTTGAGATTGTTGCTGGTAAGATTATTCAAAAAATCTCTGATAAAATTGAGGATATCAGTAAAAAAGATCCTTTAGTTATTACAAAAGAAGGAGATATTGAAAAAACTGTTAGTTTTAAATATTCACCACCAAATCATTTTGTTGGTAATGCAGAATTAGGTTCATCAGGAAACCCAAATGCTTTGACTTGGCCTTTTCAACCTAAAAAATGAGTTTTTTAAAAACTTGAAACCTATTTTTGGGAACATATTCTTGACAATCAAGAAGAAATCAATGGTTTTGAACCAATTCAAGAACTTGTTAAATTAATGACCTTTGATGAGTCAGGTATTATACAACAACTTAAAGAAAAACTTTTTCTTAAAACACTTTTTAATCTCGAAAGTAATATAGAAAAATGTTTTGTTCAAACTGAACAAATAAACTGGGAAACTGACAATGATCAGGAAACCACTGATGATGAAAACCTAGATCAACCTCTAGGAAATTTCAGAATGAATAGACAACCTAAAACAGAAGATGCGGATGCATCAACTTCAAGAGATAAAAAGAGAAAAACACCAGAAGGTGTAAATTGGTCAAAAGAGCAAAGCAAAACTCCTGATCAAAAAGGAGGACAGATTCTTACACTCAATATAGATTGTGTAACCAAAGAATCTGAAAGAAGAAATTTGATTGACGCCTGGGCAAGAGATATTAGCCTTCTTATTCAAACCAACCCAGATGCTTACGAAGAACCAAATACTCTTCTTTTACTCATGGAGCATAAAAAAAATATTTCAGTATTGCTCGATCTATGGTAAAAAATACCACTAGGATAACAATAGGAAAAACTTCTAATATGATTTTTGAAGAAGTCATTAATAGTTTTTACACTATGTTCCTTGGTATTGACTTAACAACTGAACTTATTCAGGAAAAGTTAATCGAGCAAGATATTGCCCGAATCAGATTAGCAAACATGATACTTTGTGATATTTGTTTACTTGATGATTTTACTTGCGATTATGAGAAAAATCTTTATAAACTTCCTCAAGATGAATACCCGTCTTTAGTTAGACAGTATATTAAAAAACTCCCTATTATAGGAGAAAGAGTTTTACAAGAATTTGAAAATGATGTAAAAATATTTTCATTAGGTTTTGCAGTACGCATTGCCAAAAAAGAAATTGCATCAATTTGTGAGCTTTCTAGTAAGCAAAAAAGTTTAAAACGTTTTAACAAAAACTGTTGTGATAAATTAATAGAAGAAAAATCTACAGCTTATGGTTGTATTACTCCAAAGAAAAGTTATTTTAAGAAAAAATACAAAAGAAAATATAAATGGAAAAAGAAAAGAAAAACATTTAAATCTGGAAAATACTTTAGAAAGAAAGTCATTCCTAAAAACGATTCTAAAGACAAGAGTAAATTTTGTCCTAAAGGAAAAAAGAATTGCAGATGCTGGATCTGCAATGAGCAAGGACATTATGCTAATGAATGTCCTAATAGAAGAGATTACCCTAATAAGGTAAAACTTCTAAGTGAGGTTCTTGAATCATTTCCAAAGTTCAAACCAGTCGAAGAAATTTTTGACAATGAAACAGAAGTATTCACTTTTGAAACTATCATTGAATCTGATGGAAATAATTCAGAGGATTCATCACAATCTTCAGATTGAAGAAGTTCCTTGGGAAAATTTAGATTCTGATTTGGAACAAAATTGTATGGGAAACCGTAAAATCCAAATAGCATCTATATTAAAGGTCAGCTTAAATTCTCTGGATATAAGCTAATCAATTTACATTGTTATGTAGATACAGGTGCTAGCCTTTGCATAACTAGTAAATATGTTATTCCTGAAGAACATTCGGAACAAGCACCTTACCCTATAAAGGTAAAAGTTGCGAATGGCGATACAATTCTAATTAATAAAGTCTGTAAAGATATAAAAATTAGAATTGCAGGGGAAATATTTCATATTTCAGCCATTTATCAACAAGAATCCGGTATTGACCTTATTCTTGGAAATAATTTCTGTCAATTATATGAAACCTTCATGCAATTTACAGACAGAATAAGTTTTACTCTTGAGAACAACCTCCACTAATTTTTCATAAATGATGGGTCATGTTTGTTTTCATTCGACAAATAATTAAAAAAATTCAACCAATTTGTTAAAAGGAGGAATATTATCATTTCAAAAGTAAAGAAAGCTTTCTCAATTGGTAAACCTGGTTTTCTTGAGTTTATGAAGAAGAATTCAAAAACTCAAAAACCTGAAGCTATTAATATTACTCCCGAAAAAATAGAAGAAGTCCACACTTTTCAACAGGGGGAGATGATATTAATGATATTAAAGAAGAAAAAATTTTCAATTTAAATTCGCAAAAATTTAGTATTATAGAACAACTACTTGACAAAGTTTGTTCTGAAAATCCTATAGATCCCATTAAGTCTAAACAGTGGATGAGAGCATCCATAAAGCTCTTAGATCCCACGAAAATAGTCAGGGTTAAACCCATGATTTATAGTCCAAAAGATAGAGAAGAATTTACTAAACAAATAAGTGAGCTCTTAGAGTTAAAACTTATCACACCTAGTAAATCTCCTCATATGTCTCCAGCTTTCCTAGTTGAGAATGAATGCGAGGAAAAAAGAAGAGGAAAAAAGAGAATGGTAGTCAACTATAAAGCAATAAATGCTGCTACTATAGGAGATAGCCATAACCTTCCTAACAAAGATGAACTATTAACTCTCATTCGGGGAAAAAAGATTTTTAGTTCATTTGATTGTAAGTCTGGTTTTTGGCAAGTATTGTTAGATGAAGAATCAAAACCGCTAACAGATTTTACTTGTCCAGATGGGCTCTTTCAGTGGAACGTTGTTCCATTCGGATTAAAACAAGCACTGGCTATTTTTAGAGACATATGCAAAATGTATTACGAGGTTTTGAAAAATTCTGTTGTGTTTATGTTGATGACATTCTTGTTTTCAGTATAAATGAGAATGAGCACTTTAAGCATGTTGCTACTATGTTAAAAAGAATAGAACAATTAGGCATTATTCTTTCTAAGAAAAAAGCCCAACTGTTTAAAACAAAGATTAATTTCTTAGGCTTAGAAATCGAGGAAGGAACACATTGTCCTCAAAACCATATTTTGGAGCATTTGCATAAATTTCCTGATCAACTGCAGGATAAAAAACAACTTCAGAGATTTTTAGGAGTCTTAACTTATGCTGAAAGTTATATTCCTAGATTAGCTGAAATAAGAAAGCCTTTGCAGGCAAAGCTCAAAAATGATCATATTTGGAATTGGACCAATTCTGATACTGATTATATTGGGAAGATAAAAAAGAAATTAGTACAATTTCCTAAACTTTATCATCCTAATCCCGATGATCAATTGATCATCGAAACACACGCCTCAGATTCTTTCTGGGGAGGTGTATTAAAGGCTAAAGTACAAAATACTTTAGAAGAAAAAATTTGCAGGTATACTTCTGGTAGCTTCAAAGCAGCAGAATTAAATTATCATAGCAATGAAAAGGAGTATTTATCGATTTTGAGAGTCATTAAAAAATTCTCAATATTTAACTCGATTAAGTTTATTGTTCAATGACGACAATAAAAAAACTTCACATATTCTCAAACTAAAAATTACAGAGATTACAAACAAGGAAGACTTGTTAGATGGCAAATGTGGTTTTCACATTATGAATTTGATGTAGAACACATTGCAGGCAATAAAAATGTTCTTGTTGATTGTTTAACCCGAGAATTTGTTACATGATTGCAGGAACAATTCCGTTTAGAGGAAATAAATTAGGGCCTAAAACCCAGGAACTAATTGTTCCAAGTTAAGGGGATGGTGGTTTCTTTAAAGTAGGACTCAATTCCTACTATGTCTCAACTCCCAAAACTGACTGGTCTTTATCTCCACTCCAGCGAAATGGGGCTGGAAAATTATTTGTACATTTTGTACCAGAAATAGGCAAAATAATAAGATATAAACAATATTAAATTATTAGAGTTTTGACCAAATAAGTCAACTCTAACATGAATAATTCATGAACCACTACAGACCGGAACTAGTAGATAAATGCATACCCTTATATTGCAATCTAAAACATAACTAAATCTGGTCTGCATTTGAAAGACAATCAAAAGAACTTAAAATAAGAGATGTACAACTGCCTTCTTTTTTTTTTTTTTTTTTTTTTTTTTTTTTTTTGAGAGAGAGAGAGAAACAAAAGACTTTTCATGCACTTCGGATATTTTTTTTTTTAAACAAGAAAGGGCTGGCACCGTTGAATTTAATCTAATTGATTGGAAGAAATTTGGACAATAAATATCCCATTTGGAAGAAATTTGGACAATAAATATCTCATTTGCTAAGTGTTTATATTTCAGTTCAAGTACACAACCTCAAAACAATCATGCAGCATTCTGAAATTATGTGCATAGCATGTAACATCACCTTCAAATTGACCTTGAGTTCGGCATTTTTAGATTTTTGCAAAGAAAGTTTCATTGCTAGCTCGTGCATTTAGCAGGACAACAAAAAAAATACAGATAAAAATTAAGCAATGTAACTCAATATAATAAGATTCAAAATATAATCCTAATGAGAACAACCAATTTATGTGGAGAGTTGGGTTGAATCTACTTCAACAACATTAAAGATATACAGCTTACACATTCTTTCCAACTGCGTGTATTACTGCAAATTTTAACTTCACACATTCATGTGATCACCTTCCCATTATAAATTCAATGGAATCGGTAGAATATCATCTCATAAAAATAGATTCCAGTATCTTCCCTTCATTGGCTTGATTACCGATCTCCTCAGTCTCTTCCTGCAGAGTCCTGCATTTTGCCATTAACATCTTTCCCATTTTACTTTGTGGGGTGAAACTAACTGCAGCCATATTATCTTGTAACTCCTTAACTTTTTTATCCTTCTCCACCAAATTCTGTGAAGGTGACAACGAATGCAGCTTCTTTTTTCTTTGCTTTATCAAGCTAACAACAAAGGATAAAGCAAAGACTAAATAGAGCACTAAACACAAATTTGCGAATCTAAGAACTACATATTCAAAACATACTTGCTATCGCAGAGATTCCTCAGAGTCTGAAGGTAGCAAACCATTAAATTTTGGTTCTAACACAGAGAAATAGGAAAATTAATTAATCAAATAAATAAAAAAATAACAAGAGCGAAGAAATTTTGTTGAGAAGAATCTAAATGGCAACGGAAGAAAGAATGATATAGAGCACCCTAGAAACAGACCAGGACTTGAGCCTGGCGGTATGAATGATTCATTCTGAAAAGACGAGCACCACTTTTGAATCTCTGACTTTGCATCTTCAAGTTTGGTCTGAAGTGACCAAATAGAGATTATAAAACCAATAGCTAGTTAAAAACAAATACCATCATTAATACACAAGTCCATGTCACCAACTCATGCTGAAACAGTTCTAAACTTCTATATTACGATCTTCGTAGTCCTTTTTCTTTTCTTTGTTCTTTTTTTCTTTTTGGCTTTTGTGTGTTGGGTTGGGGGGGGTGGGGGTCTATGCTACATCTCCTACTTAATCATAGGAAGCAAAAGCCATGGCACCAAGAATCAGAGAAGATTATATACAAAGATGAAGGAATCTATCAAAATACGATATACATGGCATCTTGAGAGTTCATCTTGACCGTTCTTGAGACTGCGAACGACATGGAAAAGATGGTACCAATAAGCTTACGCACTACTGGTAAAATACGCATAAATTTGGTCCTTATTTTAGTGTCTATTAATTGGATCTAGTAGCAAAAGTTTATTGATTGCACTAGTATTTCAGTAACAGAATTAAATTTCAATCAAATTACCTCTCACAAAGAGGTAAAATCGTCCCTGTTGCCACTCCTGGTGCAGTTTCCTCTACTTTCAAATTAGCCCTAGTATCAACAAGCAAATGGAGAGTCAACCTTGACAGTAACAGAACCATAGGTCATTAGAAGCAGACACATGCATATGACTTGAAGAGAGTACTGGAAAATTTAAACCCAACAACTCAAAACACTCAATAATGCTTATCCTTTACTTCTCTTTTTTACTAACAGATTGGTGAGAGTGTATGAACAGTTTCAACGCATGAATCCTACGATGTTACATAAATAAACTAACAGTCTAACATCAATTCATATAAAATAACAAGTGAATATTGTAGGGTAGTTAAATTATTTAAGCATTTGTTAGAAAAATCAATAAAATTCTCAGTCATAAAGGCCTCCTGAATGACTTCAGATATTTTAGCAGCAAACTCTCTGGAGTTTAGTGTCAGTTTATAATAAATTACAAAGAAATAATTAAAAATTCCAAAAATCCATTTAAAGAAGCTAAAACTGTTAGCAGCTTGAAAGAAAAGTCCCAAAGGTTGCACAATCAACTCACAAAATTTCCTACAATTTTCTTTTTTTTTTGCATATAATGAAGACAAATTTATTCCTTTTCCAGTCTCAGCTCCTCTATATACAGGCCTATAAAGTGCAGGTGTGACTCCACTGTTAATGTTGCTCAAGTGTGATCTGGAGGTGACTAATTTGAATAAGATGGTACAGCATCCTAGATAGAGGAGTAAGATTATGTACATGTAATCTAAACCTCTTTAAAACCCAAACGCTGAACTTTGCACTAAGCACCCCATTTTAATATAATGTGGGGATATAAACTATCGTACATTAACAACATCCAAAAGAGTTGTAGGATGACAACCGCAAGAAGGCTATGCAAGCTGTTATGCCTAAAAGGCTAGATCACGCTAAATGACATCAAAAAAACATGGCCCGGACTTGTTTCATTTTAATTAGATGAAGAAAAGACAGAAGAATACATCAGTAAGCCTACCAATATTGCTTGACAGACCAAGATGATGCTTTTGTAACAAGAACATAATGAGCACAACAATCTATCTTATGTCTATACAATCTGTCCATTTTATTCCGTTAGCCTATAAAATTATAATTTTATTTGAGAATTACTTTTCCAACAATCACAAGTGGAAAAGCTATCACTGTTGCTCTTTATAAACTATCACTCTCTCCTTCAACATCTCACAGAAAAGAAATCAACCATACACTCATCAAAACAAAACCTTGAAAGATGTAATTCACATATCATTGCTTAAAGGAAAGTTAAAAAAAAAAAAAAAAAACGAAATGCTAATAAGCATATTCAGCTCCATCAGTCACTTTTAGATTAATTACATAATCTTAACAAAAGAATCTGACTATAAAGTTTTATCACATAATATCCACCAGTACTAAGACAGAGAGCTTTCAAAGACAAAAACTTACAACCAATGCGAAGTTAAATGTCAAAATATACATCAATAGCCCAAAGAAATTGAAAAAGAAAAGGGAAAAAAAAAAGAACAAAAAACCTTTTTGGAGCCAAAGATATCGTCTTCATCATCTTCGAGATCTCCAAAGCTTCTCTTATTATCTAACATATTAAACCGCATTGACAACCATAAAAATAACACAACACGAATATCATTCAAAGAGAATAATTGTAATTCAATAAAACTTAAATTTAGGAACCTGAACGCCTTGCAGCGTTTGCACCCGAAAAATCGCCTCCAGAATCATCTTCCTGTGATTTTCACGAATTATGCCAAAAACAAAACAAATTAAAGGAAAATTGAACGAAAAAAGAAAAGAACGGAAACGAAAACAAGAAAAAATGAGAGAAGGAATTGCGATAGACGAAAGAAATCGACATAGCATGATCTTACGTCATCCAGATGGGCAAGTGACGTCATTGGAATATGATTCTGAAATGGGAGAGTAAATTCGGAGCTAATGAAAACTGTGGGGAGCGTTGCAGAATAACAGAGCCGAGTCACGGTGTAATCAGGTATGATTGGAGCGTTCAGAAGATTTATGGGTGTTCAGACATGCCCGACCAGCCGGATGACCGGTTTGTCAAAACTCAAAACTCACCTGGTCAAACCGTCAAAGTTTGTGAAGACTCGTGCATGACTCGTTTGAATTTATTCATTTTTATAATTTTACTAGTAATTCACCCCGTGCGTTGCACCTATATTTTTATTTTACTATTATTGATTTATAATATCTATTAACATGAACTGGTATTTATTATTTTATTTTAATTATAATATTCGCATAAGGTTATTAAAAAAAATATATCCATCAATTTCATATTTTCAACTATAAACTTAAATGTCTAATTCAACTCATAAGGAATTATCCCTCAATTTATGCATGTCTCTAAATTATTGTTTTATATATCCCTTTCTTTCTCACACACCTCTCTATAAACAATTATATATAATTTGTGAGACATGTATTTTTATATTGTACTTGTACTGTTGAAAAAAAAAATGAATATGGTAGAAAAATCGTGAATAAAATTTAAAATAATATGGTAGAAAAAATTTTGAATAAAATTTAAAATGAACTATTATGTCATTGATATAAACGTTAGTAGTGTTAACATAAATTTTACAGCAATATCATAGTAATTCACTAAAAAACTTACGAACATAAACATGATATAACTGAAACAGGGTATAGAAATAGTACAATTGATATTAATATTCATTCTTTGATATTTATTTTCAATAGATGTATGTAAACCCCATGAGTTTTCTCATTTTGATCAACAATGGATTGATGTGAATCGCTCATCAATCAAAAGAAATGATAGAATACACTGGGAAGTTTGACAATCCAAAAAAATTTAACTGAGAAATTTATTTTAAAATGTAACATCAATCGATTAATCCTACATAAATGATTATATAATTTGATTTTACAACAATTTATTTATTGGTATTGGTTGAAAATGTAATTATTAATTATCATATATTGAGCTAACAACAGATTATTTTCGTTACAAAAATTCTTTCTATTGACTTACCAAAGCAAAACACTGTCAATTTTGGATAATCCCAAAACATACATTGGTCGCTAGATATTGATTATTTCATCTTCCAATATTGGTTTATTGATTTACCAAAGTAAAGCACCAGCAATTCTATGATTGTTTTCTAGAGTTATAGTTAATAAACTATAAAAAATAATAAATACTAATTGATTACAAGTAATTATATGACTGATTTTATATGACAATTGTAGTATTGATTGATCATGTCAATTACTTAACGTCAATTTGATTAGTTTTATTAATCTCGTATCAAGATATGAAAGAGATATGTACAATTTCAAACAATCAAATATTTGTTACCATTTTTAGTTTTGTAAATATTTTAATTAGTTGTTTTCTTAATTATGGTAATATATTGTTGTCCAATCATAAACTTGTGCACCCTTGGAAATAAAATAAAAAAACTTCCATTGACAATTATTGTCTTTTTTTTAAGTTAATACATTTTCTAAATTGACAAATCTTTAATCATAAGGTACGATTTTCTTATTGTTAAACTTCTTGTCAATTATCCGTTGTGTGTAGCATAGTCAAATTCGATTAAAAAATATAAATAGATACTCTCAATTGTTTTACCAAAAGCTTAGTTTTAAATTTCTTCCAATCAATAGTTAATGGTATCAATTGAATGATTAAATACAATAATAAATAATTATTGTATCTATAGTAATGATCACAATCAATTTATTGATTGTATAGAACAATTATAAGATTGATTATAGAATTTTTAAATTTTTAAATCTCAAAAATATTACAATCATAACCGAAAAAATAATTAGCCAATAAAATATTTATGTTACTAAAGATTCTTGCCATTGACCTATCAAATCAAAGCACCACTAATTCTAGATAACTCCAAAACATGCATTGGTTAGGATAATATTTGGATTGATTTGTCCAAAACAATATCTTATTTTATACCTTTTCTTTTTTTATTCTTTTTTATCTGATTGGGTTGTCTTAGTTATGTCATATATATACTAATTTTATTCGATGGTAATTAGAGTTTTAATTATTTTTAATTAAGCAAATTATCATCAAATTTAACACCAACGTTGATCAGTAGACCAATTAGAAGATAATTCATTTTTCTAGACTGAACTTAATTAGTATTTGTTCAAATTTCTAAAAATATCAATATTTAAAAAACAAATATAATAAATAAATATTGCAACAACAATTTAATCAATATGAAATAAAAATCCAGATATTCCTTCAAAAGCTTATTAATAATAAAATATTTTCGAAATCATCCATAAAAAAATCCATAATTCAAAATCAATTTAAATATAAATAGAATTTGGCAGCAGAAAAAAAATATTTCAATCAATATATGAAAGAGATATATACAATATTTCCGAGCAATAAATATTTGTTACCATTTGAGTTTTATAAATCTTTCAATCAATTGTTTTTCTTAAGCTAATAGGTTGTTGTCCAATTATACAATTATACTCCATTGAAAATGGAAAAAAATGCCCCATTGATCAATTATTGTATTTTTTATTAAAAAGTAATACATTATAAATTTTCTAGATTAATAAATCTTTAATCTTAAAGTGCGATTTTCTCATTTTTTCTGAAACATCTTGTCAATTATCCGCTCACATAGTTTTGTCAAATTTGATTAATAAAATATTAATAGATATTGTCTATGAATAAATTGTACAACTAAATACCATCAATTGTTTTACGAAGGCTCAATTTTAAAAAAATTCAATCAATATTTTGTTGTATCTATAAGATTGATTAGAAAAATAATAAATACTTATTGTATCTATAGGATTAAATATCATCAATTTATTAACACAAAAACTCATGTCAGACCGTTTAACGGGTCTGACCTGTTAGACGGATCTGACCCGCGGATCCGGTGGCATTTCCGTAATATTAGCAGTGGTGTTGTAGTAGTTTTCAGGGAGTACCTGTATTAGCAGTTCTTCTGAAATGTATTAGTCGTCCTTCTAAAAAGTATTAGCAATTCTTCTGAAATGTATTAGTAGTTTCCTGAAGAGTTTTTTTAGTATTTCTTAAAAATACAACAATTATAATTTTGGTAATCATGTTGCATAAAAATCCTGGATTTCTCTTGCTTTAATCTGACTCAATATTGTCTTCCATTATGCCTTATAATTGCATAATTTTGTTCTTTGTGTACCCTTGATAAAATTGTTCCACAACTTCATAGGTATAAGCTGTTGATAAAAAGAATATTAACAAAAAAATCTCACCACTAAATAAACATAAGATATCGCGAACTTACACACACACACACACACACACATATATATATATATAATATATGTGAGTAAATACTTACCAAGCAAGGTTTCTTTATATGTGACTTTGAGAGAATCAATCGAAAAGTCGGATTCTCAACAACATCCACCTTAATGACATCATCGTCAGAATCATCGTTGTCTGTTACACACGTATTAATAAAATCAATCAATTAATCAATTAATTTATAATTAAACAAAAATATCACATATATATATATATGATTTAAACTATAATATATTACCTGAATTGATATCAAATACATGTATAGTCGGGTACACATCGATTCTTTCACATGAATCATCGTTAGAAAATATTGACACATCAAAAACGTGGTTGGCACGATAAGAGAAAATAAACACTTCACCATCTGAAATTCTGTTATTATGGACGGATTTGTTCCATCCATCCGTAAAATAGAACGCATCTTATGAGCTGACCATTTTGATCGTCCAAGTGTGTCCGTTCACATTATGCATGTCACAATTAATGGTGTAAGACCATTAAATTGACTGCCGAATTTGCATGGAAGACGATGACACAAAAAATTTAATGTAATTACAATTGTAATGAATTTCTAACTGAACAATATAAGAAGCCATTACAATAAGTAGATATAAGTTTATTGCCGAATCAAAAGTATAAAACTAATCACCAAATAAAAATATTGGCGGGGACATAAGTTTATATATATGAACAGAAAATGTATATTGACACAAAAAATATTGACACAAAATATATTGGCAGAAAATATGTTAGTATGAGGAATAATAAAAAAATAAACAAATCATACAAAAAACAACTTAAAAAAATACAACAAAACTATCAAGAATAATTAAAAAAGAAACTCACCAAATATTGTCCATACAGATCTACAATATAGTTTATATAAAAACTCTTGTTTATTGCAGAATTCGAGTTCAATACTGTCGATGTTGGCGGGACACTTGATGAAAACGGACATAGAGGGGAACGTGAAGATGAAGCCATATTTGGTGGTTATGCAACGAATCTAGGATCAACAATATCAAAATATTTTTCTAATGCAATTTAAGTAATATAAATATAAGAGGATCTAACATAAATAATAAGCTACCGAAAAAATCTCTGAACACAAAATCAATTGTTAATTCAATGGTGAAAGATACATAAAATCACAATTCATCTATTTTAATCATTATTAAATAATTTAGGAAAGTTTGAATAGTCATCAGTATTTAAAACTTGATTGATTAATATTATATTGTACAAAATTGCATCGACACTATTGAAATAAATAAACAATATATTTGATGAAGATATGATGTATAGAATCAACACATCAATGTAATATATATTTAAGAAAGAACTGACATATACTAATATCAATTATGGTGAAATACTATTTATAATTTTTAAAATCTATATATTATATATAGATAGAATTGATACTATAGACTTACTTTTGGTATAAAGCAGGAATATCAGTAAATAAAATTTTCCTAATTTTTATACATATAAAATAGGAATACCATTTATGATATTTTCCTAATTTATATACATAAAATAGGAATACCATTTACAATCTTTTCTTATAATATTTTCTTAATTTATATAATTACAACGATTTTCTTATAATATTTTCCTAATATAATAATTTATAATAATTACCTTTTATAATGTTTACAATTGTTTCCTAATATAATAAGCAAAAAGAGCGGGAAAATAAAAGTTCCGAAATTCTGCTATTATATATATATATATATAGATAACTATAACAAATATAAACAAATGTTAAAATATAATACAACTAATGAGCAATAGATATAAATACGTATTAAAAAATTCTTTATAAAACGTATTAATGAAAAATTGTGTTAGTTAAAATTGAAAAATGAAATTTTTATTTTTTATATTCACTATAAAATGTCCCCTTAAAACCCAAATGTATCCCACTCATCTATAAGAATTTCAACTAAAAAGGCTCAAGATGAAGTTAATTAGTAGGGTAGGCAGTTAGGCAAGCTTATGATTGTAGCAATGTGAAATTAGTGTTTCACCCGTGCAATGCACAGAAGATGGCATGTCAAAGCATATGACATGTGTTGTATTGAACCATATGTGGTTTGTTTGTCGAACTATATAAACTGAATGGATATAAGATTAATAATTTTAATGAATACAAAACAATATTAAAGTTTTGAAACGAAGTTTTGAAACGTTTATTTGTTTTTTGATTCGCCGTCACCAAAGACTGATATTTTCAAACCCTTACGATTCATGACTGGGAAACATCTACGTATAACTGGCCATGACTGAATATCGGATTCTTCAAATACAATCCGATATTGGATAGAGATTGTCCTTGGCTATTGTTTATAGTCATCGCATATGATAGAATGACAAAAAACTGTCTCCGTTGAAACTTGAAAGGAATTTTAAGATGCGACGGGGCCAATGCCATTCGCGGAATAAAAACCTTATGACCTGCATTGGTTCCAGTGAGAATTTTAGCTTCAAGTATGGCAAGCCTCGTAATCACCAATCTAGTATCATTACACAATCCAACAAAATGGTCCATATTTCTAAAGAGCATCATTGGAGTCTCAACCTTCAAATGCAACTCATGATTAGGAAAGCCGAAATATTTTATCCCATTTAAAAATCATGGCGCGTGCAGATCATATAAGAAATCAATATTAGCATATGATTTGTGGTATTGTCGAAACTCAACTACGTCTGGCCCTCCGATGAGTTTAAAGACGTCACATATTGATTTATGGATTCAAAAATATCGAGGGTCGGTGCCAGTATAGTACTGAAATTTTGATTATATGACATAATTATCAGAATAACACAAAATGAATGTCTATTTACATGGGTTTGAGTCTTGTCAGTTCTAGTTTGAAAAACCGGGAGGTGGAAAAGAAGATGCATGAAGCCAACAAAATAATACAACAAATAAATAAACTTAAATTCAAGAAAAAAGAACCAGAATTGCATGACCGAATCGAAAAGGGAATAGATCTATGCTACAACAATAATATGAAAAATTAGGAAATAGAGGAAAGAGGAAAATGAGGAGCAAAGAGCGAAAGAGATGGAGATGGAGGAAAGAGGAAAAGAAGAAAAAGAAGAGAGAGAGAGAGAGAGAGAGAGAGAGAGAGAGAGAGAGAGAGAGAGAGAGAGAGAGAGAGAGAGAGAGAGAGAGAGAGAGAGAGAGGGGAAAGCGGAAAACAAGGAAGACGGAAAGAGAAAGCGCGTGAAAGAGGAGGGAGCGTGAAGTTTCTGTAATTTTTTTTGTATACTAATGAATCTATGTACCGAATCCGGATAGTGGAATTCATCTTACGGATGAGGATCCGTAAGACGGTTCTATAAGTGAAATGTTCTTTATATTAATAGTGTCTTCTACAACATATGCTTTCTCAAAATTATCCAGTACATAATTTTCTTAACAACACTTAAGTATGTTATAACTATTTAACAGTTATTACTTTAATATCTATTTATTGTAAAATTAGGAGGTGTATATGTTAGAACAGAGTTATTATTTGATTTTGATGATTTCACATACTGGATTTTAAAACCAAAATAATATTTTCAATTGTTGTCAAAATACTTCAAGTTTACTAATACTTTAAGTAATACATTTTCAACCGATACCTGAAAGATTTTCAAAATTTTGGAAAAATAGAGAAGTCCATGTAAAGAGAGCAACCAGTTGCTATCAAGGGCGACCGATACCTGAGCGTTTCTCAAATAACTCGAAGAACAGAGAATTCTCAAAGGTCAGGCGACCGGTCGCTATACTAGGGAGACCGGTACTTGAATATTTGCAAAAACCATTTTTTCTTCTCTGTTTAAATAGCGAACGGTCACTATCCATAGCAACCGGTCGCCATTGTACAACGACCGGTCGCTATAGACAGTGACCGGTCGCCCATGATGGCATCCTGTGTTAAATCTTGATCCAACGGTTTAAATTTTCGAATTTTCAACATAACTACCGGTCGCTTTAGGATATTTGACAGAAAATTCTATCCGTTACATCAACACTTATCAACAAGACTTACTTTATCAATTATTAACCATGTTTGTAGATCTTTTTATCATTCTTTTGCAGACAAATTTCAAATTGAGGGAGCCTATTTGGAAATCAAATCTTGAAGCTTCTCTATAAATAGTTGGAGATTTTGAAGGATCAAATACAACATAAAAATCTACATCACAACAAGAATATCTCAGCAAAATTCTTAAGCTTTCATTTTCATATTTTATTGTAATAGCCTAAGCACTACACTTTCACATCTTACTTATTAGGCTTTCTCTCTTGATTACACTTGCACTTTAAAGTTGTATACTTCTATTTGAGTTGTAATATTGATTGATCAAAATCATCCAAAACAAGACTTACTTGTTCAGTATTCTTTTGGTAAGAACACACTTTGTTGATTAAATTAGGTGTTGAAGAGTTTGGTGCTCTTCAAGGTTATAAGAAGAGTTTGGTGCTCTTCAAGGTTATAAGAAGAGTTTGGTGCTCTTCAAGGTTCTAAGAAGAGTTTGGTGCTCTTCAAGGTTGTTGTTATAAGAAGAGTTTGGTGCTCTTCATGTTGGAGTTGTAATCGTTTGGTATCGATTAATAAAATTTCTTTCTTTCAAAATCTACTCGGACATATCAAGTGGTAGTGGACATAGGCTTAGGTGATTTATTTTTCTACACATTTCTATTCATTATCATATTTTTCGAAAAAGAGGGCATTAGTCGGAAAATCAGGAAAATCTATTCATCCCTCTCTAGATTTTCGTATCCACTTGGACTAACAAGTGGTATCAAAGTCAAACTCTTTAGCAATCTCGTTTATTCTTTGCGAGTTAAGAAGAAATATCTATAACTACGAACGAGAGCTACCTTCCAACGGTGCTTCATCCAACAAGCCGCAACTTTTCAACTCCAACAATTATGCTTTTTGGAAAGACAGAATGAAGTGATTCTTACAAGGTTGCACATTCGATATTTGGAACGCGATTATTGAAAGAGTGGCTAAACCAACAAAGAAATTGGAAAACAGAACTCTTGCTCCTAAAGTTTCAAGGAATTCGATGATGACGACAAGAAATCATTCTCCCTAAACAGTAAGGCTTTAAATATTTTACATTGTTTACTTACCGCTACCGAGTATAATCGTATTAGAATAATAAGATCCACGCATGAGTGTGGATAAAATTGGAAACCATCTATGAAGGAACCAAAAAGGTGAAAACAAGCTTGAAAAAACCATACTTGTCAAGGATTTCAAAAATTTCACTATGTTCCAAAGTGAAAGCATTTCAAGGATGGTGGAAAGGCTTGACAATATTATCAATCCTCTATTGACACTCGAAAAAATCATTTTCGAAGAAGACAAGGTGACTAAAATTTTGAATGCTCTTCCCGGTACTTGGTCCGACTATCACGGAAGCTCAAAATCTTGAAACTCTCAAGTTTGATGAGCTTATTAGAAATCTTATTATTTATGAAGTTTATCTCAAGGAAATGAAGAATGCCAAATCATTCACTTCTCACCTGGGTATGCAATCTAATCCTAAAGGTCTTGCCTCAAGTTCAAATAATGCTCATTATCCTAGCGACAAAGAAGATGAGGAAACCGCCTCCCTTGTGAGAAAATTTGACAAGTTTGTTAATAAAAATAATAAAAGAAAAGCAAGATGCAATTCATGCTTTAAATGCGGAAAATCCAGATACTTTATTGCCGATTGTCCTAAAATGGTGGAGGAAGAACAAAAAAAGAAAAAGTTCTTTCCAAAAAAAAAGCCTTAAACGCGGATGCTAAGACATGGGATGAACTTTCTACAACATCCGATTATGAGGAATCCGAACAAGGTCTTATGGCCATAGATGATGAAAATGATGAGGTACGCTCTAACTCTTCTTCTTCATTAATTGATGAATTGCAAGAGGATTATGATTATCTAGAAAATGAGTTTAAGGGTATTATTATTAAATACAAGAATTTGAAAAAGAATTTCAAAAACTTGAACTTAGAAAAGGATAATTTATTTTCCTCTTACGAGTCTCTTGATCATGCTCATTATATTACTCTTGCAAAAGACTTGTAGTCTTGACTCCGAAAAAGAATTGCTCCCAATAGAATTAGAAAGTTTGAAAAGAGATGTGCAACGATTTAACTTAAGCACCGATAAAGTTACTAAAATTCTTGGTGCACAAAGAAGTGAGCATTTAAAACTAGGACTTGGTTGCAAACCTATTCAAACCAATTTCTAGAAAAATAACCAAGCTCCAACTTTTATACGTGCTAGTACTCCTAAAATTTTGACATTGATAAGGCAGTGAGATCTTAAAGCTACACAATGAGGTCTTGAAATAGGATTTGAAACTCTGTATCCGACCCAGACTGGGGGAATGGGTTTAACCCGAAAAGGTGGACCATTGATCTCCCTGACAGCCTAGTACAACTCCACCTCCCAGATGATGACACTTGGCGCAACCACATATGCCAGGAATATCTATAAATACCATGCTATAGTAACTTGATGGTAACTATTCACTATGCTTCTCTTACCTCTTATTTTCATATTTACTGTCTCTATACCCCCGTACCTCACGAACTCGATCTGACTTAGGCATCGGAGGGTCTTAGCCGGGACCACCCCCCGGCTAGCCTGACGTGTGTTTATTTGCTTCAGGTAACCCAAGAGCTCGAACCCGATTACCTGAAAGTCTGTGACCCAAAGGTAATTATCTGATCTAAATCAGTTGGTGCCGTCTATGGGAAACTTTTTCCCTTTACCAAGAAAAGAGGTACGGAAGTATGGAGACCTCAGTTAAACACGTTCAAAAATGGGTATTAGAGACCCCCAGGTAGAGTGAATGAATGCTGCAACCCGAGTTCTCCTCATCTCGATCCAGGCCCAAACTCCCGAAAGTGGAGAAGAGAGATCCCGATCAGGTGATCTCTATAAGGAAGGAAGACTTCGAGAAGTTGGTCATGGAAATGAGTCAGCGTCTCATGAGAGAGACATACAAGGGAAAGGGGTTACTCGACCCCGACCCGATAGCAGGTCTAAGCGTCAAAGTAGGCGAGGGTCTTCAAAGACCCCAAAATAATTCAATCTCAAGGGTCCCCAAGACCCCGAGATTCGAAGAAAATCTCAAGGGTCTCGAAGACCCCAAGTAAACTCAAGCTCGAGGGTCCCCAAGACCCCGAGACTTGAAGAAAATCTCCAGGGTCTCGAAGAACCCAAGTGCACTCGAGCTCATAGGTCTCCAAGACCCCGAGACTTGAAGAAAACCTCCAGGGTCTCGAAGACCCCAAGTGAACTCAAACTCGAGGGTCCCCAAGACCCCGAGACTTGAAGAAAATATCCAGGGTCTCGAAGACCCCAAGTGAACTCGAACTCGAGGGTCCCCAAGACCCCGAGACTTGAGGAAAATATACAGGGTCTCGAAGACCCCAAATGAACTCACGCTCAAGGGTCCCCAAGACCCCTAGACTTGAAGAGAATCTTTAGAGTCTTGAAGACCCCAAGTGAACTCAAGCTTGAAGGTCCTCAAGACCCAGAGACTTGAAGGAAATCTAAAGAGTCTTAAAAACCCCAAAAGATTTCAAGCTCAAGGGTCTTCAAGACCCCTTGACGTGAAAAAGATATCAAGGGTCTCGAAGACCCCAAAATAGATTCAAGTTCTAGGGTTTTCGAGACCCCGAGACTTGAAGAAACCCCAAGAGTTTTGAAGACCCCCAAAGAACTTAAGCTCGAGATCTCAAAGATCATGAAAACTTGTAAAGGAAAAAGGTCCAAGAGACCCCATAACTCACAAGTGAGATCCTCAAGATCTCGAAAACTTGTGTGTAAAGGAAAAGAGTCCAAGAGACCCAATAACCCACAAGTGAGATCTCAAAGATCTCGAAAACTTTGCAAGGAAAAAGGGTACAAGTGACTGCATAACTCACAAATGAGATTCTCAAGATCTCGAAAACCCGTGTGCAAAGAAAAAAAGAGTTCAAATGACCCCATAAGAACAATTGAGATCTTAAATATCCCAAAAGAAACTCAAGCTCAAGGGTATTCAAGACCCCGTGGCTTCGGAAGATCTCAAGGGTCTCCAGGACCAAAAGGAACCCAAGCCCAAGGGTCTTCAAGACCTCAAAGACTGGAAAAAAATCTCAAGGGTCTTGAAGACCCAAGAGAACACAAGCCCAAGGGTCTTTAAGACCCAAAGACGAGGAAAATCTCAAAGGTCTCAAAGACCTCAGAACATAAGATCTTCATAACCAAAGTCCTTCTGTCCAAGGGTAAAAAATCACGAGGTCTTAAGATCTCGAGATCCTAAGACATTCAAGCCTAAGAAAAAAATTGTACAATGTCTTGAGACCCAAGACCCCAAGGATTTGATCCCAAGAAAAAAAAACGCAAGGTCTTGAGACCACGAGGCCTAAGAAAAAAGAAAAACAAAAGTCATGAGATATTGGGATCCCGAAATCCTAAGGAATTCAAGCCTAACAAAAAAAGGACACAAGGTTTTGAGACCCAAGACCCTAAGGATTTGATCCCCAAAAAAAAAAAAAAAAAAAGTAGTGGGCGCACAGGGTCTTGAGACCGTAAGACCCCGAGGAGTTGAGCCCCAAGAATAGGAGACTGCAAGGTCTTGAGATCTCGAGGCATTTCGTCCCAATAAAAAAGTCATGTGATGCTGATAGCCTGAGACCCCGAGGCATTCAAGCCCAATGAAAATGGTGGCACTAGGTCTTAAGATTCCAAGTCTCGAGGTAACAAGAACCAAGTAAAAAGTAGCTCAAGGTCTTAAGACCTTGAAGCTTTCATGCAGTGAAAAAGGGTCATCACGAAGTCTTGAGAGCCTGAGACCTTGAGGCGTTCTAGCCCAAGAAAAAGGGCACAAGGTCCAGATACCCCAAGACTCCAAAGAGTTGAGGCCCACGGAAAAATGGCACCAGGTCTTTAGACCACAAGACCTAAATGGATACAAGATTTTGATTTGGGGAGACCCACATCAAAACCACATGATCTAAGGGTCCAAGAAGCAGTTGAATCATACATTTAGTATTCAATAAATAAGGTCAAAATAACCCAAAAATACATCGGAAAAAGATAAGGTCATAATGACCCAAAATCCATATGAAAAAATAAAGTGATGTAATGACCTAAAAATCCATCCGAAAAAAGAAAGGCCAAATAAAATGTTTCAGAACGGTCTCTAGATCCCGGCACCCCTAGCCTTGAAGGCCAATCAAAATATTTCAGAAAGGTCCCTAGACCCTAAAACCCATGGTCTTAAAAATTAAGCAGTTTCAGAAGAGTTCTTTGGACCCCGAAATCTCTTTGCCCTGAAAGACCAATTAAAAGGTTTCAGAGAGATCCCTAGATCCTGAAACCCTTAGTCCTGGCAATTAAAAGGTTTCAGAGAGGTCTCTGTAGCCCCAAACATCTTAGTCTTGAAAGGCTAAATAAAATATTTCAGAAAGGTTTCTAGATCTCGAGACCCCCTAGCCTTAATAGTCAAATCAAGAGGTATCAGAGAGGTCTTCGGACCCCAGTATCTCTTCTTATAAAGTAGGCATATAGCCATTGAATTTGCTTTATAACCCCATGTTTGGTTAAAAGTTATAGAGGTCATGAATTATAAGACCTAAATTCATATAGCTAATTATGGGCATTTTTTTGTTAAAGGGGTAAGGGGCGCATGCGCGCAAGTTGATATCCCTTAACCTCATATTTTCTTACTGGGGAGAACAAGATTATAACTCCCTTAAGTTGTAAATCGAAATGATGTACATAGTCATGGTTGATACTGTGTTTGTGAGAAAGGTTCATTCCAGAGATCTCGAGCTCAAGGATCCGCTGGATCCCAAGACTCAAATATATATATATATATATATATATATATAAAGGGTCCCAAGTGATCCCCCATCTCGCAAGTGAGATCTCAAGATCTCAATAACTTGTGAAAATAAAAGAGGGATCCCAAGTGATCCCCCAGCTCGCAAGTGAGATCTCAAGATCTCAATAACTTGTGCGAAAATAAAAGAGGGATCCCAAGTGATCCCCCAGCTCGCAAGTGAGATCTCAAGATCTTAATAACTTGTGCAAAAATAAAAGAGGGATCCCAAGTGATCCCCCATCTCGCAAGTGAGATCTCAAGATCTCAATAACTTGTGTGAAAATAAAAGTGGGATCCCAAGTGATCCCCCTACTCGCAAGTGAGATCTCAAGATCTCAATAGCTTGGGCGAAAATAAAAGAGGGATCCCAAGTGATCCCCCAGCTCGCAAGTGAGATCATAAGATCTCAATAACTTGTGCAAAAATAAAAGAGGGATCCCAAGCGATCCCCTAGCTCGCAAGTGAGATCTCAAGATCTCAATAACTTGTGCGAAAGTAAAATAGGGACCCCAAGTGATCCCCCAGCTCGCAAGTGAGATCTCAATATCTCAATAACTTGTGCAAAAATAAAAGAGAGATCCCGAGTGATCCCCCAACTCGCAAAATAAAAGAGGGATCCCAAGTGATCCCCCAGCTCGCAAGTGAGATCTCAAGATCTCAATAACTTGTGCAAAAATAAAAGAGGAATCTCAAGTGATCCCCCAGCTCGCAAGTGAGATCTTAAGTTCTCAATAACTTGTGTGAAAATAAAAGGGATCTCAAGTGATCCCCCAGCTCGCAAGTGAGATCTCAAGATCTCAATAACTTGTGCGAAAATAAAAGAGGGATCCCAAGTGATCCCCCATCTCGCAAGTGAGATCTCAATAACTTGTGTGAAAATAAAAGAGGGATCCCAAGTGATCCCCCAACTCGCAAGTGAGATCACAAGATCTCAATAACTTGTGCGAAAGTAAAAGAGGGATTCCAAGTGATCCCCCATCTCGCAAGTGAGATCTCTAGATCTCAATAACTTGTGCGAAAATAAAAGAGGGATCCCAGGTGATCCCCCCGCTCGCAAGTGAGATCTCAAGATCTCAATAACTTGTGCAAAGGTAAAAGATCTGAATTCCTACTGTTATCGTAGAATTCCTTAGCCTAGTTAGGTACCATATGAACAGGCCTAAAGAGGGATCCCAAGTGATCCCCCAACTCGCAAGTGAGATCTCAAGATCTCAATAACTTGTGCGAAAATAAAATAGGGATCCCAAGTGATCCCCCAACTCGCAAAATAAAAGAGGGATCCCAAGTGATCCCCCAGCTCGCAAGTGAGATCTCAAGATCTCAATAACTTGTGCGAAAATAAAAGAGGGATATCTAGTGACCCCAGCTCGCAATTAAGATCTCAAGATCACAATAACTTGTGCGAAAATAAAAGAAGGATCCCAAGTGACCCCCCAGCTCGCAAGTGAGATCTCGAGATCTCAAGTGACCCTCAATTCTCAAAAGAGATCTCTAAAATTGCGTAAAAATAAAAAGTGGACCCCAGCAACCCCTTGGCTCGCAAATTAGACCTCAAGAAATCATCACCCGGAGAAGGAGGGCTCGAGCGAGACACAAAAGAAAAAGAGATATCCAAACTTCAAACCCTGAGGGTCGCAACCTCGATCTAAGGTTCAACCTAGGAAAGAGAGAACCGCCATCTCGATCCCGACCTTGAACTCTGAAGTGACCCTGGCCCCTTCAAACTACGAAAGAAAGGTTCACGACATTGTCTCCCACCTCGAGCTTCGTCAAATGTCCCCGAGCCCCCAGACAACCTCGTGAATCGGGGGAATAATGATAAGGCAGTGAGATCTTAAAGCTACACAATGAGGTCTTGTAATACGGTTTGGAGCTCCATATCCGATCCGGACGGGGGGAATGGGTCTAACCCAAAAAGGTAGACCATTGATCTCCCTGACAGCCTAGTACAACTCCACCTCCCAGATGATGACACTTGGCACAACCACATGTGCCAGGAATATCTATAATACCATGCTACAGTAACTTGATGGTAACTATTCACTCTGCCTCTCTTACATCTTATTTTCATATTTACTGTCTCTACACCCCCGTACCTCACAAACTCGATCTAACTTAGGCATCGAAGGGTCTTAGTTGGGACCATCCCCCGGCTAGCCTGACGCTTGTTTATCCGTTTCAGGTCACCCAAGAGCTCGAACCCGATTACCCGAAAGTCCGTGACCCAAAGGTAATCATCTGATCTAAATTAGACGTATTCTTATTGGGGCAAAAATGGTCATTTATCTAGCACTTATAAAATTAAGCATATTACTAATTATGCTTGCAGACCCAAAGGTCTCAATGCTAACACTCATGGACCCCAACACTCTAGGGTACCTAAAAATAATTTTATTTTAGGTACTTGGGGCTATCACAATAAAAGAGGATTCCAAATAGCTCGTGGACAGAGGATGCTCATGACATATGACCGAAAAGGGACATCTCTTTACCAACATCAAACTACAAGAGGGAGGAATGGTTATGTTTGGAAATGGCAAAGGCAACAACCTTGGCAATGGAGACGTCGGTAATTCTTCTTTCTCTCTTAATGATGTTTTATTAGTAGATGGGCTTAAATTCAATTTGATAAGTGCAAGCCAACTTTGTAATTTAAATTATGATGATATTTTTAATAAAGAAAAATATCTTATTCTAAAAAATGATAAAATTATTTGTGAAGCAAGCAGAAAAGACAATCTTTACAAAATAAGAACAAGTGATTTTGTTAGTCAACATATTTCTTGTCTTGTCGCTAGCAATGATTTAACTAGTTTATGACATATGTGACTTGGACACGTTGGATACAAAAATTTACAAAATATTTGCAAAAATCAACATGTCAAAGGACTACCCAAATTAAACTTTGAAAAATATTGGTTTATGTGACACTTGTTAAAAGAACAAATTAGTTAAACATGGTTTTAAGCCCAAAGATGAAATTTCCACAACCAAACTTCTACAACTTCTTCATCTAGATTTGTATTTCTTGCCAATAAAAGTGATGCCGCTTATGAGTTTACTAAGTTGTGTAGACTAATAGAAAATGAAAAAGATGATACTATCAAATCCATTAGAAGTGATCTTGGTGGAAAATTTGACGGAGAATTTAAGAGTTCTATGTGAAACAAAAGGATATGCACATAATGTTTTGGCTCCTAGAACTCCTCAATAAAAGATGTAGCCCAAAGGAAAAATCGAACTCTACAAGAAATGTGCCGGTCAATGCTCAATAAATTTTCACTTCCAAAATATTTTTGGGCCGAAGCCGTGAACACTGCTTGCTATGTGGTAAATCGAGTATATCTTCCTCCAAAGTTGAACAAAACTCCATATGAGCTTTGGAAAGGAAGAACACCAAATATTAGTTATTTCAAGATATTTGGTTGCAAGTGTTTCATTTTAAACACCAATGATCATTTGGACAAACTTGATCCCAAGGTCGATGAATGAATTTTTATGAGGTACTTGACTAAAAGCAAAACATACCGAGTTTACAACAAAACAAGCTTGGTAGTTAAATAATCCACACATGTCAAATTCAATAAAACCTTCGATGTTCAAACAATCTCAAGAGAAGACAATGATGATGAAGAGCCAATTATTCTAAATATCCCTCAAAATGACCAACCATCTTCTTCAACAAATGTTCAACAAAAAGAAAGGGGTGATACTTAAAATCTTCTCATGGCAATAAAATTCAAAGAAGATCATCCAAAAGATCTTATAATTGGGGATCCACTTGACAAGGTAATGACAAGAAGGAAATTTGTCGAAAAAGCTATTATATCTCAAAAGGAGCCAAAAACTGCAAAGGAAGGAATTAAAAATGAAGATTGGTTTTTAATGATGCAAGAAGATCTAAATCAATTGAAATAAATGAACTTTAGGAACTTGTGCCTTGTCCTCCATCTCACACTATCTTCAGAACAAAATAGGTTATTCAGAACAAACTAGATGATCAAGGCAACATCATTCGTAATAAAGCAAGGTTAGTAGTTAAAGGTTACTGTCAAGAAGAAGGTATTGATTATGATGAAACTTTTGCACCCGTAGCACGTTTTGAAGCTATTCGTATCTTGCTTCTTGTTTCAAAAATTTTAAACTTTACCGAAAGGATGTCAAATCCACTTTTCTAAATGGTTTAAGAAGAAGTTTATGTCAAACAACCTCCGGGGTTTGAAAAATTTTCAAGGCCAAATGATGTTTATACATTTAAAAAGACTTTATATGGTCTTAAACAAGCACCCCGAGCATGGTATGATAGACTAAGTTCTTTTTTTTAGAAAAATGATTTTATAAGAGGTAAAGTTGATACTATTCTTTTTATTTTTGAAAAGGGTCAAGATAGTCTTCTAGTTCAAATATATGTTGATGATATTATTTTTGGTGATACTAATGAATCTTTGTGCAAGAAATTTTCTAAACTTATGTAAGATGAATTTGAGATGAGTATTATGGGTGAACTCAACTTCTTCCTTGGAGTTCAAATAGAACAATGTTAAGAAGAAATTTATATCTCACAATCCAAGTACACAAAGGAACTTCTAAAGAAGTTTGGAATTGAAGAAGGAAGAACCGTAGCAACACCAATGGCAACAATTATCAAACTCGACAAAGACGAAAAAGTTTAGTCGGTTGATGAAATCAAATATGGAGGTATGATTGGTAGCTTACTTTACTTAATTGCAAGTAGACCCGATATTCTTTGTGTCGTATGCCTATGTGCTCGATTTCAAAGTAATCCCAAAGAATCTTATTTAAGTGCCGTAAAAAGAATTTTTTGATATTTAAAGGACACTATTTCATATGGTTTGTTTTATCCGAAAAATGATATTTTTTCTTTAAAAGGCTATAGTGACTCGGATTATGCTGGAAACATTGATGATCATAAAAGTATATCCTGCTCATGTCATTTTTTGGGCGGTTGCCTCATTTCATGGTTTTCTAAAAAGCAAAATTGTGTATCTTTATTAATGGTCGAAGCCGAATATATTTTCTGCGGTTTTTTTGTTGTACATAATTATTATTGATGAAACAAACTTTGGCGGATTACAAAATCAACTTTGAAAATGATCATATTTCTGTGATAATATGTCCTCCAGTAATATTTCTCAAAATATGATTCATCATAATCGAACCAAATATATTGAGGTTCGACATCACTTTTTAAGGGATTGTGTTTCAAAATGAAAATTTGAGATGTGATTTGTTCCTTTTCAAGATCAACTCGCAGATATGTTTACAAAACCATTAATCGCCGAGTCTTTTAACTCAATTCAATCTCGTTTAGGCATAATGCATATTGAATAATGTCTACATTTACGCTTTGAGAAATTTACTTTCATTGAAAAGTTTTGGGGTAAAAAATCTAGTTTTTAAAACTTAAAAATGAAGATAATTTTTTTCCGGAAATAGGCACAAGTCGTGTCGATAGCGACCGGTCGTTATGCCCATGCACCGGTCGCCCATACATAGAGTCCGTTTGCTATAGATGTAAAATTTTCTTAAAAGCTCTCTGTCTCACAGTTTTGACAAAACATGTCCCCCAAAAAAAAACTAACCTGCGAAAAACTTCTCCAAAACTCAACCTCTCTCTTTTCTTCACCAAAACGCTTAATTATTTTTGCTAATCTCATCTATTTTGTGAGTAATTCATATATACGACATCTCCAAAGAATTTTACTGGTTCATCTCCTCCCCAAAAACAAAAGAGACCCGAAGATGGTTCATCTTCAAATCCCCAATTCGCGGAAGAACAATGAGAAATACGAGCAACACAACGAGAAATGGCTCAAGGGCAATCCGGTAATGCTAATCCCCAACTTTTCAGGCTCAAATCACTACCCTCCGGGCAACTATCCCAAAGGACAATATTAAATGGTCAAAGAGTAAGAAATCTCTTCTTTCTCAAGCTCCTAGTGGTGCTAACTTGTCACTCTTTATTAAATAATATGCCAAATATTTCTATGATGATTTGGTATTTTCGAATAAACAAATTGGTAGGACTAAGATTTGCCATTTTTGGACATTTTCGTAGTGAATTTCCCTCTATTCATGAATTCTTTGTTACTCAAGTTTGGATTAACTTGTGGGATCACCCGTTTACTATCTATGATGATGAGGTGATTAAATATTTTTATGTGAATATGTGGATTGAATTTGATAATGATCATAAGACGGTAGCTTTGAACTCATTTGTGAAAGGGTGTCACTTTCGTTGGACCCCTAATGAGATTTGTAGAATGCTTGGTGTGCAAGAAGGCGGTTGGGACTATGTTGCTTGCGTTTGGTGGGATGATAGGAAATTGGGAGTGAAGTTGGACGAAGTAAAAACTTTTCCATGTAATGTCGAATTTCACTAGACAATCTTTGATGGATGAACTCCAAATTATTTGGCTAATTGTTTCATATTGTGTTTGTGGGAAGTCCATGAAATGATCTAGCAATATGGATTACTTATTGACTTATAGGATCAAAAAGTGTGAATTGATTAATTGTGGGGCTGTTTTTATTCAATGTTTAATTGATGCTGTCACCTTGGGCCCCAAGCAATTTGCTTTAGGGAATTTTATTTGCAAACTGCTTCTTCAATCCAGTCTTACACCCACCGAGCTTAACTCAGAGGTCATTGGTAGTGATTTTGATAATGATACCTTTCAATAAATGATTTGGATGCATAGGAATATGCAAAGACGTCCTACCAAGTCGGCAAAAGGTCGTGCTAGAGCCTCTACTTCCCAAGTTCCACATGATATTTTTGATGATATTGAGGCAGAAAATTTGGCAGCGGGTGGGTCTCACAGTGGTGCGGAGGATAATGCCGACACTGATGATGACGATAAGATTCTCTATTGGTATGATACCAAGCTTAGTGAATTGAACAAAAGATATCAAGCGGACTACAATGAGCTTAAGAGGGACTACGAAGAGATTGAAAAAGAAAATAGCAAGCTCAAGAAATCAGTTGGAAAGCTCAAAAAGTTCATCAAAGATCTCCTATCCACTGTTTGTTTCTCCTCGGATGAGGATTGATTCACATTTATTTTATGTCATTTTTCTTGAACTTTTGAACTTTTAGTATGCTGCTTTCATTTCTTATGGATATTGCACGTATTTTTTGCGCTTTTTCGATATTTATGTGGTGCTTCTTTAATTCTCTTTCATGCTAATGATCTTTTTGATGATTTCAAAGGGGGAGACAGAATGCATAAACTTATAAGCTACAATGAGCTCAAAGGTTAAAACTGCTTGAGCTAAGAAACTCAACTTGGTATAAGCTTGATGAAGTTTGGTAAAAGCTTATTGGTTTAAGCTAAAAGTTGATTAATGTTGCTATTATTGATTAGTGTTGTTATTATGAACATGTTGAGCATTGTGTTATTGTTTTACGATATATGATCAACATTGACAGGAGGAGCTTTTAAGCTCTTGAGTTTTTAAACTTTTTGAAAAAGTTAAGCTTGAAAAAGCTTTAAGGTTTTTAGCTTTTATATGATTCTTGGCCTTAATGCATATTGTTTACTTGACATGTTGATAGGGGGAGCTTTAAAAAGCCTTTTGATTTTTTTTTACTCCTTAGCTTTATTTTAATGTCTTATAATTACTTATGAGTAATGCTTTGAGAAGTGTTGCTTACAATAGATAAATTAAACTTTTGACCAGGAATCTTCTTTCTTAAAGTCTCGCTCTCAAACATTATTTTGGATTGAAATCATCATAAAGGTAGAGTTTGTTAGAACCAAGTTATTTTTTGATTTTGATGATTTCACATACTGGATTTTTAAATCAAAACAAAATTTCCAATTATTGTCAAAATACTTCAAGTTTACTAGTACATTTTATCTTAAGTTTGTGAGGTATTACTTGAACTTCTTTTTTGACAAAATTTGGACATATCTCCATATTGAGAGCGACCGGTCGCTATAGAAGGCAACCGATACCTGAAAAATTTTCAAAGTTTTTGAAAAACAGAGAAGTCCCTGTAAAAAGGTTGACCGTTCTCTATCAGGGCGACCGGTACTTGAGCGTTTCTCAAATGACTCGGAGAACAGAGAATCCTCAAAGGTCAGGGCGACCGGTCACTATACTAGGGAGACCGGTGCCTAAAGGATTGAAAAAATTGATTTTTCTTCTCTGTTTTAAATAACAAACGGTCACTATCCATAGCAAGTAGTTACCATGGTACAATGACAGGTCGCCCTTGATGGCATCCTGTGCCAAATCTTGATCCAACGATTTAAATTTCAAATATTCAATATGGCGAACGTTGTTGCTATAGATATTTGACAGTAAATTCTATCTGTTGCAGAAACATTTATCAACAAGATTTACTTTATCAATTCTTGACCATTTTTGTAGATCTTTTGATCCTTCTTTTGCAGAAAAATTTCAAATAAGAGGAGTCTATTTGGAAATCAAATCTTGAATCTTCTCTATAAATAGTTGGAGATTTTGAACGATCAAATACAACATAAAAATCTACATCACAACAAGAATATCTCAGCAAAATTCTTAAGCTTTCATTTTCATACTTGTTGTAATAGCCTAAGCACTACACTTTCACATCTTGCTTATTAGGTTTTTTTCTTGATTAAACTTGCACTTTCAAATTTGTATACTTCTATTTGAGTTGTGATCTTGATTGATCAAAATCATCCAAAACAAGACTTACTAGTTGAGTGATCTTTAGGTACGAACACACATGGTTGAGTAAATTAGGTGTCAAAGAGTTTGGTTCTCTTCAAGGTTCTAAGAAGAGTTCGGTCTCTTCAAGGTTGTTGTTGTAAGAAGATTTTGGTTCTCTTCATATTGGAGTTGTAATCATTCGGTATCGATTAATAAATTTACTTCCTTTCAAAATCCGCTCAGACATACCAGGTGGTAGTGGGCGTAGGTCCTAGGTGGGTTGAAGCACTATAAATCCTTGAGTGTTGATTTATTTTTCTGCACATTCTATTTATTATCATATTGTTTGAAAACGACAGTATTAATCAGAGAATCGGGAAAATCTATTCACCCCCCTCTAGATTTTTGTAGCCACTTGGACTAACAGTATATCGAATGGCTTGGAAAAACCGAGCAGAGTAACATATTAAAACTTTGAAAGTCAAGGCAAGAGTTGAACTCTTTGCTTTTAAAACAAAATTGTTGCTCTTGTTGTTTATGATATCTGGAAATTGTAATAGAAACACTACAAATCACAAGAAACTTCCAACACTTGATGTTTATGAACTTTGAATAAGGTAGAATGCAAGGAAGACCATAATCTGGAAGTTGGATGCAAGAATTAATTCGGGGGGGTCCCATTAATAGAATTTTGAGTGCCCCTTTAGACTGAATGCCGGATTTGATCCGGATAGTTGGATCGCGCCTTTGATCATCAATCACAATTTCGTAGAACTTTGCTTGTCCTCAAGCAAAACATAAAATCATTAATGAGGATTCAATACATCACAACACACAGGGAGATCTTTTTCTCAACACATTGAACATAAGAGTCCAATTCTTAGCCCTCTCAATCCGAATTAACTATTCAGTGAAAACATAGTTTTGCAAAATGATCGATTGACAAGTAAAGACATTCATATCAGCTGGTACGATTCAGACTTGAATTTATCACTCCACAAATATTGATAGTTATGCATAACTTCAATCTAATAACGCCATGAAAATATAAGAACTCAATCGATTTTTTGCATTTAGTCTATTAGTCGTACAATCGAGCTTCTTGAACTTTATTGGAATGAGAAATGCAAGTAATAAACATTTTTCTCTTTTTTTAGGACGTTAGAGGCATGCTTCCACTAGGTTTAAATTTTGAATTTCAATTAAAAAACTCCTAGGGTGGTATCCCATACTCATATTTGTGTTGCCGTTTTACGTAAAAGACAAACATGGGTCTCATGAATACTCCTAGTTACTAAGCAACAACAAATAGAGGAGTATAATCTTGATTTGTCCTTTTTTTGCCATTCTTTTTTTTTTCTTTTTGGTTCTTTGGCTTTTTTCATGGCCCTAAGAATCGTCATATATGTCTTAACAAATCAAGTATCGTAGTGTTAGAAGTCTCGTCCAAATTCGGTCCACATCCATGACAATCTATCCAAGACAATTAATTGCTTCACGTTGAAAACACAAATTAAAAAGTTAATTTAGGTGTAATTGGGCCAAGTTATTGACTAGCAAATACTCAATTAGTAAAAAAAATCATACCTCTCATCGACATACTCAAAATAAAAACAAACAAACACACAATGAAATAAGGAGATGAACATACACATACAAAACATACAAAAAGCAAAGAAACTATAAGGAAATAAAAGAGGTGGAAAAGGAAAAATACGACCTTACTATAGGAATAAAATCGGTGTTGAGCGACCATTGGGTTGTTTAGTATGGGACCTTCATCAGCATCTTCATACCTAATCAAAGGATAAGCAACATACAACTCGAATACCGTGAAATCTCAAATCTTCTCAATTAAGAGAAACAAACAAAGAAAGACATTCAGAGTTTTTTTTTTTAAAATGACCCGAAAATAACCAAAATGTGATTTGAAAATGAATCTAAGGACTTGTGAATATGTTGAAAGAAAATAAAATTTAAAAAATGGACACAAAGCATCAGGTTGCCTCCCGGGTAGCGCTTCTTTAGAGTCGTATAGTTGGACTATTTCACCTAAATGTGGAGATTAGTCGGGCGGAGCCTCGAGCTTATGATAATCCTTATAGTCTTGATCAACACTGCCACCCAAGTTGAGTTTTAAACACTTCTCATTGATCTTGATGGTCTCATTTTTCCGCATGACATCCCTATATAGAAATTTTTCTGTGGATACATCTATACACTGAACACAAGCCTTTAAGAGTTCACTAGATGTCATATTAAGCAAATAATCATTCATCTTTGTGCCAATCAAGTTTATAGAAAAACAGGTATCATCTTTATCAATAGAATTTATCAAAGGAATTTTAAAGATAACTTGTTCATCTCCTACTCTCAAAGTGAGTTTCCCATCATGCACATCAATGAGTGATTTTGCAGTAGCCAAAAAGGGACACCCAAGAATTAAAGGAACCTCAATATCATCATGTATGTCAAGAATAACAAAATCAACTGGGAACATGAATTTACCAATCTTGATAACACATCATTAATAATACCTCTAGGATGTTTAATCGATTTATCGGTTAATTGAATGTCCATGCTAGTAGGTTTAAGTTCACCTAATCTCATATGCTTGAATGTTTCATAAGACATCAAATTAATACTAGCTCATAAGTCAGCTAGTGCCCTATCAACAGGTAAACCATCAATTGTACAAAGAATAATAAAACTTCCTGGATTATTAAATTTTTGTCGTAGTTTATTGGAAGAACATTCATCATTCAACTGCACATTTGATAATTCGTTAAGCTTATTTTTATTAGAAATGATTTCATTTAGATACCTTGCACTACTTTGAAAGAGATTAAACAAATGGAATATTGGTATGTAAATGTTTGAATGACTCGAGGTACTTACCAAGTTTGTCCTCCCTTCTATCTTCTTCAGTTAAACTCCGGTAAGGGATCTTAGGCTTGTATTCTGTAACCACCTTTTTCTTAGGCATTTCTTTGGGTATGTCATACTCCACGCATTTCTGCATGGGGGTGTTGGCATAATCATGCTCATGTGGAAAACTGATGGTAATTGCCTTTACGTGCTCTCTTGGGTTTGGCTCAATGTTACTTGGCAAAGTTCTTTGCGGCCTTTCAGAAATCATTTTCGCAATCTAGCCTATTTGGTTTTCCAAATTATGGATAGATGCCTCTTAATTTCTTAAGGATGTTTCGACTGCTTGGAATCGGGCATCTATTGATTGCACAAACATTGCCATAAGTTCTTCCATGTTAGGCTTTCTTTGGGTAGACTGGAATCCGGGAGGCGTGTGTGGATAAAGATTGGGATTAGGCTGGGGTTGGCTTTGATCACCCCAACTGAAATTAGGATTTTGTCGCCACCCAAGATTATATGTATTATTGAAAGCATTAATCGAAGGATTCCGGGCTTGGTTCCCAACATAATTGGCATATTCAGCTTGTGGCATTGTGTGTGGGCACTCTTGATGACTATGGTATCCTCCACAAGTTTCACAAGATAAAACTTGCGGTGGTGGTTTAGGAGCCGCCAAATCGTCGATCTTTTAGGTCAAATCTTCGACCTGTGCGGCTAGTGTAACCACTGCATCTGCATTAAAAATACCCACTAACTTGTTTGTTTTACCACGTATGGATTGCCATTGGTAGCCATTCATGGCCATCCATTCAATCAACTCTTGAGCAGCTTTTTGGTGTCTTATTGTTCAGTGTTCCTCCGGCTGCCCCATCGATCATCTGTCGTGTTGAGGAAAGCAGCCCGTTATAGAAAGTTTGGACTAGCATCCAAACAGGTAGGTCATGATGTGGGAACTTTCGCAACAATTATTTGAATCTCTCCTAAGTGTCGTACAAAGTTTCATCGTCTGCTTGAGCAAAGGAAGAGATTTCATTCCTCAATCTGGCAGTTTTCGCCGATGGAAAATACTTTAAGCGGAATTTTTCTGCTATAGCATTCCATGTTGTGATCGTCCCCTTGGGTAAATAGTTAACCATTATTTTGCCCATCCCCAAAGAGAAAATAGGAACAAACGTGGGCGAGTAGCATCATCGGACACCCCGTTGATCTTCAAAGTATCGCAAATCTCAAGGAAATTTGCGATGTGATTATTGGGATCTTCGTCTGGTAGGCCGTCAAACTGGACAAGCTGTTGCACCATTTGAATGACGTTGGGTTTGATTTCAAAATTGTTGCGGCAACAGGGGGTCTCACAATGCTTGATGTTGTGCCATCCATTGATGGCTTGGCATAGTCGTACATTGTTCTTTGTGGTTCTTTCGCCATAATAACAAAATCTTTGTTATTGCTTTCGTCTATGTCCTATTCGTACCTTGTGTTAATATTTTCTTCCCAATTTGCGTCACTACCGGCGATTTCACCTTTCCCGCCGTGACGACGAGTAGGCGTACACTACGGTAAATAAAGATTGGGAAGTGTTAAACAAAGCTCACAAAATATAGATAAGAAGAAAAGCAACAATGAGAAAACAAAACACAAATAACTAGATTAACAAAAATAAAGTGTTCCTAATATCACAATCCTCGTCAACGGCGCCAAAAACTTGATGGCTTGAAAGCTACTAAAATCCCTAGGCAAGTGCACCTATTATTTTATAGTTACAGAATACCGAGTACCGAGTGTCATTCCCACAAGGATTATAAATACTAGTAATTACCGTCTTTTTGTTATCTAATCCAACAATTTTCAGAGGTTGATTTATAAAAATAGGAAATTAAAGAATCTAAATAATCAACAAATTACAATTGATAAAATAAAGGAAGATTGTAACATAAGAGATCAAGAGATAGAAATGTGTTCGAATGTAAATCCCTCTAGAATATTTTTGTGATTTTAACAAGATAAAAATACAACCTTAAACCCTTAAGCAATTATCATCCTCTTTTAATATAATCTCATGTTTCATGGACCATAGAAATTCTCGATTTAAGTTAAGCCCTCTTTCAAGGTGAAAAACTCCTAACCTTAAGTTGATTAACCGAAATCCCTTTCTAATTAAAACCCCCAAGATTGTATTCTAACAATTTATGAATTCCCATATTAGGTTTGACCCTAATCCAAAAGATTTATGTCGTCCTATATCTAGGATGGCATGCAACTCATTTCACTCATATTGGTTCTTTCTCACCATAAATCTCTCGATTACCCGATTACGAATAAAATTCAAATCAATATACCAAAAATATTAACTCGAATGAACAAAGCATAATATAAGTGAATAGCATAAAACATGAAGATTATACTAAAAACATACAAGCCTAAATCACAAATCCATCCTAGAGTTCATTACATTCAAACACTAAGAATTTAGCTACACATGATTTTGATAAAAGAGTAGACTACACAAGAAGATTTAAATGATGTAGACATGGTGTATTTATCTTTTATCAATATCAAAACTCTTCTTCCTTGGTTGTCTTCAAATGATGCTATGCTCCAAGCCTTCCTCTCCAAGCTCTTTAATCTCCAACTATACTTTTCTTCTATTCTCTCAATATAATTTGCTCTCTATGAATCTAAATAAGAATGAATTGAATGAATTTTGAATGAATGAATGATTCAATGGATATCCAACCTCAAACCCATCATTGGACTTTATTAACATTACTTAGGTGAAAAGTAATCCTTAATAATGTCATCTTTTGGTATTTTAATGCTCCACTTCATTAGTTGGGTTGTTGGGTGATTGTTTCATGCAAAATTATTGGTGAAAAAAAGACGTTGTTCAGCAAAATTGGGTATCAAAAGTGTATAAGAGTTATCAAAAGGCTTGGTTGAAGTGCTTTCCCAAAATACCCTTGTAAAACTCAAATAAAAAATTAATGAAACTAACAACTAAACAACTCAAATCCTACTTATATAAACATGTAAAACATTCATAAAAAGACACTTATCAGTAGTGGAAGTAGTGTTTGATAAATGGTTTTATCATGATTTTGATGATTTTGTTTTTACACCAAAACAATGTTTTTAAATGTTGATGAGGGTACCACAAAACGATGTCATATTAGGTACCCGGCGGAATAATATTCAAGGAAAATTCATGACGCCAAGGAGACATCAAATGACCGTCTCATTCAATCAAATGAGAAGACATCACCACAATGAATTTAAATATGCATTTTATCTTCAAGAGAGATTGTGGTAATCTCAAAGGTGGTGTTGAAGAAGAGTGTGGTGCTCTTCAAGGTGATGTTGTAAGGTGTTGTATTAATTTTGGTAATTAATAAAATCTTTTTTCTTTTTGAAATCCATCCCGGATATACTGGGGTGGTAGAGGATTAGGCCCTAGGTGGGTTGAACCTCAATAAATCGACGCGTGTTGTTTACTTCTCGAAAAATGGAAAAATCGATAAATGGCACCATAGTCATATTCGCCTACAAATCTGCAAAAGCCATGTGAAGAAACAAACAACACATGCAAACTCACACGAAGGGAAAAAAAACTTAGTTTGCCTCCCAAGAAGTGCTCTTTCAACGTCATTAGCTTGACGATATCAACTAAGAAAATCATGATGGGTCATTGAGTAAGACCTTTTTGACGACCTTGGAATTTTTATTTGGTTGAATTTCATTGTTCCATAAAATATCTTTAACAACAGAATCGGCAGAGTCAACAATAAAATTATCATGTAAGGCACAAGCAGGACTATGAGTTATATCAAAAATTAAAAACGTTATAGTTTTTTTCAAGATATCCATACTTAGTTTTCTATTTTTGACATCTATCATAGTATTAATGGTGGCCATGAATGGTCTAACCAATAGTATAGTATGATCTTTAATATTACCTTTATCATTCCCCATATCTAAGACAACAAAATTCATGAGAATTTTAAGACCATCTACTTGGACCAAAATATCGTCAACAATGCCATTAGGATACTTAAGAGATCTATCAGCAAGTTGCAAACATAAGCTGGCGGACTTCAATTTTCCTAAATTTAATTGTTTAAATATAGAGTAAGGCATAAAGTTAACTCCAGCTCCGAGATCAAGCATACCTTCGACTTTCTTACCATTCCCAAAGGCAATATTAATGATGAAACTATATGGATCTTGTTGCTTTGGGAGTGGACTTGGGATGGAGTAGAAGGTTTGTAGGGAGTATCAATTTTGTGTAAGGACAAACCCTTACTTACCTCTTTGTCCGTTCTTGCTTCACTTGCATCTTCTACATTTTTAGCAACACCTACGGGGTTAGACGAGACAGTATAGAATATGGAAACTTAATAATTATCATAATTCTCGTCAATTTCAAGATTATGATGGCTTGAGCTCGCGTTGGTTGACTAGGTAACGTGTCCTTTTTGATGAGATGTCGAGCTATCTCACCAACTTATGTAGCCAATTGGCCGACTTGAGTCTCAATTCTCTTAAAAGAGGCTTCCAAGGATTCAAATCGTATGTTATTCCACTCTTGTATTTGCTGACTAACTTGAATAAAAGAAATCAAGCTCTCTTCTAATGTGGGTCGTGGTGGTTGCTTTTTATTAGTTGCCATTCCTGGTGCTTGTATAAACAACACTAAAAAAACAGATCAAATGCAACTGACGAAAGAAACCTAAACTATAAACAAACAAAAAGAATCATAATCTAGAAACACGGAAATTAAACACAGTAATTATTAAGCCTAAAGTCTTTCCCGGTAACGGCGCCAAAATTTTGTTCGACCGCTAAACACCTAAAATAAATCTAGCAATCCTCGCAAGAGAACGAGATCAATCGTAGGGTAGCAAGTTGACCACAAGTCGTCTCTCAAGGAAGACTTAGCCGACAAATAAATATTATGTTTCCCAATAAATAAAAAGTAAAACCTAAACACTCTAACCAAATTTATCATTTTAATAAACTAAAGGAAAACAATTAAAAAGACAAAATTAAACTAAACACGATTAAACTTGGAGAAAAAGATATGAATGAAAGTCTAGGATTTCAGAATCATCTCATCAAACTTGCAAACAGAATATCAATTAATTGATCATGGCGTTAACAAATGTAACAAACATGTAAAAACTAGGCCTAGATCTGATAACTCACGTATTCACAGATTAGGGCTATCCTAAAATATTTTGCTATTTTCATTAAGCACAGGGTTAGATAATACATCTCTGATTCATATCTAACCCCCTGAATAAATTTAATCCAGGAATAATATCTTCTCTCGATCTCAATTATTCCACCAAAACAATCAAAAGTTGATCAGACAATCAATTATCAGATAAAGCAATTTATTCAGGAAATCAAATCAATTAATCAATATTCATGCTTGTTTGTTTGAATCAAATCATCCTAATCCTAGAACAAGAAAATTAGTTCATGCTTGAGAATATGATCATAATCTTAATTGAAGGAAAGAAAACAATCATAAACATTATCATGCAACAATAATAATCACCCAACAATTGAAATCAGACAAAAGAAATGAAGAAATCTTACTCTTTGATTAAGAAGAAAAATAATTTTAAGGGGAAGAACCCAAGCAATCTCAATGTTGAATGGAAGAGAAAAATACCACAAACTAAAGTCTAAAAGTGCTAAGAATGAGAGCGTGTCGAAAATAAGGGCTCCCCAAGTCCTATTTATAAGCCTAGAGTCCTAAACAAGGTGGAAGAGCCAAAAAATGCAAAAAATCGAAAATTTCGTGTTTTGCAAGTCATGGCGTCTTGCGACTTTCTTCTTTGCTCACCGCTTGTCTCTGTGTAGCGATCGTGCACCACTGCACCACTTGCGCGCGACCTCTAAACTTCGAACTTTCATCTTGATGTCTGCTTATGAACTGTAGCTCTATCTCCTAGCTTTCCATATCCACTTGAATCACCTCAATATCAATTTTCTAGAGAGAGTTATGTCCAAAATACCAAGACGTATCATTTCCGATATTTTGACATATTATTTTGACTTGTACATGATTTTAACCCACCTAAACGTCTTCATTTGCATTTATTAGAACATATACATTGTAGAACATTGTCCTAGTTTTCCAATGGTGTATGAATCATGTCAATTGGGCTTCGGATGCGAACATTACGTCCAAAATACGATGACTGTCGCAGTTGCGCGAAATGACTTTTTAGCGTTTTTTGCCCCAAAACTTGTTTTTTCCACCAAAACCAAAATAATCAATAAAATAACACAACATAACACTAAAACATGTAAATGCAAATAAAACACGCCAAAAATATGTATAAATCATCACACAAAATAAACATAAAAACATGCAAAACAAAAGTTATCCTAAGTCGTCTCTCAAGGAAGACTTAGCCGGCAAATAACTATTGTGTATCACAATAGACAAAAAATAAATCCTAACCGCTCTAACCAAATCTGTTATTTTTATTATCTAAGGAAAAATAAATAAGAAACCAATTAAAACTCAACTCATTTTAAACCTTAGGAAAAACGTATGGAGAAAACGTCCAGGATTTTGGAATCAACTCATCAAACTCGCAAGTAGGATATCAATCAATTGATCATGTGATTAATAATTAAAGAAAATAGATATAAACTAAACCTAGATCTGATAACTCTCGTATTCATAGATTAAGTCTATCCATATCCAATTTACCCAATTAATTAACCAAGTTAGATAATACATTTCTGATTCATATCTAACCCCCTAATTGAATTTAGTCAATGGATATCATCTCTTGATCTCAAAATTAGACAATCAACTATAAAATAAAACAATTCAATCAGGATGGCAAATTAATCATAATGCTCATGATTGTTTGTTTGAATCAATTCATCCAAATCCTAGAATAAAGAGTTTTGTTCATGCTTGGGCATGAGATCATAATTTCAATTGAAGGATAGAAAATAATCATAACCATAATCATGCAATAACAATAATCATCAAACAATTGACACCAGATAAAGAAGATGAAGAAATATTACGCTGGATTAAGCCACAAAATAACTTCGACGGAAAAAACCAAACAATCCCCAATGTTGGATGGAAGAGAAAACTAATTATTATCTTAGCTTATTTGTTTCAAAAAGAGGGCATAATCGAAAAGATGGAGATAATCTATTCACCCCCTCTAGATTATCGTAGCCGCTTGGACTTACAAGTAGGTCCTAGGTGGGTTGAAGCACTATAAATCCTTGAGTGTTGGGAAATTTATTGTTTAGATTTTGATGAATGCCATGTAAAACTTAGACTAGAAAGTTGGCACCCCATCTTCCTTGTAATTTACATTGTAATAGATAGGGCATGCATTTGAGATGAGTCAAGTCGGCTATGCCTGGATATACAAGAAGTCAATCAAGATCGAAATGAAGACTCCCCTGTAACAACAATTTGAGTATGGCAAGGAGGAGAAGTCAAGAACTCGATCAAGGAGTATCACCGGATACAATCGTGTGAAGTGTCGGTCAAGTCAACTCAAGAAGCCAAGTCTCAAGTTGAAGTGACAGATGAGTCATCCATTGATTGGAAGCTAACTCAAGTCACCTGGGAAGTTAGAGAACGTAGTCAAGTCAAGACAACTGAAAAGAATCCGTTGCATAGAAGTCAAGAAGCTTACTTAAATAAGTAATACTTTCATGCTTTGCGCCATGTCCGAAAGTGTTCATCCCGCGTGCAAAAGGAATAAACCAATGGGAAGCATCGCACCTCGTGTCGACTCAAAAGTCGAACATTCATTTAATACGAGGAAATGTCAACATCAAGGGCTGCAACAAGACAAGCCAACGAACACAAGTGACTTTTGAAAATCACCTATCTCTTCAACGTGCGATTTTTGAAAGTTCACCGTAAAAAGGCTAAGGAATCTCATTGAGAGAAGGTTACTCAACCCACGAACATTCAAGCAATTATTAAGAATCAGAACCTGCAATAATTCACTCTCAAGTTATTCAAGCAAAATCCTCAAGCCTAACTCTCGAAGGAAATCGATCCAACACCAAGCTGTGAAGCAAAGACAACTTCAAACTGTTGAAGAGGAAACTTTTGAAAAATCAAAAGGGGTCTACATTCCAAGGAGGATTGTAGAAAGGTTCAAGGTCGAACCAGTCTCAAGTTATTGGAGGGCTTCGTGATCAAATCCAAGAAGCTTGAGCAAGTGAGCTGAAGTAGCAAGGCATCCGCCCTGAGAAAAAGCTGAGTCGGACGAGAAGCCAGCTGTGTGACCAAGGCATCTCCAGACTGAGCCCCAAAGGATCAAGTCAGCTGTGTGATCAAGAATTGTATCTGGACTGATAACCACTTTTTACTCTTATCAATACTTACTGGATTCCTCCAGGAGTTGGAGAAGAGAGGAGTAGAAGAATTACCCCATCTTCGAATCTCTATAAAAATTATTATGTCATTTACATTTCAGCATTTTATTTCTGCATATCACTTTATATCTGCTGATAATTTGCTATCCAACTGATAATTAACAAAGTGCTAAAACCAAGTGTTAAAACAAACTTAAACCAAATTCAAGGGTGTTAAGTCTTCCAATAAAAATCTCATCACAAATGCAAGTTAAAGTTTAGACTAAATGTACGATTTATTCTATCAACAACTCAATCGAGTCTCTTGAGTGGCTAACTCTGTTTGGTTAACTAACTTAGTTATCCCTCTCAGGACTTAGCTGTATTTAACTCGTAATATTTTAAAAGGACTAAAATCGAAAAGTTGGTAAGGTTTATTCAACCCCCTTCTAAACCTTACTCACACCCCTTGGGACCTACAAGTGGTATCAGAGCGGTTGGTTCATTGAGCCTTCCGCACTGGTTACTGAACTAGATCTCCAATCTTACAAAGAAGTTTTTAACACTTGCTCTTTCAAAAGCCATTTTTATTCAGCAAAGTTATTATCATGGAAGCAAATTTGACACGCATTCCTATGTTCACTATTGAGGAATTTGACGACTGGAAAATTCGTATGCAGGCTCATCTATCAGCTTTACATGATGAAATATGGATAGTGATAGAGGATGGGCCACTGCAAATACTGAAAGTGAACACAGTTGTATAGAGAGCAGCCGCAGCTGAAGGAGAGGAAGCTGCTGCTGAAACAAGACCAGCCCTGGTTGAGAAACCAAGGACTGAATGGACAAACGAGTACAGAAGAAGATACAACTTGGACAATGTGGCCAAGGACATACTTTACAAAACTTTGGACAAAACAATGTTCAACAAAGTCAAATCTTGTCAAACTTCAAAACAAATTGAGGATAAATTAACTTTAATTTGTGAAGGATCTAAGCAAATTAAAGAAAACAAATTGTCCGTTGCTGTACAAAAATTTGAAAATTTTAGAATGTTTGTAGGTGAAACCTTGGATCAACTGGATGCTCGATTCACTGAGATTACCAATGAACTATCTGCACTTGGGAAAGAATATACACAAAAGGAAATGTGTATGAAGATTCTAAGAAGCCTCCCAGCTGAATGGGAAATGAAGGTCATGGCCCTGAGACATTCATTGAACCTCACAACAACATCCAATCATGAGCTATTCTCAGACCTCAAAGCCTACGAGTTCGAGATGAGAAGAAAAGATCAAGAGGAGACAGTTGTACCCAAAACAGCTGCACTCATAGTAAAGGATGGGAAAAGAGCTGAGGTTAAGGAAGCCGTTGACCAGGAGGAAATTGCATTGATGGTTAAAAGATTCAACAAGTTCTTCAACAAGAACTATAAAAGAAACAAGGGTGAATCCTACAGGAGACATTCAGCTCCCTCCAAGTCAAGGGAAGACAGGCCACCCAAGAGAGCTGAGCATCAAAAGGTTGAATATCAGAGAGCTGATAACCCAAGAACGGAAAGAGCTAATCAAAGAGCTGAGAACCTGTGTTGGAACTGTAGACAACCAGGACACTTTGCTATTGACTGTCCATATCATGTAGTCAATAAATACAGGAATGAAGAAGAAAGAAGAGTCTTCAGAGAAAGAAGATAAGAGAAGAAAAAGGCTATGTTGGCTGCGGAGAGGTCTTTGAGACAGCTAAGTCAATAGATACAACAGACTCAGAGAGTAGTGAAGCTGACTACTCAAGTGATTCTGAGGAAAAAGCAATGATCTGTTTAATGGCTAAAGAGCAAGATCAACCCGACCAAGAAGATGAGGTACACTATAACTCATCTCACTCGGTTCTAGTGATAGTGATTGTGACACACACACTTCATCACCCACTGATCTTTATGATTCATTAGGAAAATGATGAAAGACTTTGAGCACATTAAGTCCTCACACAAACTATTAAATGAGGAAAACAAATGACTCAAAAGCCAAAACTCACAAATGACTAAGGAGCTTAGTACTCTAAGTCACATAGCCGATTAGAATAAAGAGTCAAGGCTAAGAATGCTAAACTAATAGCGAGATAGTCGCTATAGAAAATAGAGAAAATGATCTCAAAAATGTGATTGCTTCATTCACTAAGGCATCTAAATCATTGGATGACCTTATTATGAGCCAAAAAGAGTGTGGAGACAAGACATGCATATGATTCAATTCCTTTGTGCACAATCAAACTCCTAGAGTGATCTTGGAAAAAGGATCTTCAAGTAATGAAGCATCTCAAAACCCAAGACACCAAATGTTGCACCCACATTCACTCCAAAGCACAATCACAAACAAACTGCCCTGGATATAAAGGAAAAGGAAAACAACCGATTGAATATCTTTGAGAGGACAGTGAGAAGAAATCCAAAGAGAGTGCCTCAAAGAAACTCCAAACAGAAGTACTCTGTGAAGAAGAAACAGAGCTACCAGAATCCCCAGAAGTTCTATCAAAGGAACACAAATGATGGGAATGGTAGAAACTACCCAAGCCAAGCTGATTGGAATAATGTGAAATATCAACAAAGACCTATGAAATATATGCCAAAATGGCAAAGGCCTAGAACTCAGCAAAGGTCATTCCAAAGGCAAAAGAGCTATCATCAGCACACATATGCACCCAAGCACTACACTCAGAAATATCACAACTACCCAAAAAAGGCAATTGCTAAAACACACATACATGCATACAGACAAAAGAGACAGTTGTATGAACCTAAAGCCCCCAAGCAATTTGCCAAAGTGAATTATGATTATGGCACAGATAGATGGCAACCTCTTAGAGTCAGATCATTTGGCTATAGGTTAGTTGGATCATCTTACAAAGACTAACCCCTCAGACCCGGACAAGTATGGGTACCTAAAACTAATTTCCTTGATTGCAAGTTCAAGGAACAAATTGAGTGCCAGGAACCTTACATGGACAATGGGTCGCCCGGACACATGACATGAAATAAGAAAAATCTGTCAAAATTCAAGGAGATTAGAGGCGCAAAAGTCATATTTGGAGGAAATGAAGCTCAGGGAAATAAGAGGCATCAAGAAATCACGGATGTTGCATATGTTGAAGGCCTCAACTTCAACCTGTTAAATCAAAACTGTGATAAGGGATATAATGTTGGATTCAATATGGGAGTGTGCCAAATCAAAGACACTGAATCAAATGAAGTAGTGCTACAAGGATCCAAACAAAAGAACATGTATGTGGTAGATTGGTCGACTGCCACACCAAGCACTTGTCCGCTAGCAAAAAGAGTACAAACAAATCAAGTTGGTCAGGCACAAGAAGCCGAGTCACCCGAATTTCAAGACAATTAACAAGCTTGCAAGGAGTAATCTTGTAAAAGGACTCGCAGACTCGATGTACAAGAAGGAAAGTGTTTGTGATGCATGCTAGATGGAAAAGCAGATCAAATCATCATTCAAAGAGAAGTCAAGCCCATCTTCAACAAGAATATTGCATATGTTGCATATGGATTTATTTGGTCCAGTTGAGCCAGCTAGCATAAGTGGAAAAAAATACACCCTAGTGGTGGTGGATGATTATTCAAGATATACATGGACAATCTTCATGTGTAAAAAGAAGGAAACTTTGCAGAAGTTACCTCAACTGATGAAAAACGTTCAAAATGAGAAGAGTCAAACCATTATTAAGATATGATCTGATAGAGGAACTGAGTTTGTCAATGGGATAATAACTCAGTATTGTGTTGAAAATGGTATTGCTCATGAATTATCTCAGCAAGGACTCCACAAAGAGAATGGAGTAGCGAGAAAGAAGGAACATAACTCTCAAGGAAGTCAAGGACCATGTTAGGCAAGCAGGGCTCGCTAAAAGATTTTGGGTCAAGCCATCAACACTTCATGCTATACTCAAAATAGATGCATGATAAATAGACAAAATGACAAAGACCTCTATGAAATATGGACAGGAGAAAGCCAAATGTTGGATATTTTAGAATATTTGGATGTAAATGCTTCATCCACAACAATGGCAAGGATAATCTAAAGGCTTTGATGTTAAAGTCGATGAAGGTATCTTCTTGGGATACTCATCCAAAAGCAAAGCCTGCATGGTACTAAACAAGAGGACAATGGTCACGAGAAGAGTATATCCATGTGGTTTTTGATGAACCTAATGTAAATGGAGAAGACATTGAAGAGTGAGTGATAAGTTTGAATCGATAACTATGCGAGAAGAGTCCCTATGTTGAGTCAAGCTGGAGTAATAAATAAAGATGAAGATGAGATAGTCAATCTCAAAGACAATTTGGAAAATCTGCGGCTAAGTGATGATGAGAGAGTCGCTCGAGGACAACACAAACAAGAAGACGATCAACCCACCGATTTACTCCAACCTTTGATGTGAGATGGCCGAGAGACCATCCACCGAGCTAGTTATTGGAGATGTAAGAGATGGTGTAAGAACCGATCCGAGCTCAACAAGAAGCAATGTTCACTTGTTTTATTTCTCAAATAGAGCCAAAAGATGTGTCCCAAGCATTGGATGACACACATTGGATTCAAGCCATGCAAGAAGAACTGAATCAGTTTGAAAGAAACAAGGTTTGGGAATTGGTGCAAAGACCAACCCATCAAAATGTTATTGGCACAAAATGGGTTTTCAGAAACAAGATGAATGAGGAATGATCTGTGGTAAGAAACAAAGCAGGATTGGTAGCGAAAGGGTATTGCCAAGAAGAGGGAATAGATTTTGATGAAACATTTGCTTCTGTTGCAAGATTAGAAGCAATAAGGATGTTTCTTGCCTATGCTGCTCACAAGAACTTTATTATATATCAAATGGATGTGAAAAGTGCATTCTTAAATGGATTATTGGAAGAAGAAGTCTATATTGAGCAACCTCAAGGTTTTGAGCAGAAGCCTCTTGGAGATAAGGTGTAGAAGCTCAAGAAAGCTCTATATGGATTGAAACAGGCACCTAGAGCATGGTATGATACATTATCTTAATTTCAAACAGATAATGGATTCACCAAAGGCAAAGTGGACAGAACACTTTTCAGAATTCAAGATGGAGAGAGTATACTGCTTGTTCAAATATATGTGGATGATATCATTTTTGGATCCACAAACAAAGAGTTGTGTGATAAGTTCTCAAACCTCATGCAAGGCAAATTTGAAATGAGCATGATGGGAGAGCTGACATTCTTTCTAGGACTTCAAGTTAAATAGCTAAAGGATGGAACCTTTATTAGTCAAACAAAGTACACTAGAGATTTAATGAAGAAATTTGGTATGGAAGAGAAGTCTTCTGTGAAAATACCAATGAATACATCAGTCAAGATGGACATAGATGCAGATGGAAAGCCTGTGGATCAAACCAGATACAGAGAACTAATTGGATCACTGCTCTATCTAACAGCAAGCAGGCCAGACATCGCCTTTGCAGTAGGTGTATGTGCAAGATTTCAATCTGCACCAAAGAAGAGCCATATGACTGCAGCTAAGAGAATCCTAAGATATATGAAGGGATGCCAAGAAGTTGGCTTATGGTATCCAAAGGAAGGTGGATTCAAGCTAATTGGTTACTCAGACTCTGACTATGCTGGATGTAGAGTTGACAGGAAAAGTACTTCATGTACATGTCAAATGCTTGGAAATGTTAGTCCAAGTGGCTACAATAATCTAGAGGGGGGGTGAATAGATTATTCCGATTTTTTGCAAATCACCCTCTTTTTCGAAACAACGAGTAAATAACAAAAATGTAAATGCGGAAAATAACCAACACTCGTAGATTTAAAGAGGTTCAACCCACCTAGGGCCTAATCCTCTACCACCCCAAAGATCTCCTGGGATGGATTTCAAAAAGAAAAAAAGATTTTATTAATTTACCAAAAATTAATACAACACCTTGAGGATTACCACAACCCTCTTTCACCACTTTGAGGATTACCACAATCCTCTTACACCACCTTGAGGATTACCACAACCCTCTTACAACACCTTTGAAGATTACCACAACCTTCAAACACCTATCACCTAGATCACCAAAGTGTATTCTTACCACAAGAATACTCACAAGGATGTCTTGTGTTGAATGATGACCAAAATCAAGATTACAACTCTATAATGATTGATACAATATGAGTACAAGTGTAATCAAGAATTGAAAGCCTAGACCTCAAATAAGTGCAAGTGAAAGTGCTTAGGCTAATACAACAAGATATATGAAAGTGTTTGCTCAATTGCTCTTTTGCTTGTATATTGTGTGTTATATCTTGTTGTTTGAATGAAGCCTCTATTTATAGGAGAGGTCTTGGCTTTGATTTCCAGACATTGGCTCCTCCTTGGGGAGTGATTTGCTGCAAAAGAAACCATTTAAAATCATCAATATAGCTGTTAGAAATCAATCCCACAAAATAGGGAAAAGTCATTCAAAAATGCAACGGATAGTTTCTTTGATAAACAAGGGGTTCGGCCGTCATCGCGAGAGATAAGATTGAAATTGAATTCTCGCGAATTTTAACACAGGGGACCGGTCGAAGGGGTGCGACCGATCGCCCTTAGTCCGTGACCGTTGCCGACGCGTTTATACGAAACAGAGAAGTCGGAACAAAAATCCAACTTGCAGTGCAGTGTCGCCGCGGCCAACCGGCCGACCACACCGGCCGCCCACCTGGTCGGCCGACCTCGCCCGCTGCTTTTTTTTCTTACGTCCCATTTTCGTTTCTTAGCTCAACTCAGTGCGGGTTGCCCTATAGGGCGACCGGTCGAAACTGAAACAAATGTGTTGTCCAATGTTTTATTGAAAATAAACTTCAAGAAATACTCCGAAAAATAGTAAAAACATTTTAAGTTGATCGGAAATATTTAGACAACATTTAGGGACATAGTTTTGGTTTGAAAACATATTTGAACAAAATCGAACATAATCATCAAAATCATGATAAAAACATTTATCTAACAAACTCCCCCTTTTGATGATTACAAAAGCTCCCCTATCAACAAGCACATTAATAAGAAATATTGCATAAGCTAGAAGCACAAGCTTTTACAAAATAAACAACAACTCCATGAGCTTAGAAGCTCCCCCTGTCACAAATACTTTATTATCCATGCAAACAAGTTCATCAAGCAACAGTTGGACTAAAAAAAATCACAACTTATGGCTTTTATGAGCCATAGCTTATAGCTTTTATTTCGAGCTTTTTATTAGCTTCTTTGAGCTAACGAGCCATTTTCCTGTTTCTCCCCCTTTGGAATCATCAAAAAGAATGTTAGGATGATAAAAACATCATACAAGTATATCAAGTGCGCCAAAGAGACAATTTATCAACCATTCGAGGAGATAAGCTTATAATCCGAAAAAAAATGGGAGAAATGTATCATTAGATATCCATAAGCTCGTTTAAGAGTCAAGACATGATCTCAATGAGTATATAGGACTTTTGGAAGCGAGAGAATCATGTAGAAGTTGAAATTTTCATTGAGACATTTCATCGAACACATTGTGGGCGTGAAAAATAAAAGGAGTTGTATATAGCCCTTGTAAATGATCCAAGCCAAAAAATTGCATCACCAATTCACATAAAAACATCATACAATACAAAGCATAATAACTAAGCTCATCAAGATCATGAGCAAAAAATATCAAGAAATATACAAGAAAGCCATAAACTCAAGGTTCAACCCATTTGAGCAAAGTAAGGAAAATTCTTACCATTTGATCGGAAAGGATGAGCAAAGATGATGATAAACATGCTATATAAGGTCCAAGATATGAATTGAATGCATGAAAATCAATTTTGAGTGAAAAATGTGTGCATTTGGCAAAGGGGACGAGAAATGGCAAAAAGAGGTGAAAATAACAAATGCTGAAGACAGAACTAACTTAAACCAGAATTTGGCCTAGGGCGACCTCGCCGACGTTGAGGGCGACCGGTTGCCCTCAACCTCTTCAAACCACTTTGTTTTGTCAAATTTTTCAAAATCCGAATTTTCAACCAAAAATCCATTTTTGCCCCTAAGTTTTAAAAACATGCAAAATGCAAACGTAGACCTCATTCAATATGCATTATGCCTAACCGAGCTCGTATTGACGCAAAAGTCTCGGAAGTTAGCGGTTTTGTAAAAATGTCCGCTAATTGATCTTGAGATGGCACAAACGATATCTCAATTTTTCGTTTTGAAACACAATCCCTTAGAAAATGATGTCGAATCTCAATATGTTTAGTACGGTTATGATGAACCGGGTTTTGAGCAATATTTATAGCGGATATATTATCACAAAAGATAGGTACGTTTTCAAAAGAGCATTTGTAATCCGCTAAGGTTTGTTTCATCCAAAGAAGTTGAGTACAACAAAATGCGGCGGAAATATATTCGCCGGCCGTTGAAAGAGAAACACGCTTTTGCTTCTTTGAAAACCATGAAACTAGGCAATCGCTTAAAAATTGACATGATCCGGAAGTACTTTTCCGATCATCAATATTACCCGCATAGTCCGAATCACTATAACCTTTAAGAGAAAAATTTTCATTCTTTGGATAAAATAAACCATATTGAATAGTGCCTTTCAAATATCGAAAAATCCGTTTAACGGCACTCATATGAGATTCTTTTGGATTGCTTTGAAAACGAGCACATAGGCATACGGCATGAAGAATGTCCGGTCTACTAGCGGTTAAATAAAGTAAACTACCAATCATACCTCAATACTTGGATTCATCAACCGTCTTGCCTTTTTCATCTTTGTCAATTTTGACATTGGTTGCCATAGAGTCGAGACGGTTCTTCCTTCTTCAATGCCGAACTTCTTCAAAAGTTCTTTTGTATACTTTGATTGCGAAATATAAATACCTTCTTGGCATTGCTTAATTTGAAGTCCAAGGAAGAAATTTAGTTCCCCATCATACTCATCTCGAATTCACCTTGCATTAACTTGGAGAATTTCTTGCACAAAGATTCATTAGTAGCACCAAAGATAATATCATCAACATAAATTTGCACAAGTAAACAATCTTGCCCTTTTTCAAAAACAAAGAGTGTAGTATCAACTTTACCTCTTGTAAAACCATTTTGCAAAAGAAAAGAGCTAAGTCTATCATACCATGCACGAGGTGCTTGTTTTAAACCATACAAAGCCTTTTTAAGTTTAAAAACATCATTAGGCCTAGAAAAATTTTCAAACCCCGGAGGTTGTTTTACATAGACTTCTTCTTGAATAATACCATTTAAGAAAGCGGATTTAACATCCATTTGGTAAAGTTTGAAATTTTAAAGCAAGAATAGGCAAGCAAAATACGAATAGCTTCTAAAACGTGCTACGGTGCAAAAGTTTCATCGTAGTCAATACCTTCTTCTTGACAATACCCTTGAGCTACTAACCTTGCCTTATTTCGAACAATGTTGCCTTGATCATCAAGTTTGTTCCGGAAAACCCATTTTGTGCCAATAATGGTTTGAGAAGGAGGACAAGGTACCAATTCCCATACATCATTTCTTTCAAATTGATTCAACTCCTCTCGCATCTCTAGAAACCAATCCTCATCCTCAATAGCTTCTTTAGCATTTTTAGGCTCTTTTTGAGAAATTAGAGCTTTCTCGGCAAAGTTTCTTCGAGTCATTACTTTATCAAGGGGATCACCAATAATAAGATCTTTTGGGTGATCTCCCTTAAATTTCAATGCAACGGAAGATCCGAGATATCACCTCTATCTTCTTGAGGACCATTTGAAGTGGAAGGTTGATCATTTGATGTAGACGGTTGATTATCAATTTGAACAATTTGTTCAATAATATCTTCCTCATCACTTTCATCATTAGGAATTCTTTCAACTCCCGAAGCTTCATTGAATTTAACATGGATGGATTCTTCAACAACTCCACTAGTCTTATTGTAAACCCGATATGCTTTGCTTTTTGTTGAATATCCCATAAATATCCCTTCATCGGCCTTAGGATCAAGTTTGTCCAATTGATCCTTGGTATTCAAAATAAAGCATTTACAACCAAATATTTTGAAATAACTAATGTTTGGAGTTCTACCTTTCCAAAGCTCATATGGAGTTTTATTCATTTTAGGACGAATATAAACTCGGTTAATGACATAGCAAGCGGTACTTACGGCTTCGCCCAAAAATACTTTGGAAGTGAAAATTCATTGAGCATGGACCGACTCATTTCTTGTAATGTTCGATTTTTCCGTTCGGCTACTCCATTTTGTTGAGGTGTCCTTGGAGCCGAGAAATTATGAGCATATCCTTTGGTTTCACAAAATACTCTAAATTCACCGTCAAATTCTCCACCTCGATCGCTTGAATAGACTTGATAGTATCTTCTTTTTCATTCTCAATAAGTCTACACAACTTAACAAACTCATTAACGGCATCGTTTTTATTGGTAAGAAAAAGAGCCCAAGTATATCTCGAATAATCATCGACTATAACAAAAGTGTAATGTTTTCCACTTAGACTAGCCGTACCAAATATCCCCGCATAAAATCAAGGTGAAGCATTTGTAGGGGTTTGGTTGTGGAAATTTCATTTTTGGGCTTAAAACTACTTTTAACTAATTTGTTCTTTTGACAAGTGTCACATAAGCCAAGATTTTCAAAATTCAATTTGGGTAGTCCTTTCACATGTTGGTTATTGTAAATATTTTTCAAATTCTTGTATCCAACATGTCCAAGTCGCCTATGCCATAAACTAGTTAAATCATTATTGGCGACTAAACAAGAAACATTTTGACTCACCAAATCACTTGTACAAATTTTGTAAAGATTGCCTTTTCTATTTGCTTCACAAATAATTTCACCATTTTTAAGAATAAGACATTTTTCTTTATTAAAGGAAACATCATATTTTGAATCACAAAGTTGGCTAACACTTATCAAATTAAACTTAAGCCCTTCAACTAATAGAACATTACTAAGAGAGAAAGAAGAGTTACCAATTTCTCCATTTCCAAGAATTTTTCCTTTGCCATTGCGAACATGACCATACCCTCTTCTTGGAGCTTGATGTTGGTAAAACATTCTCTCCTCCCGGTTCTTCTCCTCTACAAAAGAATTTCTTTTAGGTCATATGGCCATGAATGTCCAAACTTTGCAATTATTAGCATAATGTCCAACTTTGCCACAATAAAAACAAGTAGGAGTATTATAATTATTAGCACGTACAAAAGTCGGACCTTGGTTATTTTTCTTAAAAACACTTTGAAATGGCTTATAACCAAGTCCCGATTTGGAATGCTCACCTCTTTGTGCATCTAAAATTTTTGTGACTTTATCCGTACTTATGTTGAAACGATGCACGTCATTTTTCAAACATTCAATATCTTTTGTGAGCAATTCCTTTTCGGTTTCAAGAGAATGAATTCTAGTAAGAGTAAGAGCATGAGCTTTGTCTAGAGATTCATAAGAGGTAAATAATTTTTCCTTTTCAACCTTAATCTCCTTATGCTCCTTTTTCAAATTTTTGTATTTAACGATTAAATTTTGAAACTCAATTTGCAATTCATCAAAATCACATTGCAAGTCATCAACTATGGAGGAAGTAGAAGAATTTGAGTGTACCTCATTGTTTTCATCGTCTATAGCCATGAGACTGTGTTCGGTTTCTCCTTCCTCATCGGTTGTTTCGAGTAGTTCATCCCATGTTTTGACTTCCGCATTTAGAGCCTTCTTTTTTGTGAAAGGCTTCCTTTTCTTTTGCTCCTCTTCATCGAGCTTTGGGCAATCGGCAATCAAGTGCCCGGGTTTTCCGCATTTAAAGCAAGCATTATCTCTTGGTTTTCTTGCTTTATTTTTATTCACAAATTTTGCAAATTTTCGAACAAGTGCGGCCGTCTCCTCATCATCATCATCATTATCATAGTATGCATTATTAGAAGAAGAAGCAAGACCTTTAGGAATAATTTGCATACCCGATTGATTTGTGGATGGTTTGGAATTTTTCCTCTCCTTGAGATAGACTTCATAGATGAGTAGGTTTCCAATAAGCTCATCAAACTTGAGTGTCTCAAGATTTTGTGCCTCCGTGATTGCCGTTACTTTTTCGGACCATGAGCCGGGAAGTGCATTTAGTACCTTGGTCACCTTGTCTTCTTCGGAGATGACTTTGCCGAGGGCCACAAGAGGATTGACAATATTGTCAAGCCTTTCCACCATTTTGGAGATGCTTTCGCCATCATACATGTTAAAGTTTTCAAGTCTTTAACAAGCATGGTCTTTCTTGCTTGCTTGACTTTCTTAGTCCCTTCATAGATTGTCTCCAATTTTTCCCAAACCTCATGTGCCGACCTTATGCCTCTTATGCGATTGTACTTGGTGGCGGTAAGAGAACAATGCAAAATATTTAAGGCCTTACCGTTTAGAGAAAAAGCCTTTTTGTCATTTTCATCAAACTCCTTGAAAGGTTTAGGAGCCAAGGTGCCATCCTCCGATTTCTTTGTTGGTTGATCAACTCCTTCAATGACCACATTCCAAATGTCGAACCCGCACCCTTGTAGGAAGCACTCCATACGGTCTTTCCAAAATGCGTAGTTGTTGGCGTCGAATAGTGGTGGCTTATTGGTAGAGGCGCCGGTGGTGAGATGAGCATCATTTGTAGCCATGGATCTTTCCTCTTTACTCGGAACGAGCTAGCCAAAGAGTTTGGCTTTGATACCACTTGTTAGTCCAAGTGGCTACAATAATCTAGAGGGGGGGTGAATAGATTATTCCAATTTTTTGCAAATCACCCTCTTTTTCGAAACAACGAGTAAATAACAAAAATGTAAATGCGGAAAATAACCAACACTCGTAGATTTAAAGAGGTTCAACCACCTAGGGCCTAATCCTCTACCACCCCAAAGATCTCCTGGGATGGATTTCAAAAAGAAAAAGATTTTATTAATTTACCAAAAATTAATACAACACCTTGAGGATTACCACAACCCTCTTTCACCACTTTGAGGATTACCACAATCCTCTTACACCACCTTGAGGATTACCACAACCCTCTTACAACACCTTTGAAGATTACCACAACCTTCAAACACCTATCACCTAGATCACCCAAGTGTATTCTTACCACAAGAATACTCACAAGGATGTCTTGTGTTGAATGATGACCAAAATCAAGATTACAACTCTATAATGATTGATACAATATGAGTACAAGTGTAATCAAGAATTGAAAGCCTAGACCTCAAATAAGTGCAAGTGAAAGTGCTTAGGCTAATACAACAAGATATATGAAAGTGTTTGCTCAATTGCTCTTTTGCTTGTATATTGTGTGTTATATCTTGTTGTTTGAATGAAGCCTCTATTTATAGGAGAGGTCTTGGCTTTGATTTCCAGACATTGGCTCCTCCTTGGGGAGTGATTTGCTGCAAAAGAAACCATTTAAAATCATCAATATATTAGAAATCAATCCCACAAAATAGGGAAAAGTCATTCAAAAATGCAACGGATAGTTTGCTGATAAACAAGGGGTTCGACCGGTCGCGCAGAGATAAGATTGAAATTGAATTCTGCAAATTTTAACACAGGGGGACCGGTCGAAGGGGGGTGCGACCGGTCGCCCTTAGTCAGACCGGACTGTTGCCGACGTTTATACAAAACAGAAGTCCGGAACAAAAATCCAACTTGCGGTGCACAAAGTCACCCGCCGGTCGACCGGCCGACCACACCGGCCGCCCACCTGGTCGACCGGCGCCCGCCTGTTTTTCTTACGTCCCATTTTCTGTTTCTTAGCTCAACTCAGTGCGGGTTGCCCTATAGGGCGACCGGTCGAGCTCTGAAACAAATGTGTTGTCCAATGTTTTATTGAAAATAAACTTCAAGAAATACTCCGAAAAATAGTAAAAACATTTTAAGTTGATCGGAAATATTTAGACAACATTTAGGGACATAGTTTTGGTTTGAAAACATATTTGAACAAAATCAAACATAATCATCAAAATCATGATAAAAACATTTATCTAACAGAAACAAGTTGGTTTCCTGGTTTAGCAAGAAACAAAACTCAATAGCCACATCCACAAATGAAGTTGAGTACATAGTCGCAGTGACAAATTTGTTGTGCCAAGTCTTATGGATGAGACAAAGAATCGAGAGACTATGAGGTTGAAGAAAATGAAATTCCAATTATGTGTGATAACACAAGTGCAATTGCAATCACTCAAAATCCTGTGTTGCATTCAAGAACAAAACACATTGATGTCAGATATCACTTCATAAGAGATCATGTTGAAAAGAAGGACATCACCTTGGAATATATCTCAGCTGATAAATAGTTAGCTGACATATTCACAAAGCCACTATGTGAATCAAGATTTGAAGAACTCAAGCATGAGCTAGTGTTAATTGAGTGAGTTGACACTCAGAAGACTCAAGGAGAAGACATGAAACTTGAAAATATGAAAATTGAGCAGATTTCGAGAATCAACCAAGTGAACCAGCCATATCGGAAAGTCAGCTGTATCGAGTTAGCTGACAGCTGAGTCACTATATGAATAAAGAGAAGAAGAGCCGAGTCGCTTAAGGAGTAAGTTTAGTCATTTATGAGCTAAGTGACAAAAACGCAATGCTTTTAATGAGCGGGAATGTTTTTAAGGATGACATCAGCGTAATAATGACGGGTACAGTCAAAAGCTGCATAGTAAGCATATGATTGGATATAAATGCTGCCGCATTAAATGCGGGCAATTAAATGCTAATCGGCGTGGTAAATCTGAGCCGTTGATCTTGATCAAAATTTCAAAAACCGAAAGCACGTCCTTTCACAACCCTTATATACTCAATCGTTTAGTTTTCTCTCTCTCACGTTTCTCAAAACTGTTCATCTCTCCAAAGCAAAGAAACCATTTTTTCTCTTAAATCCCTACCTGTCTTCAAAGCAAGTTCGTCAAGTTTCGATCGGTAAAACTGATAAAAATGGCATCAACCTATGATTTCACTAAGCTAGGCAAGCAAATCCACACCGGTTCAAATGTGGATTTCGAAGGGATGATTAAATAGGGTTCCAATGAAACCCTTGTGAAGAAGATTGCTGATAAAATCGAGAAATCTGGACTGAAACCCTTTCTCACGATGGAGTTTCAGATGACATATGTTGAATAAGTAGCACAGTTCTACCTGAACGCTGAAGTTCATGACGAGGGCATCAAATCCTCTGTTCACGGGAAGGATCTTACAATCACTGCTGAAGATCTAGCAGAGCATTGTTTACTGCCGTCGGAAGGTGTGCCAGAGATATTTGAGGCTGATGTAAATTTGGCTGCTGCATGGAAGGAAGTGGCCAGACCAGAATGTGCTGCGAAAATGGTATACACAGCTGACAAGAAGCTGCTGAAGGACGATTATCACAAGTTAATGGATATCATCGCAAAATGTGTGGATATGAAGTTTGGAAGCTTCAATCAGCTATCCAAAACCAAGCTGATCGTCATGGCTGCGATCATGGAAGAGAAGAAGATTAACTGGGTTGAATTCATCTACAGCAGACTTTGCCAGAACATTGGCAACAAGTCTTTCAAAGAGGATGGATCCTTTGGAGGATCACTGGCTATGACCTAGTCATTGGCCATCTTATGGAGGTGAAGGGTGTTCCCGCGACATGGAAAATCATTCCATGTTAACAAGAAGATGTTTCGGGCTAACTTGTCTGGAGCCCAGAAGAGATCATACGCCAAGCGGGCGGACACGATGAGGGGGGGAATCACCGTGACCACGAGGAAACAGATTGTTGCCTCCCCTCCGAAGAAGAAAGAAAGCCCATGCGGCTAGAAAGAAAGAAGGCTTTCCCAAAGAAGAAAAAAAAAAACCGCACTGCCCCTACAAAGAGTCACACCGCCCTGCAGCCGTGTCTCCTGCCCCTGCAACCGCGGTGGAGAAAGAATCCTTAATACCTTCTCCAGGAATGAAGAAGAAGAGGATTGCCAAGGCGAGAAAAGGTAGGAAGAAGTAGAACTAGACATTCCTCTGGTAAAACTAAGAGAATGAGAAGACTCACCAAGCTCTCGGAGCTTGAGAAGACGGCTGAGTCTACAACTCAGCTGGAGCAAATCACTGAGACTGCGGAAGAGGTGCAGTCTCCAGAAGTGCTTGATGAAACTGCCAAATCTGCCGAAGGCATTCAACAGAGGCAAGTTGAAGACCAGTAGGGGACGAATAATGAGGAACAAGCGTGAGGCAGACAAAGCAGAATCCACTGTCGACAGGACTGTATCTCCACTCGCGACAGAAGCTGCTGAGGGTGAAGAGCAACAGAGTTTGCTATCCTCCATTCCTGAAAAGGAAGGGCAACATGGAGAGGATGAAGATGATGATGTAATCATATGCTCTCCATTGTACCCAGACATCCAAAATCGTCTAAGAGCATGGAGGAAATGGAAGCTGAGTCACTCTAGGGTGCAGTTTGAACACCCAGAGTTTATTGATGAGGAAGAGGAACTCTTCAGGTTTCTTGAAGTTGACACAAAGTCTTTGCCCTGGATGAGGATAATCAGATTAATATGCCGCAAATTCGGAAGGAAAACGAACAGTAAGAGCGGTGAGGAAGCGAGAGGCTCGTGAGAAAGCCATCATTTGTCCTCTAACTGGAACCAGCGACCATACTCATCCTCATCTTGACATACTTTCAGATAGTGATGAGGACATGGACCCTATTGCTGCACAAGAAAAGTTGGACATGCAGCAAGCCATGTGGGAATCCACACTGATGCATGAGAAAGAGCTGATGGAAGGACCAGGAGAGTCTTCCAAATCACAGCTGGAAATTGATCCGTTGGGAGTGGTACAACAGATTGCCACTGTTATTGTTGCAACCACTTCCCCAGTTCACTCAGAAGACAGATCTAAGGGAATTGGCGATGACACTGGAAATTTGGGCACCCAAGTTGAGCCAACTCCTGTTGAAGGTGTCTTACCACCTGCCCCCACGGCTGAACACTCACTTGACAATGCCGGGAGTCTGGAGCGGAGTAACCCCACCCTAAGTCACTCACCGGTGGTGCGCCCGGGGGGAAACTCACTCCACATCGCCTAGGCTAGGTCGGAGGATGCTACAGATGACTCCACCATGAATCTAGGAGGCGAAGTGGAGAAGGAACAAGAAAAGGAAACACATCAAGTTATCACTGACGAAGCTCGGACAGTTGAGTCTGTCTCAGCTGAAGTGCCAACTGCTCTGCAGCCGATGACGCTGATGCGATCGAGGCACAGATGGTTACGCCCGGAGTTAACACTCTGGGCAATGAAAGTGCAATCCAAGGGGTTGATACTCCTGTGGATGCCACTGTAGAAGACCCTAAGACAGCTGCGCCTGTCGAAGGGATTGTACAAGGCCCCGCTGCAGTTGAGACTGCAGGAGGTAATGAAGGCCTAAGGGAGGTTGAGACTTCCCTAGGTAAAAATCAAGGAGATAAGAGCATTCCTCATACCATAATTGTTGATTCAGAGGAGCAAACTAGTGCTCTTCATGACTCCCAGGATGATCCCGATACAACCTTCATGGGATCTGCAGATGAAGCTGAGTCTACCCCAACTACACATCAAAAAGACTCAGCTGAGGACGCTCTACCAAGTACGAGCAAGCCAGACCTCAAGGCTACTCGTCAAACATTCAATTTTGATGATGAGCCAAACCTTCAAGACTCATCATCTTTCGATGACGCTGATGGTGCAGCTGAGGAACAACAAATTCATTTAGCAGAATCTACTGAAGCCGAAGAAGCTGTTAAGACAGCTGAGGCTCAGTAAACTGGCCAAACCACTCACTAAGGCCTAGCTGAAACCGAGTCGTCTGCGCAGGCTCCCATAGCTGCATCAGACTCCACTCAACCGGGCACATCACAGGCACGAGTAACGGTGGAATCTATACCATATGTCCGTGATGATGCATTTGAAGAAACTTTCCCTTTCTCTATTGAGTCAGCTCAACTTTGATGAAGAAACAAACTGAGAGCAAAGAACGCTTCAACGTCAGACCTGACCCAATTATTCCTACAGATACTATCGTCCCAACAAACTTTGATTTTGATGCTGCTTGGCCGCCAGCTGAGACCGAGGTGACAACTTAGGTACGCGAGGTCTTCAAGACAATCTTTGCAGAGATTGAGAAGATAGAACGACACCAGGCTACATTGGATATGCGGCTAGACAACAGGGATGCAAATCTTACGGCCGATCTGCGCGGAATAGTGGTTAGACTCAGGGAATGGTGTCAACAGCAGCGTACAATGCGAGTAGAACAAGTCAGATATTTCAAGGCATTGTACAACAAAATGTTGATCTGGAGCGCTGATAATGCTGACATGAAGAGGAGGATGCAAGAAAATATTGACAGAATGCATGCCTCCCACAACATTGAAATGGAACTGCTGCGAAAATTTCACAAGAAAGAACTTTTGCGCGTAGAGGAAAACATGAATAACAAATTCAGCCTTCTCATGGCTGAAATGAAGCTGGTGGCAGCCGAATCCAAAGCCACTCACTCGACCTTCAGACAACATACTCCGCATGACGGACTCCAAGCAAAACTCAGCTATCAGCCGCCTAGATTTCATGCTTGCTGGTATGTTCCCAGGGGTTCCTCTCTCCTTTGATGATGCCAAAAAGGGGGAAGAGGAATACCAGAAGATGTTGAAAGGGTCAGCGGATGAGAAAGAAAAGGACGCAGCTGTTGAGAAGAAGAAGAAAATAGTTGAAGAACATAAGAAAGAAAAGGGAAAAGCAGTTGAGGGGGAAAGTTCAAAAGATATGACTCTAATGTTTGCTGAAACCCCTCAACAAGGTCTTGTCACAGCTAAAATAATCAGTAAACTTCTAGTAACTCTGCCGCTCCAACACTCTGCTGTACCTATGTCTGAGAAGAAAAATCGTAGAAGCAGGGATGAAGGAGGTCGAAGGAAAAATGGATGTCCGTGTGATGGATATATTGAAACAATACGGAGACATTTCGGCAGGAAAAGACATGGATGCCATTCCAGATGACAGAGATGAGACACGATCAGTGGAAGAATTCAAAACGCTTGAATCCGAGGGATACTTCAAAAATATGTCCGTAGCCCAAGCCTGGGACTTGTATTGGGAGAAGGGTCTAAAGTTATGTGAAGAAGCGGATAGGAAGCAGACTACAAGAAGCCATTCAGCTGGAAAGAAGAAGACTCGAAAGACAATATACGCCCAGAGGAAGAGGAAGGAGTGGTGGAGGCAGAGGTTTTCAACCTAGACCTCTACCCAAAAACATTGAATATGTAGATCCGGGCAAGAAGGGAAGGATCTACTGGGCTGGATATGATGAAGTAGCCAACCGGGAAGTGGCTAGGAAAAATGCTGACTACGTTAAAAGGATTGAAGAAGAAAACAAAAGGCAAGATCAGCAGTGGGAAGAAAGGCAAGAAAGAAAGAGAAGAGACGGTACTGCAAAGAGAGCATACAAGAAAAAGAAGGCAGTTGAAGATGAAAAGAAGAGAAAGAGAGCGAGAGGGCAGAGTCAAGAAGAAAAAAAAAAGGAGGCGGCGAAGGCGATGAAGTGTTGCTGTCCACCCCTTCATGTATTTTACTATTGTAAATACATATGTATGTAAGCCTTCTGTATGGTGAATAAAAATTGTGTAATTTTTATATTTGCGTAGATATAGTCTGCTATGTTTGCTATGATACACATTGTAAACAACTTTGTAAATGACAAGAATATTATTCTCAATAAAAAGATTGATTCTACGCATACATTCTCTCACTTTACTACATTGTCTATGTATCTTTGATGCTTACATTTTGTTTGTCTGTTTTAAGTTTTGGCATCATCAAAAAGGGGAAATTGTTGGGAAATTTATTGTTTAGATTTTGATGAATGCCATGTAAAACTTAGACTAGAAAGTTGGCTCCCCATTTTCCTTGTAATTTGCATTGTAATAGATATGGGTTTGCAGTGAGTCAAGTCGGCTATGCCTGGATATACAAGAAGTCAATCAAGATCGAAATGAAGACTCATTGTGAAACAACCGAGTGTGGCAAGGAGGAGAAGTCAAGAACTCGATCAAGGAGTATCACCGATACAAAAAGGTGAAGTGTCGGTCAAGTCAACTCAAGAAGCCAAGTCTCAAGTTGAAGTGACAGATGAGTCATCAATTGATTGGAAGCTAACTCGAAGTCACCTGGGGAAGTTAGAGAACTGCAGTCAAGTCAAGACAACTAAAAAGAATCCGTTGCCGAAGTCAAGAAGCTTACTTAAATAAGTAATACTTCCATGCTTTGCCATGTCCGAAAGTGTTCACCCCGAAGCGTGCAAAAGGAATAAACCAATGGGAAGATCGCACCTCGTGTCGACTCAAAAGTCGAACATTCATTTAATACGAGGAAATGTCAACATCAAGGACTGCAACAAGACAAGCCAACGAACACAAGTGACTTTTGAAAATCAGCCTATCTCTTCAACGAACAGATTTTTGAAAGTTCACTATAAAGGGCTGAGGAATCTCATTGATAGAAGGTTACCTGAACCACAAAAATTCAAGCAATTATTAAAAACTGTAACCTGCAATTCATTCTCAAGTTATTCAAGCAAAATCCTCAAGAATAACTGTCGAAGGAAATCGATCCAACACCAAGCTGTGAAGGAAAGACAACTTCAAACTCTTGAAGAGGAAACTTTTGAAGAATCAAAAGGGGTCTACATTCCAAGGAGGATTGTAGAAAGGTTCAAGGTCGAACCAGTCTCAAGTTATTGGAGGGCTTCGTGATCAAATCCAAGAAGCTTGAGCAAGTGAGTCAAGTAGCAAAGCGCCGCCTGTGAAGAAGCCGAGTCGGACAAGAAGCCAACCGTGTGACCAAGGCATCTCCGGTCGAGTCCCAAAGGATCAAGCCACCGTGTGTGATCAAGACTTGTATCCGGACCGATAACCACTTTGTACTCGATCAATACTTAGTGGATTCCTCCAGGAGTTGGAGAAGAGAGGAGTAGAAGAATTACCCCATCTTCGAACCTCTATAAAAATTATTGTGTCATTTACATTTCAGCATTTTATTTCTGCATATCACTTTATATCTGCTGATAATTTGCTATCCAACTTATAATTAACAAAGTGCTAAAACCAAGTGTTAAAATAAACTTAAACCAAATTCAAGGGTGTTAAGTCTTCCAATAAAATCTCATCACAACCAAGTTAAGGTTTAGACTAAACAAATGAGTTATTCTATCAACAAACTAAATCGAGTCTGTTGAGTGGCTAACTCTGCTGGTTAACTAACTTAGTTGTCCCTCAAGGACTTAACTGTGTATTTAACTCTGTAATATTTTAAAAGGACTAAAATCGAAAAGTTGGTAAGGTTTATTCAACCCCCCCTTCTAAACCTTAATCACACCCCTTGGGACCTACATTGAGTGTTGATTTATTTTTCTGTACATTTCTATTTATTATCATATTGTTCGAAAAACACAACATTAATCGGAAAATTAGGAAAATATATTCATCTCCTCTAGATTTTCGTAGCTAGTTGGACTAACAGTATATGGAATGGTTTGGAAAAATTGAGCAGAGTAACGTATTAAACCTTTAAAAATCAAGGCAAGTGTTGAACTCTTTGTTTTTAAAATGAAATTAGCTCGCTCTTGTTGTTTATTATATCAGGCAATTGCCTCCCAACATACAACGACTTACTTCTTGTAATAGGAACACTATAAATCACAAGAAACTTCGAACACTTGATGTTTTTGAACTCTTAATAAGGTAGAATGCAAGAAGGAAGAACATAATTTGGAAGTTGGATGCAAGAATTAATTCTGGGGGTCCCATTAATAGAATTTTGAGTGCCCTTTAAACTGAATGTCGGATTGATCTGGATAGTTGGATCGCGCCCTTTGATCATCAACCGCGATTTGGTGGTTGAGATTTCACCCCTTACCACCTGGATGATTTTGGCTATTCGTTTGCGGCCAGCCAACACCAACAACCAATCACAACCCTTTGATCATGCCCCGTCAGCAGCGACGTGAACAGACACATTCCTCAGGGCTACCTGCTCACCACGTGGAACCATCTGGACGAATCTTCCTATCATTGACTCACCTGTAAGCCGCGACGATGCGTACGTGCAAATAAGTACAAAGTGCACCTCTAAATCCCCAATGCGATTGTGTGCGACGTGCGTGGGCTCGGATGGCGCTCCGCACTATCCTCGTAGCTCCTTGAGCTAGCTCAAAGCTAGTCAAAACACACTTGGTCTATTAGACAACATCATAAGGAGCTTTACATGATAACTCTTTACTATGGTGAGATTTTATATAAGGAAGCATAATTAGTTCTATGCTTCAATATCAAGTGTGACTCTTTACATTCCTACTCTTTCATATTTCTATGTAAAAGTGTATTTATGTAGTATTTATGTATTAATTTCTAATTCACTGGAAATTGACTCCGAGAAATTAAAAATGCTAAACTCATTCACCCGTGGTGTAGATTACATTTATCTCACTTATTTTCTGTTTCAAATAAATGAATCCACTTAAATAATTGTATAAATTTGGGTCAAAAACCCAATTTATATACCAATTTCTAATATTATTATCAATGAGTAACTTTTTTTTCAAAGTTTTGTTTTTATCTCTACTTGTATATTTTTTAGATAATGAGTGTACTTTGGAGGAGTCTAGTCCTTGAGAGTTTAGTTTTTTCCTCTCCTTGTTTGAGAGTATTTCTTGTCTTCCTTTATTTTATTATTTCCTCAACGGAATATCTTGTGAAAAACCTCTCTCTCTGATAATGAAGGCATTAAGCTCATTTATGAAGAAGAGGATATACAAAACTATTCACCACCATTGGACCTTTGTTTAGTTGGGTGCTTCCTCACATACAAATATATTAATTTTGACACCATGCCATGTTGACTTATGTGTCTAGGTTCATGATCTTCCTATTGGATTTATGTATGTTGCTATTGTTACAAAAATTGAAGATTTTATTGGTTTGTTTTTGGATTACGATGGTACAAATAATTCGTCGATATGGCATAATCATATGCGAATAAGAATCCGATTGGATGTTCGTGAACTGCTGAAACATTATAAGAAAATTAGAGGTCCCAATGGAGAGTGTTCTATATTAAATTTTAAATACAAATGTCTTGGAATTTCTTGTCTTTTTTTGTGGCTTGTTAGGCCACTCTGATAGATTTTGCGAGTTGGTTTTCATTGACTATCCTGATGAGATTCCTAGTGAATGGGTGTCTTGGCTTCAAACAAATTCACGCCGAAATGAAAGAGGTAATAGCGGTGGGAAGGGGCTGAGGTTGGAGAATGGCTTAACAGTTGGAGGTAACTTTAATGAGGCTGAGATATTTTCCAGCCAAATCAGTATCCATTTCTGATGAGATATTGAGAGAGGCTGAAATCATGTTATTAAAAGTGGAAAACATTTCAACTCTTCCGTTACAATTTTATCCAAATTCCAGATTCAAATTTCAAAAGTCCCTCCCATTATATCATCAAATAAAATGGGCTCACATTCCAATAATGAGAATTAGACTTTGGGTTGGATCTTTCTGGGAAAAAAAGGCGTTGAAGCCCATTACGTGAACTTTCAACGAATGTTATGAAAATTGGAAACTTCAAACACTTCAAATCTTAGCAAAGATGAGTCTTCTGGTAATACACCAGCGATAGGGGTGCCGAAAATAATGATCGTTTATCTTGGAACTGTCGGGCCTCGACCAAACCCATGTATTTCCAATTATTCATGAGTTGCATTCAGCTCATCGGTATGATATTATTTTTCTTTTTGAAACTTTGGCTCATTTTAATAAAGCTGACGAAGTTCATAAAAGATTATGTTTAGATAATGTCTTTGTTCGATAAAGAAGGTCGTAGAGGTGGTGCTGGTATTCTTTGGCGTAATGCTAATAAATTTTCCGCGACATAATATTCTAAAAATCATATTAATCTCAAAGTAGACAATGATTCTTTTAGGATATGGAGGTTCAATGATTATATGGAATCCTAGACAGGAAAAATAGAAGGGCTTCTTAGCACCTCATTCAAAATCTTCACCTTTGTCTACTTCTCCTTGGCATTGAATTGGAGACTTTAATGATTTATTATATCCTAAAGATAACAAAAAGCAGAGTCGAACACCAATCCTGGCTATTCTGTGGATTTAGAGACACTGTCGATGATTGCGGTCTTCATGATTTGTCATTAAATGGATACCCTTTTACATGGGAAAGAGGTAAAGGGACTGATCATGCTATGGAAGAAAGATTGGACAATACGTCGATTTCTACTTCTTGGATGCAATTATTTCCAAAATTATGCTCTCCAACCTTGTGGTCCAATATCCAAATTTTCCCTTATTCTCCTTGAAATAGAGGTTCTATCCTCTCGGGTTTCTATCGAACATTTTCGTTTCAAGAATAGATGGTTCCTGCAACCTAGTTTGAAATATGTGGTGTTGATTCTTGGTGTTATTCTTTTGTTTCAGATCTTATCTCCGAACTATCGATATGTGCTTCAAATTACGTTCTTGGGGAAGATTACAATATTTGAATAATCAACATGGGATTAAACAATTAAATCTCAATTGTTAAATTTATGATTACATAATGATGATGAGTCATTGAGAAAGTTTGAAGCTACAAAATGGAAATTATCCACACTTTTAATCCAGGGAGAAACACGTTGGCATCAAAGAGCTTAAAAACATTGGCTCAAAGGAAGATATATGAATACATTTTCTTCCACACTATGGCTTCAGCGAGAATGAAATACAACTTTTTACAAAAACTACAAGATGATATGGGCATTTGGCATGAAGACATCATTGGCCTTGTTAACTTGGTGAAAGAATATTTTTCTTGTTTTTTTCGCTCCTAGTGAAGGGGACTGAGATCCAGTGTTATGTACAATTAATCCGAGACTTTTTGAAGAAATGAACAACTTTTTTCTTTCCCCATTCTCTATTTTGGAGTTTTGCAAGGCGATTTTTCAAATGCATCCAGACAAATCACTGGTCCAGATTCCTATAATTCGACCTTCTATAAGACGTTTTTGTTTGATACATGTTTTTATCTTAATTTTGATGATTTTATTTTATCACCAAAACAATGTTTTTAAAGGGTTGTCCAAATACTCCTAAATGATTTAAAATGATTTTAATATTTTCCGGAGTATTTTCTCAAAGTTTATTTTCGTCTAAATTGGACAACGCTTTTAATGATTTTACGTTATTGGGTTTTCACTCTCAAACGATGTTTCTAAATGTTGTCCTAATACTTCCGATCGGTTTAAAATGTTTTTACTATATTTTCTGAGTATTTCTTGAGTTTTATTTTCGACAAAAATTGGACAACATTTACTGCTCGTGGTCGACCTGGCCGCCCTATAGGGCAACCCATACCTCGAAGATGTTTTTAGAAACAGAAAATGAGACGGAAAAGAAAAACGAGCAGGTCGACCGGCCGCTCGGCGTCGACCGCCGGTCCGACGGCCGCCGCAGCCGATGGTCGGCCGGTACACCTGCAAGTTTCGTTTTTGAAATGCGAACGTTTTATCCTTGCAAAATCCATGAGGGGGACCGGTTGGGGTGATGGTCGACCTGTCGAGGTAGACGTCGACCGGTCGCCCGTTATTTTGTGTACTTTTTCCAACGTCTATTTAAATGCGACGGTCGCCCTATGTTTTGACAAAGAAAATTTCGACCGTTTGACAAACAGACAAACTTTCCTTAAATTGTGGGATTGATTTCTAACAGCTATATTCTTGATTTTAATTGTATTTTTCTCAGAGATTTTCAATCCCCAAGAGGAGCCTATGCTTGATCAATCATCTCCTATAAATAGAGGAAGTTTTGGAGCAACCAACACAACAATTGAGATACAACACAACAAGATACATTTCAAGCAAACACTTGGTCTTTCATTGTCATTATTCTTGTTGTAAAATTGCCTAGCTTATCACTTTCACATCTTTGAGGTCTAGGCTATTCTTGATTACACTTGCACTCTATTGTATTATCAATTATCGAGTTGTAATCTTGAATTTGTGGTCGTCATTCAAACACAAGATATCCTTGTGAGTGTTCTTGTGGTAAGAACACACTTGGGTGATCTAGGTGTTAGGTGTAAGAAGATTGTGGTAATCTTCTTGTTGAGGTGTTGAAGAATTTGGTATTCTTCAAGGTTGAAGATTGTGGTAATCTTCACAAGGTGCCGTTGGAGATTGTGGTAATCTTCAAGAAGAGATTGTGGTAATCTCAAAGGTGGTGTTGAAGAAGAGTGTGGTGCTCTTCAAGGTGTTGTAAGTTGAATTTGTATTAATTTTGGTAATTAATAAAATTCTTTTTCTTTTCGAAATCCATCCCGGATATACTGGGGTGGTAGAGGATTAGGCCCTAGGTGGGTTGAACCTCTTTAAATCGACGTGTGTTGTTTACATTCCGCACCTTCATTATTTTGTTTGAGCATTCGATTGTTAAAAGAGGGCGAAATTGAAAAGATGGAGATAATCTATTCACCCCCCCCTCTAGATTATCGTAGCCGCTTGGATTTACAAGTGGTATCAAAGCCAAACTCTTTGGCAAGCTCGTTTCACATCGCGAGTGAAGAGAAACGATCGACGGCTACGAACGAAGCTCATCTATCCGGCACCTCCACCACCAAGCCACCACTATTTGATTCCAAGAATTTTAATTTTTGGAAAGAAAGAATGGAATGCTATCTACAAGGTTGCGGGTTCGACATTTGGAACACCGTCATTAATGGAGAATCCATTCCGACGAAAGATTCACCATACACCTCAAAAGGCTTCAAAAAGCTCAATGATGAAGAAAAGAAAATCATCTCCTTAAACGGTAAGGCTTTAAATATTTTGTATTGTTCATTTACTAATTTAGAATATGAACATATTGTAGGAATAAAGTCGGCACATGAAGTATGGCAAAAATTAGAAGCCATCTATGGAGTATTTGCAAATGAAAGGAGTCAAACAAAAGCATCTACTTCTCAAGATCATACAAACTCAAATCTAAGGAATAAGCCTCCTACAACTTCCAATTATAAAGAAGTTGAATATTGTTTTATGGGCATCAATGAAGAAAATGAGGTATGTCTTAAACCCTCTACTTCCTATGATATTGACATTCAAAATGATTATAGTGATTTACAAAATGATTATGATGAACTACAAGATGAATTCCAAAACTTACTTGTTAAATACAAAAATTTGAAAAAGGAATTCATTGTTTTGAAAAATGATAAGGATAGTTTATTTACTTCTTATGAATCACTATCATGTGCTCACACCACCACACTTGACAAGGTTAGAAACCTTGAAAAAGAAAATAGTACTCTCGTTGAGAATATTGATTGCATGAAAAAGGATTTATTAAAATCCAACTTGAGTACCAATAAAATGTCCAATATTGTTGATATTCATAATTGTGATAAAGGACTTGATCATAAGCCTAATGTTGTTAATCATATGAAAAAGGATCAAGTCAATATGCATATTGGTCATTATGCTCCTAGAATTATTACTTGTTTTTATTGTGGCAAAAAGGGTCATACGGCTAATACTTGTCGGGCTAGAAATAGCTCTAATTATTGTTGGAGACCTAAAAGTCTCAAGACTAATCCCAAAGGACCCAAACACATGAGGGTACCACAAAACAATGTTATATTAGGTACCGGCAAAGCAAAAATCGGAGAAAATTCATGCCACCAAGAAAACATCAAATGAACGTTTCATTTGATCAAAAAGGAGAAACTATTTTCGACAAAGCCAATTTCAAGAAGAAGATATAATCAAAAATGGGAAGAACACAATCCTTGAAATGGCAAAGACATCATCAACAAGATGATTTTCAAAGAAGAAGAGACCATCAACAATGGGAAGGTAACCAACCTTGGAAATGGAATAATCAAGGAAGTCATCATCAACAAAGTGACTTCCAAATGGGAAGATATCATCATCAACAATGGGAAAGACACAACCCATGGAAACGGCGAAATTGGTAAACCGTATCTCCCCATTTGTATATGCATTTTATTTTGTTATTATGCATGCTCTTATTTGTGTCTTAATTACAAAATGAGTTTTCAAATATTTATTTTTTTAATTAAGGTCTTCAATATATACTTGTGCTTTTAAAATTTTTTTTTTTTTTTTTTGAATAAGAAGACCTTATATGATTTTTTTAAACTCTCGTGCATTTTTTTGACTAAAGTGTGTTATCATCCTTTATGGATTTTTATGGCATGAGCTTACATGTGATATCTCTTAGCCTACACTTTTATCATTATAATTTGTGCTAGATATGTTTTAAGAATTGTGTATGATTTACATATTTTCACAAATGGCCACTTATGTCATTATTTGTCAAGAAAGGCATAAATTATCGAGGCACGTTTACTTGTGTTATTCTTACTCTTATAAACTCGATTTTATGCTTATGCACATATCTTTCAAGATATTTCATTTTGACCTCTTTAGTGCCTCTAATTGATCTTGCAAATATTTTCTCTTAAAAGGCACTACGTGTTTAGTCTCGATTTTATCATTTATATGTTTTTCCCAAAACCCATATTTGTTGGATATAGTCCAAACTTATATTTTTGCAAAGTTTTAAAAACTTTTGGGGTGGAAAATCGAATTTTGGAAAACTGGGGAGAAAGAAAAATCACCTGGGGCCACGGTCACGGCGGGGCGGCCGTCGCCGCACCTCGACCGTCGCGCCCTACCTCGACCGGTCGCCTGTGCCAATTTTTCAGTTATAACTTTCTGTCTTCGTTTCAAAACAGAACACACAAAAATCCCCAAACCCTTGCTGCGCTAACATCCCCTTTCTCCTACAATCTTCAATTCTTCATCATTTTTCACGTTTCTTGTTGCTAATCTTCTTATTTTCTCAAGAATCTTACATACATGGCACCTCCAAGAAATTCCACGAACGAAATCCTCAAAAGAGGAGAAGGAGGCAAAGGGGTGAATCTTCTTCAAATCCCCAACAAGATGATATTCTACAAAGAGACCAACAAAATCGGCTCACGAGAAGAGGAGATTGTCGAATTAAGAGTCGGGGTTTCAAAATCGAGCATTCATTGGGACTCTAGTAAGTTATCACTCCTCTACGAGCCTCCCTCTAGAGCTTATAGATTTCGATTTTTAAATAAACTTGCGGAGGAACATTATGAGAATATTGGTTTGAATGATAAGAAAATTGCGTGCACTCGTATGGTTCGTTTTCAAGCATTTCATGATGAATTTCCGGATATTAGAGCTTACTTTGAAATTCAAGGATGGGTTTCACTTTGGGATAATCCGTGTTTGCACTATGATGACGAGCTTATAAAACTTTTCTATGCAAATATGTGGATTGTTGATGCTACGATAGATAATCCTTTGGAACTTCACACTTTTGTTAATGGTAGGCATTTTTCATGGACATTGGCCGATATTTGTGATCACTTTAACGTGCCAAATGATGGAGTAGTCAATGTGAATTGCACCCATTGGGATGATAACATTTTCGGTGTCTCACTAGATGATGTGAAAACCTTTTTAGGAGTATATCCCAAGTGACTTACTCGCAATGCCGCCAAATTATCGGATTATATCTATCATTTGCTCCTATTGTGTTTGTGGAAAGGAAGTAAAACTTCCAAGTAATCTCGAACTCTTTCTCACCTATAAGATTGTTCGAGGAGAAAGAGTTAATTATGGGGCAATTTTTGTACATTGCTTGTTAGAATCTAGAAAGCTTACCAAGAAGAAATATACCTTGGGAAATTTGATTTGCCGACTCTTATACTTATCGGGATACCCGGAAAATGAAATGAATACCAAATTCGTCACAATGATTTTGATAATGCCAACATTCTACAAATGGTAAGAATGCGACGACATTTACCACGGGTTCCTACCAAAGCCGCTAGGGGACGTGCCCGACATCAACAACAACCTCGGGATGATTTCTTTAATGACAATGAGGTTGAAAATATTGGAAGAGGTGAGTTTGATGAACAAGGAGATGATGTGGGGGATGAAGAGGAAAATGAAGAAGAAAATGTGGGAAATGAACAAGAAATTAGGGAAGAAGAAAATGAGGAAGGAGATGAAGAGGAGTTGATGTTGAAGATCTAAATATCAAAGAGAGAATGGCCAAAGTGGAAAGAGAAACATTTAGAGATGTGGCTTCTCTTAGAAAAGAGCTCCGGTCGTGAAAAAGGAAAATTCTAGTTTGAAGAAGTCTATCGGCAAGTTAAAGAAATTCATCAAGGACTTTATTCCCTAAACTTGCTTCTCCTCCGATGACGAATGATGTTACCCCACCCCTTTACTTTCTAGCATTTTCATTAATGATGTTTTGTATTTTGATGAATTTTTGTAAAACTCATTTGTACTAATGATATTTGCTTGTTTTTCTTAAAAGGGTTAATATTGCAAGTTGATAATGACTTGTGGATGATCATGATTTTTGATGGAGTATTTGATGGTAAAAATACTCTAAAGCATTGTTTGATCATTGGTATGAAGTACTTGATGGTAAAAGTGCTTCTTTTATTGCTTTGTTATGCTTAGTTGAATATGTTGGGACTTTTGATACATGTATTGTTGAAAGCATGACTTATTACTTGATGGTTGCTCTAATTTTTGGCATTTGTAATGCCTTGATCATTCTTAGCTTATCTCAATTGGGTTGAACCCTTGAGAATCTACTTTGAGCTTCTTTATTGATGAACAATTTATTGCATATGGTGCATATGATTGAGCTTTGAAATGAGGTTGATTAATGATATGAAATTTTTTTGGCTTGAACCATTTACAAAGGTTATATACAACCTCTTCTATTTTTCACACACACAAGGTGTTTGTTAAAATGTCGCAATGAAAATTTCAACTTCTACATGATTCTCTCGCTTCAAAAAGTCCCCAATACTCATTGAGATCATGTTTTGAGAAACAAAACGAGCGTATGAACTTTTCATGATACATTTCTCCCATTTTCCTTGGTTTTTAAGCCTAAATTGCTCAATGGTTGATAAACCATTTCTTTGTGCACTTTGATATACTTCTATGATGTTTCTATCATACTAACATTCTTTTTGATGATTCCAAAGGGGAGAAACAGAAATTGGCTCGTTAGCTCAAAGAAGCTAATTAAAGCTTGTCATAAAAGCTATAAGCTATGGCTCATAAAAGCCATAAGTTGTGATTTATTGTTAGTCCATTTGTTGCTTGATGGACCTATATTATTGTTTAATGTTGTTTTGTGACAGGGGAGCTTATAAGCTCCTAAGCAAATTGTAAAAGCTTAAGTTTTTAGCTTATGGATAATTGCTTTTACATTATTCTTGATGTGCTTGTGGATAGGGGAGCTTGAGCTTATTTTTGAAAATATTTACTCCTACTTGGTTGCTTTAATATTTTTGGAAATTTTGGTTGCTTCCAAACGGTCAAATGTTTTTACCGGAAAATCATTTCTAAAATTGCTCTCTTAGTTTGGGATAAAATTGTTTTGGTTTGTAATCATCAAAAAGGGGAGATTGTTTGATACATGTTTTTATCTTAATTTTGATGATTTTATTTTATCACCAAAACAATGTTTTTAAAGGGTTGTCCAAATACTCCTAAATGATTTAAAATGATTTTAATATTTTCCTCCTGAGTATTTTCTCAAAGTTTATTTTCGTCTAAATTGGACAACGCTTTTAATGATTTTACGTTATTGGGTTTTCACTCTCAAACGATGTTTCTAAATGTTGTCCTAATACTTCCGATCGGTTTAAAATGTTTTTACTATATTTTCGAGTATTTCTTGAGTTTTATTTTCGACAAAAATTGGACAACATTTACCTCGTGGTCGACCGGTCGCCCTATAGGGCAACCCATACCTGAAGATGTTTTTAGAAACAGAAAATGAGACGGAAAGAAAAACGAGCAGGTCGACCGGTCGCCCTAGGCGTCGACCGGTCCGGTCGACCGGTCGCCCATGGTGGTCCGACCGTACACTGCAAGTTTCGTTTTTGAAACGAACGTTTTATCCTTGCAAAATCCATGAGGGGGACCGGTTGGGGTGATGGTCGACCGGTCGAGGTAGACGTCGACCGGCCGCGCCCTGTTATTTTCTTTGTGTACTTTTTCCAACGTCTATTTCTGTGCGACCGGTCGCCCTATGTTTTGACAAAGAATTTCGACCGTTTGACAAAGAGACAAACTTTCCTTAAATTGTGGGATTGATTTCTAACAGCTATATTCTTGATTTTAATTGTATTTTTCTGTAGATTTTCAATCCCCAAGAGAGCCTATGCTTGATCAATCATCTCCTATAAATAGAGGAAGTTTTGGAGCAACCAACACAACAATTGAGATACAACACAACAAGATACATTTCAAGCAAACACTTGGTCTTTCATTGTCATTATTCTTGTTGTAAAATTGCCTAGCTTATCACTTTCACATCTTTGAGGTCTAGGCTATTCTTGATTACACTTGCACTCTATTGTATTATCAATTATCGAGTTGTAATCTTGAATTTGTGGTCGCATTCAAACACAAGATATCCTTGTGAGTGTTCTTGTGGTAAGAACACACTTGGGTGATCTAGGTGTTAGGTGTAAGAAGATTGTGGTAATCTTCTTGTTGAGGTGTTGAAGAATTTGGTATTCTTCAAGGTTGAAGATTGTGGTAATCTTCACAAGGTGCCGTTGGAGATTGTGGTAATCTTCAAGAAGAGATTGTGGTAATCTCAAAGGTGGTGTTGAAGAAGAGTGTGGTGCTCTTCAAGGTGTTGTAAGTTGAATTTGTATTAATTTTGGTAATTAATAAAATTCTTTTTCTTTTCGAAATCCATCCCTGATATACTTTGGGGTGGTAGAGGATTAGGCCCTAGGTGGGTTGAACCTCTTTAAATCGACGTGTTGTTTACATTCCGCACCTTCATTATTTTGTTTGAGCATTCGATTGTTAAAAGAGGGCGAAATTGAAAAGATGGAGATAATCTATTCACCCCCCCCTCTAGATTATCGTAGCCGCTTGGATTTACAGTTTTGAGATACAATTGCTGATGATATCTTTCATACTTGCAATACTTGGTTGTCAATGGGTTGTTTTCCAAGCCAGTTGAATGAAACTTTTATCATGTTGGTTCCTAAATGTGAAAGCCCAGGTACGTTACGTGATCTCAGACCTATAACACTATGTAATGTTCTTTATAAAATCATGGCTAATTTTGCCTTTACTTATTTCGAATACTCAAGCAACCTTTGTTCATGGATGAGTCATATTGGATAATGTTTTGATTGCATTTGAAATTATCCATCATTTGAATATAAGTACAAAAAAGAAAAATAGAGAGAGAGCTATCAAGATTGTTATTTCTAAAGCATACGACAAGATATATTGGGGCTTTCTCAAGGGTGTTTTGTTGAAATTAGGTTATGCTCCCCGGTGGGTTGATTTGATTATGCATTGTGTTTCTTATGTTTCTTACTTTATCAAGTTAAACGATTAATTGGTGGGTCTAATTACTACAAATTAAGGCTTGCGACACAATGATCCTTTATCACCACACTTATTTATTTTACGTGCGAAAGCTTTACATCATTCATCTCCAATGCATGCACTCGAGGTCAGTTACATAGAGTCCAAATCAGGAAAATCTCAAGTTGTTTCGCACTTATTGTTTGCTGATGATAATTTTTTCTTCTATCATGTGAGCACTAAAGAATGTTAGTTCTTGACAAAATTATTTTTAACCTTTAATGGAGCCTCTAGATAGGCTATTAACTTCTCTAAGTCATGTATCTTATTAGATTTGAACATGTCTCCAAATAGGCGAGAGATCTTTTTTATGTTATTTTGGAGTTTTCTCAACAATTAAATACAGGAAGATACCTCAGACTTCCATCACTAATTGGAAAAAGTACAAAGGTAGTGATTAATTACATCAATAATCGAGCGTGGAAATGACTTCAAGGGTGGAGGGTAGAAAATCTATCTAATAGGGGTCGAGACATTGTCATCAAATCCGTTGCTCAAGCTATACCCACTTATTGTATGAGTTACTTAATTTTGTCAAGTTCTCTCTTAGAGAAAATTCAACGGATGTCAAATTCTTTTTAGTGGTGTTCGAAGCCTGATAAACACAATCTTCATTTGCTATCATGGAATAATATGTGTTTTAGAAAGGAATTTGGAGGTTTGTGTTTTCGTGATTTGTAAGGAAAATTTATGTATAGATTTTGATGATACCATGTAAAACTTAGATTAGTAAGTTGGCACCCCATTTTCTATGTAATTTAACTTGTGATAGATAGGGCTATATAAGTTTGAGTTGGAGTCGCCTAAGTTTAAGATCACAAGACTCGACTGAAGATCGAAGAGAAGACCCAGTTGTACGTCAGCTGTGTGAAGTGAAGTGAAGACTCAGTCAAGTGACAGAAAATCTGTCTCAGTCAGCTGACTGACAGCTAAGTCATTCCAAAATGACTGGAATCGAATGTCAAATGGGTATACATCAGACAAGACTTGAAGAAAGCTGGAAGAAATCCGTTGTCAAGAAAAGTCAAGATTTTGCTGGAAATAGGCATGTGTCAGGCTGACAACAATAAAGCCGTTTTGCTGAAAAGGGTGCAAAAAGCAAAGAAAATGAGATGTACCTGAAAACCTGCAGAGATTAAACAAAGGCTACCGAGCAATTAATTCATGGTACGATCTACATCAATGTTTAAAGACAAGACAAGCCAACAACCAATAAGTGTGATTTGAAATTTATGTCTATCTCTTCAACGGACATAATTTCAGATGTGCACTATCAAAGGCTAAGGAAGCAAGTGAGAGAAGGTTACCGAGTTCAATACAAGCATAAAAGCAATCAAACATTAATCTTCAAATATCTCTCAAGCTTTTCAAAGAAACTCTCAAGCCTAACTTTGAAGAAATTCAATCCAACACACTCAGTGAAGGAAAGATTACTTCATCAGTTGAAGAGGAAAATCATTTTCAAGAACAAAGGGGTCTACTCTCCAAGGTTTAAGGGAAAGTAATGAGATTCCAGTTTGAACCGGTGCTTTGAACCTGTTGGAGGGCTAAGTGATCAAGTCCAAGGGTTTGGAGGAGGTCAAGAAATGTGACAAATTGTCTTGTGAAGAAGTTTAGTCCCGGAGCGGCAGTCGTGTGATGAAAAATTTGTCTCGGACTAATAATTGTTTTGTAACCAAACTTAAGTTACTTAGTGGATTCCTCCAGGAGTTGGAAAATACTGGACTAGAGGAATTACCCCATCCTCGAACCACTATAAAACTACTTGTGTCTATTTACTTTACATCACACTTTAAATCTTGAATTTATCTATATTTGCTGATAAAGTTAAACTTGTTTAAGTCTGCTGATAATAACCTTTGTTAAAACAAGTGTTGAAAAACGTGCTTAAAAATCATAAGGGTGAAAAGTCTTCCGCTGACAAAATCAAATCAATTGAATTTCTAAGTGTTAGCTTCAAACAACTAAGTTATACTATCAACAACTCAGTTGAGTCTGTTAAGTGAGTAACTTTGTTGTGTAAGCCAACCTAGTTGTCCCTCAATGACTTAGCTGACTTGAGTTGATTCTGAATATACTTTAAAGGACTAAAACGAGAAAAATTGGTAAGGTTTATTCAACCCCCCTTCTAAACCTTACACATCACCCGTTGGGACCTACAAGTGGTATCAGAGCAGTTGGTTCATTGAGCCTTCCACACTGGTTACTGAACTAGATCTCATTCTTTTTCAAAGAATCAACACTTGAGTATTTAAAGCCTTTATTTCAAAAGCGAAGTTATTATCATGGAAGCAAATCTAACTCGCAATCCAATGTTCAATGTTGAAGAATTTGGCGATTGGAAAATTCGTATGCAAGCTCATCTATCATCTCTACATAATGAGATAAGGCTAGTGATTAAGGATGGGCCGCTATAAATCTTAAAGGTCAATACTGCTGTAAGAAGGCAACTCCTGCTGAAGGAGAAGATGTTACACCTGCAGAACCAATACCTGCTATGGTGGAAAAACCACGTTGTGAATGGACCAATGATGATCGAAAGAGATACAACCTTGAAAATGTTTCCAAGGATATACTTTATAAAACTCTTGATAAGGTTATGTTTAATAAAGTTAAATCTTGTAAAACAACCAAAGAGATTTAGGAAAAACTTACTTTGATTTGTGAAGGGTCTGATCAAATCAAAGAAAATAAATTAACTGTTGTTGTTCAATAGTTTGAAAGCATTAAAATGATTGCAGGTGAAAGTCTAGATCAGCTGGATGCCAGATTCACAGAGATTACCAATGAGCTTTCAGCTCTAGGGAAGGAATATACACAGAAGGAGATGTGTATGGAGATCCTAAGGTCTCTCTCAGCTGAGTGGGAAATGAAGGCCATGGCCCTAAGACATTCCATGGATCTCACCAAGACATCAAACTATGAGTTGTTCTCTGATCTAAAGGCCTACGAATTTGAGCTGAGATGAAAATAACAAGATGAGACAGTTGTACCTAAGACAACTACACTCATGGGTAGTGAAGTAAAGAGAGTTGAATCCAAGAAGACCATAGACCAAGAAGAGATTGCCCTGATGGTGAAAAGATTCAATAAGTTCTTCAATAAGAATTACAAAAGAAATAAGGGTGAATCTTCTAGAAGACACTCAGAACCCTCCAAAGCAAGAGAGGACAAACCACCCAAGAGAGTTGAACATCAAAGAATAGTATATCAGAGGGCTGATAATCAGAGAGCTGAGAACCTATGGTGGAATTGCAGGTAACCAGGACACTTGCTGTTGATTGTCCTTATCCACCAGTCAACAAGTACATAAATGAAGAGGAATGAAAAGTCTTCAGGGAAAGAAGAAAGAAAAGAAGAAAGTCATGTTGGCTGCTGAGACTCCTGAAACAGCCAAGTGCAAGGAACCAACAGACTTAGACAATAGTGAAGCTGACTACTCAAGTGATACAGAGGAAGAGGAGTTGATATGCCTCATGGCCAAAGAACAAGACTCCAAAGATCAAGAAGATGAGGTACAATCTAACTCATCTCATTCTGATTCAAGTGATAGTGATAGTGACACAAACACTTCATCACCCACAAATCTCTATGATTCTATTGGCAAAATAATGAAATATTTTGAGCACATAAAAACCTCACACACACTGCTAAATGAGAAAAACAACCAGCTTAAATGCCAAAACTCACAGCTGACTAAAGATCTGAGTACTCTGAGTCACATAGCTGATGAGAATACAAAGCTAAAGGCTGAAATTGCAAAGATCCAAGCAGACTTAGCTGCTGCAGAAAAGAGGGAAAATGATTTTAAAAATGTGATTGCATCATTCACTAAGGCATCCAAATCATTGGATGAGCTTATAATGATTCAAAAAGAAAGGCATTGGATTCAATTCCTTTGTGCATGCCTATGTCCCCAGAGTGGTTATGGAGAAAGGATCTTGAAACAATGAGAAAGTCCAAAAATCCAAAGCACCATATGTTGTATTAGATAAATGTTTTTATCGTAATTTTAATGATTTCATATAACTGAGTTTGTACACCAAAACAATGTCACCAAATGTTGTCCAAATACTCCAAAACGATTTAAATGTTTTTTTACTAATTTTTTAGAGTATTTCTTGAAGTTTATTTTCGACAAAAATTGGACACTTCTGTTTTGAGGTCAACCGGTCGCCCTAGGGGGCAACCCGTGCTTCAAAATCAAAACTTGAAACAGAATAATTTGTCGATCGGTTGAGCAAATCGACCCGTCGACCACTTGGTCGAAGGCTTGGTCGACCAGTCCAACCCCTTGTTTAATTAGCCCAAATCTCAAATTAACTTTTTAAACGTTCATATTTTCAATAGGTCAACCGGTCGACCTATGATTTTTTACAGCAACATTCTATCCATTGTTGAGCCATTATCTGTCATGATCTACTTTACATTTCTTAATCATTTTTGTAGATCTTTTGATCCTTCTTTTGTAGACAAAAGTGAAGATGGAGGATCCTATGTTGGATATCCAATCTTGAAGACTCTCCTATAAATAGATGAACGCTTTGAAGGATCAACACAATAACACAAGCATTAAAAACCAAGAAAAATTCAGCAAACTTCTTATTCTCTCTTGGCAAAATCTTGTTGTATTTTAAGCCTAAGTTTTACACTTGCACATCTTGAGTATTAGGCTTCCTTCTTGATTACATTTGCAATTTTGAGTTGTAATATTTTTCAAACATAGTGTAATCTTGATTGTAAATTTCAATCATCCAAAACAAGACATCCTTGTTAGTGTTCTTGTGGTAAGAACACACTTGGGTGATTTTAGGTGTTGAAGAGTGTGGTGCTCTTCATTGTTGTGAGAAGATTGTGGTAATCTTCATAGGTGGTGTTGTAAGAAGAGTGGGGTACTCTTCAAGGAAAAGGTTTGTATTTGTTTTGTATCAATAAAACTTCTTCCTTTTCAAAATCCATTCCAGACATACCAGAGTAGTAGATGATTAGGCCCTAGGTAGGATGAATCTCTATAAATCATTGTATGTTGTTTACGATTCCGCACTTTTTCAAAATCTTTGGCATGCTCGTTTAATCTTTTCGAGTAAAGAGGAGATCCATGGATACAAGCGAAAGCTACCTCACTACCGGCGCCTCCACCAACAAGCCACCACTATTCGACGCCAACAACTATGCTTTTTGGATAGACCGAATGGAGTGCTTTCTACAAGGTTGCAGCTTTGATATTTGGAATGCAGTTATTGAAGGGATAACTTAACCAACCAAAAAGTTGGAGGATGGAACCACAACCCTCAAGAGCTTCAAGGAATTTGACGATAATGACAGGAAGTCATTTCTCTAAACGGTAAGGCCTTAAATATTTTGCATTGTTCTCTTACAGCCACCGAGTATAATCATATTAGAGGAATAAGGTATGCCCATGAAGTATGGAAAAAATTGGAAACCATCTATGAGGGCACAAAAAAAGTAAAACAACCAAGAAAAACCATGCTTGTTAAAGATTTTGAAAACTTTATTATGCGTGAGGGTGAAAATATTTCAAAAATGGTGGAAAGGCTTAACAACATAGTCAATCCTCTTGTGGCACTTGGGAAAGTCATCTCCAAAGAAGACAAGGTAACAAAGGTTTTGAATGCTCTTCTTGGTTCTTGGTCCATCCAAACAGGTAACGCCAATTACGGAAGCTCAAAATCTTGAAACTCTCAAGTTTTACGAGCTTATTGGAAATCTTCTCATCTACGAAGTATATCTCAAGGAGATGAAAAATTCCAAACCATCCACCTTTCAATCGAGTATACAATATATTCCTAAAAGCATAGCATCTTCTTCAAATAAAATATATTATGCTAGCGATGAAGATGATGAGGAGACGGCCACCCTTGTCTGGAAATTTTCCAAGTTTGTAAATAAAAATAAGACAAAAAAATCTAGAGACAACTCGTGTTTCAAATGTGGGAAACCCAGTCACTACATAGCCGATTGCCCGAAATTAGCGGATGAAGTGCAAAAGAAAAAAAAAGCCTTTTCCCAATAAGAAAGCTCTAATTGCGGAAGCAAAAACATGGGATGAGCTTCTTGCCACATCCGATGAAGAAGAAGCCGAACATAGACGATGAAAACAACGAGGTACGCTCTAACTCTTCATCTTCTTCTTTAATTGATGAATTACAATGTGATTATGATGAATTGCAAAATAAATTTAGAGATGTGATTTCTAAATACAAGATTTTGAAAAAGGAGTATAAAGAGCTTAAATTAGAAAAGGATAAATTATTTACTTCTTATGAATCACTTGATCATGCTCATGATATTACTCTTGCAAAAGTTCATACTCTCAATTCTGAAAAACAAATGCTTACAAAAGAAATTGAAAGTTTGAAAAAGGATGTGCAACGTTTTAATTTGATTACGGATAAAGTTACAAAAATTCTTGGTGCACAAAGAAGTGAGCATTCCAAACTAGGACTTGGTTACAAACCTTTTCAAACCGTTTTTAAAAAAAATGACCAAGCTCCAACTTTCATACGTGCTAGTAGTCCTAACATTATTACTTGCTTTTATTGTGGTAAAAATGGATATTATGCTAATGATTGTAAACTTAAAAATAACTTTAGTCATTTTTGGAGACTCGAAGGTGTCAAGACTAACCCCCATGGAGCCCAAAATTAGAGGATACCTAAAAATAATTTATTTGTAGGTGCTAGGGGCTATAACAATTCCGGAAGATTTAAATGTCTCGTGGACAGCGGGTGTTCATCCCATATGATTGGAAAGAGAGAACATTTTACCAACATCAAGCTCCAAGAAGAAGGCATGATTATGTTCGGGAATGGCAAATGAAGAATTCTTGGAAATGGAGAAATTGGTAACTCTTCTTTCTCTCTTAGTAATGTTTTATTAGTAGAAGAGCTTATGTTCAATTTGATAAGTGTAAGCTAAGAGCATCTACAATGGAAGGTTTATGTTGAAGTTTTTAAGGTAAAAACTGGTTTGTTTAAACCACATTCCATTGTGAATAAATGGTTTATGATGACATGGAAAAAACTGGTTCATGCTTATGAACCTAATATAAACCAAATTAAATCACATCACCCCACAGATGGCTTTTTAATTATTAATTGTAAATTGATAGTGGGGTCCATAAAAAAGTGGTTGAAGAGGTTTATGGATTGTGGAGAAAGGTTTATAAAATGTGTATGATTTTTACTTTGGATGTGGCATTGATGTGGCACATAAAAAACCGTGAATAAGGTTTTTATGAGGTTTAGCACTGTGGATGCCCTAACTTTGTGATTCTAATTATGATGTTATTTTTAATAACGGAAAATGCCTTATTCTCAAAAATGATAAAATTATTTGTGAAGCAAGTAGAAAAGGCAATCTTAACAAAAATTTGCACAAGTGTTTTGGTTAGTCAAAATGTTTCTTGTTTTGTCGCCAATAATGATTTAACAAGCTTATGGCATAGGTGACTTGGACATGTTGGATACAAAAATTTGCAAAAGATTTACAAAAACCAACATGTAAAAGGACTACCCAAATTGAATTTTGAAAATCTTGGCTTATGTGACACTTGTCAAAAGAACAAATTAGTTAAAAGTAGTTTTAAGCCCAAAAATAAAATTTCCACAACCAAGCCTCTACAATTACTTCATCTTGATTTTTATGGGGATATTGGCACCGAAAGTTTAAGTGGAAAACATTACACATTTGTTATAGTTCATGATTTTTCTAGATATACTTGGGCTATTTTTCTTGCAAATAAAAGTGATGTCGCTAATGAGTTTGCAAAGTTGTCTAGACTTATAGAGAATGAAAAAGAAGATACGATTAAGTCTATAAGGAATGATCGAAGAAGAGAATTTGATGGTGACTTTAGAATACTATGTGAAACCAAGGGGTATGCACATAATTTTTTGGCTCCGAGAACTCCACAACAAAATGGTGTTGCCAAAAGGAAAAACCGAACTCTTCAAGAAATGTGCCGGTCCATACTAAATGAATATTCACTTCTGAAATATTTTTGGGCCGAAGCCATCAACACTGTTTGCTATGTCATAAACAGGGTATATCTTCGTCCTAAGTTAAATAAAACTCCTTATGAGCTTTGGAAAGGAAGAACTCCAAATATTAGTTATTTCAAAATATTTGGTTGCAAGTGTATTATTTTGAATACCAAGGATCAATTAGACAAACTTGATCCCAAAGCCGATGAAGGAATTATGGGGTATTCGACTAAGAGTAAGGCATATCAAGTTTATAACAAAACGAGCATGGTGGTCGAGGAGTCCAGTAACGTCAAATTCAATGAAACCTCGAGTGTTGAAAGGATAATCAATGATGAAAGTGATGAAGAAGATGAAATTGAACCAATTGTTCCAAATGATGCTCAAAGTGATCAACCTTCCACACCAAATGATCAACCTTCAACTTCCAATGTTCCATAAGAAGATAAAGGTGATAACTCGGATCCTCTAGAAAACGTTATGACTAGAAGGAAATTTGCCGAGAAGCTCTTATTTCTCAAAAAGAGCCAAACAATGCAAAGAAAACCATTGAAGTTAAAGATTGGTTTCTAGAAATACAAGAAGAGTTGAATCAATTTGAAAGGAATGATGTTTGGGAATTGGTACCTTGTCCTCCATCACAAACTATTATTGGCACAAAATGGGTATTCCGAAATAAGCTCGATGACCAAGGCAACATCGTTCGAAACAAGGCAAGGTTAGTGGCTCAAAGGCATTGTCAAAAAGAAGGTATTGACTATGATAAAAACATTTGCACCCGTAGCACGTTTAGCGCTATTAGAATTTTACTTGTCTATTCTTGTTTTAAAATTTTCAAGCTTTACCAAATGGATGTTAAATTTGCCTTTTTAAATAGTTTTATTCAAGAAGAAGTCTATGAAAAACAACCTCCAGGGTTTGAAAATTTTTCAAGGCCAAATGATGTTTACAAACTTAAAAGGCTTATATGGTTTAAAAAAAGCACCCCGAGCTTGATATGATAGACTTAGCTCTTTTCTTTTACAAAATGGTATTTCAAGAGGTAAAGTTGATACTACTCTCTTTGTTTTTGAAAAAGGGCAACATTGTTTATTAGTACAAATTTATATTGATGACATTATATTTGGTGCTACTAATGAGTCTCTTTGTAAGAAATTTTCTAAGCTCATGCAAGTTGAATTTGAGATTAGCAAGATGGGAGAGCTCAATTTCTTTCTTGGGCTTCAAATAAAACAATGCCAAGAAGGTATTTACATATCACAATCCAAGTATACAAAAGAGCTTCTAAAGATGTTTGGAATTGAAGAAAGAAGGACCGTTACTACTCCAATGGCAACCAATATCAAGCTTGACAAAGATAAAAAAAGGCAAGTCGGTTGATGAATCAAAGTATTGAGGTATGATTGGTAGTTTACTTTACCTAACTGCAAGTAGACCCGATATTCTTCATGTCATAGGCCTTTGTGCTCGATTTCAAAGCAATCCCAAAGAATCTCATATGAGTGCCATTAAAAGAATTTTTTGATATTTGAAAGACACTATTTCATATGGTTTGTTTTATCCCAAAAACGAAAATTTTTCTCTTAAAGGATATAGTGACTCGGACTATGCGGGAAATATTGATGATCGCAAAAGTACTTCCGGATCATGTCAATTTTTAGGCGATTGCCTAGTATCTTGATTTCGATGAAGCAAAATTGTTATCCTTATCAACGACCAAAGCCGAATATATTTTCGCGGCCTTTTGTTGTACTCAACTTATTTGGATAAACAAACCTTAGCGGATTACAAATGTTCTTTCGAAAATATTCCTATTTTTTGTGACAATACGTCCACTATAAATATTGCTCAAAATTTGGTTCATCATAACCGAACAAAACATATTGAGGTTCGACACCATTTTCTAAGGGATTGTGTTTCTAAACGAAAAACTGAGATGTGCTTTGTTCCTTCTCAAGATCAACTCGCGGATATTTTCACAAAACCTTTAGCCGCCTAGTCTTTTACTTTAGTTCGAGCTCGTTTAGGCATAATGCATATCAAATAAGGTTTATGATTGCATTTTATGAGTTTTTAAAACTTAGGGGTGAAAATCGCATTTTAAACTCAAAATTCGGACAGAAACTGGCCTGAAGACCAGGTACCAGTCGACCTATGTGGTCGATCAGTCGACCACGACCTGGACCAGTCAAACAGGTGGTCAACCGGTCGACCAAGGTCCTTTCAGGGATAAAATTGCTTATGTCCTCTCTGTCCAGTTTATACGTCTATTTTTCCTATTTCGCACCCTTCGTCCATTTCACACACAATTCACTTAAAATAATTTTTTTTTTTGCAAAATCTACTTTATTTTGTATAATTCTTATATCTTCCATGTTATTCATCTTCTACAATCAATTGGTAAGTTTAATTCCCTAAGGTGCACTTGCCTAAGGTTTTAAAGGTAGCTTTTGAGCCATCAAGTTTTTGGCGCCGTTGTCGGGGATTGTAATATTAAGAACGCTTTATTTTTGTTAATCTAATCATTTTTTTATTGCCTTTCATCTTATTTATCCTTGTAAGTCTTGGATTACACTTATCCTCTTTATTTACCGCAGTGCATGCCTACTCGTCGCCGAATTCGGAAGCGCGAGACCGCCGCTAGCAACACAGAGGAAAGCACTAATACAGACCACGAGGAGGATATTAACGAAGGCAAGGATCCTGTCATGGAGGATGAACAACAAAGCACCATGTACGACTACGCCAAGCCATCTATGGACGATACGTCATCAAGTATCGTAAGGCCCGCTGTTGCCGCCCATAATTTTGAGATCAAATCAAATGTTATTCAAATGGTGAAATAGTTTGTTCAGTTCGACGGCCTACCAGATGAAGATCCCAATAACCATATCGCAAATTTCCTCGAAATTTGCGATACTTTCAAAATTAATGGGGTCCCTAACGATGCCATTCGCTTACGCCTATTCTTATTTGCTCTTCGATGACAAGCTAAACAGTGGCTAAATACTTTACCAAAAGGAACAATCACAACATGGAGCATTATGGCTAAAAAGTTCCTTTTGAAGTATTTTCCACCGGCTAAAACCGCATGACTGAGGAATGAAATCACTTCATTCACCCAAGAAGACGATGAGACCGTGTACGACACCTGGGAAAGATTCAAGGAATTATTGCGGAAATGCCCACATCATGGCCTTCCTATTTGGATGCAAGTCCAAACATTTTACAATGGGCTACTCTCGTCAATGTTGGGAAATTATTTTGTAGATTTTGATGAATGCCATGTAAACATAGAATAGAAGTTGGCACCCCATTTTTGTTGTAAGGTGCATTGTAAAAAAAAATAGGGCTGGTCGGGCTGAGTTAAGTCAGCTATGCCTAAACATGCATGAAGACAACTGGAGACTAGAAGGAAGACTCCGTTGTGAGGCAGCTGAGTATGGCAAAGAAGAGAAGACGGAAACTCGATCAAGGTGCAAAATGAGATGCAAATGTGAGTGAAGTATCGATCAAGTCAACTCAAGACACCAAGTCTCAAGGTTGAAGTGATCAAGAGTCATCAAATGATTGGAAAGTCGACTCAAGTCACCTGGGGAAGTTAAGAAAATGCGATCAAGTCAAGATAATCGAAAGAGATCCGTTGCACGAAATCAAGAGAATTACATAAACAAGTAATACCTCCATACTGCCTTTCTTGAAGTGCTCAGTTCCAGAAGCGTGCAAAAGGAATAAACCAATGGGAAGCACTGCACCATGTCAGAACTCTGAAAAGCTGAAGACAAGCCAACGACCACAAGTGACTTTCAAAAATAAGCTTATCTCTTCAACGGGCAGATTTTTGAAAGATCACTATAAAAGGCTGAGGAATAACTCTGAGAGAAGGTTACCTGAACCATGAACATTCAATCAAACATTTGAATTGTAACCTTATATATTCTCAAATCATTCAAGTTCAATCCTCAAGCCTACATTTAAAAGAAAATCAATCCAACACTCAACTGTGAAGGAAAGATTACTTCAATCAGTTGAAGAGGAAATTTTTTGAAGAATCAAGGGGTCTACATTCCACGGAGGATTGTAGGAAGGTTCAAGGTCGAACCAGTTTAAAGTTATTGGAGGGCTTCATGATCAAATCCAAGAAGCTTGAGCAAGTGGGCTGTAGTAGCAAGGCAATTGCCTGTGAAGAAGGCCGAGTCGCACGAGAAGCCACCGAGTGACCAAGGCATCTCCGTGATCGAGTCCCAAAGGATCAAGTCAGCTGTGTGATCAAGACTTGTATTTGGACTGTTAACCACTCTGTATATTGATCAACACTTAGTGGATTCCTCCAGGAGTTGGAGAAGAGAGGAGTAGAAGAATTACCACATCTTCGAACCTCTATAAAAACTTATTGTGTCATTTACATTTCAACACATTAATTTCTGCATCTTATTTTTATATCTGGTGATAAATTTGCTATCCAATTAATAATCAACTGAGTGCTAAAACTAAGTATTAAAACAAACTTAACCAAATTCAAGAGTGTTAAGTTTTCCGCTGAAAACAAATCACAGTTGAGTTAAGTCTTTAGTCAAAAACAGCTGAGTTACTCTATCAACAGCTCAGTCGATTCTGTTGAGTGACTAACTCTACTGATTAACTAACTTAGCTGCCCATCAAGGACACAGCTGTGAAGTATTAACTCTGAATATTTAAAAGGACTAATTTGAAAAGTTGGTAAGGTTTATTCAACCCCCCTCCCCTTCTAAACCTTACACCCACACCCCTTGGGACCAACAAGTGGTATCAGAGCGGTTGGTTCATTGAGCCTTCTGCACTTGTTACTGAACTAGATCTCCAAATTTTTCAAAGTCTGTTTTAGTACTTGATCTTTCAAAACTATTTTTTTACCAAGCAAAAGTTATTATCATGGAAGCAAATTTGACACGCATCCCTATGTTCACAATTGAAGAATTTGATGATTGGAAAATTCGTATGCAGGCTCATCTATCAGCATTACACGATGAGATGTGGATAGTGATAGAGGATGGGCCACTACAAATTTTAAAAGTGAACACAGCTGTAAGAAGAGCTGCAGCTGAAGGTATAACTTGGATAATGTGGCCAAGGACATTCTTTACAAAACCTTGGACAAAGCCATGTTCAATAAAGTCAAATCATGCAAAACGGCTAAAGAAATCTAGGGCAAGCTAACATTGATTTGTGAAGGCTCAGAGCAAATCAAGGAAAATAAACTATCGGTTGTTGTACAGAAATTTGAGAATTTCAAAATAATCGCAGGAGAGACCTTAGATCAACTGGATGCTCGGTTCACAGAAATTACCAACGAGCTATCTGCACTTGGAAAAGAATATACACATAAGGAAATGAGTATGAAGATTCTAAGAAGTCTCCCAGCTGAATGGGAAATGAAGGTCATGGCACTAAGACATTCCATGGACCTATCCAAGACATCCAACCCTGAGCTATTCTCAGATCTCAAAGCCTACGAATTTGAGCTGAGAAGAAAAGACCAGGAGGAGACAGTTGTACCCAAAACAGTTGCTCTAATTGTTAAGGATGGCAAGAGAGCTGAGGTCAAAGAAGTCATTGACCAAGAGAAAATAACCCTGATGGTTAAAAGGTTTAACAAGTTCTTCAGTAAGAACTACAAGAGAAGCAAGGGCGAATCCTCCGTAAGATACTCGGCTCCTCCAAGTCAAGGGAAGATAGGTCAACCAAGAGAACAGAGCATCAAAAAGTTGAATATCAAAGGGTGACAATCCAAGAATGGAAAGAGCGATCAAAAGGTTGAAAATCTATCTTTGAATCCGAGCAACCAGGTCACAACCTTTAGAATATTTGGATGCAAATGCTTCATCCATAACAATGGCAAAGATAATTTAAAGGCTTTTGATGCTAAAGTCGATGAAGGTATCTTCTTGGGATCTTGAAATTTGAAAAAGCAAAGCCTACGAGAATACTCAACAAGAGGACTATGGTTACAGAGGAATCCATTCATGTGGTGTTTGATGAGCCAAATGTAAATGGAGAAGACATTGAAGAGTCACCGATAAGTTTGAATCAACCAACCATGCAAAAGAGTCCCTATCTTTGTCAAGTCAAGCCGAATTATAAACGCATGATGAAGATGAGATAGCCGAGTCTCAAAAACAATGGAAAATCTGCGGCTAAGTGATGACGAGAGAGCTGATCAAAGCAACACATCCGCAAGACGATCAATCCACTAACTTACTCCAACCCGATGTAAGATGGTGAGAGACCATCCACCGAACTAGTCATTGGAGATGTAAGAGAAGGTGTCAAAACGAGATCCGAACTCAACAAGAAGCAATGTTTTACCGCTTCATCTCACAAATAGAGCCTAAAGATGTGTCACAAGCATTGGATGACACACATTGGATTCAAGCCATGCAAGAAGAGTCAATCGGTTTGAAAGAAATAAAGTGTGGGAACTGGTTCAAAGACCTACCCATCAAAATGTTATTGGCACTAAATGGGTATTCGAAACAAGATGAATGAGGAAGGTTACGTGGTAAGAAACAAAGCAAGATTGGTAGCCAAAGGATATTGCCAAGAAGAAGGAATAGATTTTGATGAAACTTTTGCTCCTGTAGCAAGATTGGAAGCTATAAGGATGTTTCTTGCCTATGCACTCACAAGAATTTTATTGTATATCAAATGGATGTAAAGAGTGCATTCCTTAATGGTTTATTGGAAGAATAAGTATATGTTGAACAACCTCCAGGATTTGAGCGAAGATTCTTGAGATAAGGTATACAAACTCAAGAAAGCTCTATATGGATTGAAACAGGCACCCGAGCATGGTATGATACATTATCGCAATTCCCGATCGAGAATGGATTCACAAAAGAAAAAGTGGATAGAACACTCTTGAGAATTCAAGATGACAGAAGAGCATACCGCTTGTTCAAATATATGTGGATGACATCTTTTTGGATCCACAAACAAAGAGTCATGTGATAAATTTTCAAACCTCATGCAAAGCAAGTTCGAAATGAGCATGATGGGAGAGCGACATTCTTCCTTCGACTCCAAGTAAAATAGTGAAGGATGGAACCTTCATAAGTCGACAAAAATACACCGAGAGATTTAATGAAGAAATTTGGTATGGAAGAGAAGTCTTCAGTGAAAGTACCAATAAATACATCACCAAAATGGATATGGATGCATATGGCAAGCCTCAGTAGATCAAACAAGATACGAGCACTTATTGGATCATTGCTTTATCTCACAAAGAAGCGGGCGGACATCACCTTTGTTGTAGGTGTATGTGCAAGATTTCAATCTGCTCCAAAAGAAAGCCACATGACTACAGCCAAGAGGATCTTGAGATATTTGAAGGGAAGCCAAGAAGTTGGCTTATGGTATCCAAAGGAAGGTGGATTCAAGCTAATTGGCTATTCAAACTCTGACTATGCTGGATGTATAGTTGACAGGAAGAGCACCTCAGGCACATGTCAAATGCTTGGAAATAGGCTAATTTCTGGTTTAGCAAAAAGCAAAATTCAATAGCCACCTCCACAAATTGGTGAACGGAGAATACATAGTCTGCGGGCAATATTGTGCCAAGTCCTATGGATGAGAAAGCAGTTGAGAGACTTTGAAGTTGAAGAAAAGGAAATTCCAATCATGTGTGATAACACAAGTGCAATTGCAATCACTCAAAATCCTGTGTTGCACCCAAGAACAAAGCATATCGATGTCAGATATCACTTCATAAGAGATCATGTTGAAAAGAAGGACATCACCTTGGAATATATTTCAACCGATAAGCGGTTGGGCGACATATTCACAAAACCATTATGTGAGTCAAGATTTGAAGAACTCAAGCATGAGTTAGGATTAATTGAGTGAGTTGACACTCGAAGACTCAAAGAAAAGAAATGAAACACGAAAAGAGGAAAAAGAGTCAACTCTTAAATCACTAAGTGAATCACCAGATCGGAAAGACAATTTATCTGAGTTAGGAATGACAAATGAGTATTTACATGCGAGGAAATAAGAGTTAAATCAGCTAAGGGACAAGCTGAGTCATTTGTGAGCAAAGTGACAAAAACGCTGTCGTTTTTACTAAGCGGGAATGTTTTTAAGAATGACGTCGAATAATAATTATGACGTGTACAGCAAAAAAAGCACACCAAGCTTATGATTGGATATAAATGCTGTCGCATTAAATACGAGACATTAAATGCAAATCGGCGTGCAAGATCTAAGCCGTTGATTTTGATCAGATTTCAAAAACCACCCGCACGTCCTTTCATGAACCATACTTAAACCATTTTCGTCCGTTTCTCCCACACTTTACCAAAAACTATTCATCTCTCTCTCGAAAGCAAAAGCAAATATTTTCTCTCAAAACCCGTTCAATCCTCAGATCATTTTCTAAGTTCCGTCCGGTAAAATACTGAGAAATGGCATCCACTCATGATTTTGTCAAGCTAGGAAAGCAAATCCACACCGGGTCTACTGTGGATTTCGATGGTATGGTGAAACAGGGTCCGACGACACCCTAGTGAAGAAGATTCTTTGGCCGAAAACCGAAACGCCTGGGCTGAAACCGTTTCTGACGATGGAGTTTCCGATGACCTATGTGGAAGAGGTCGCACAGTTCTACGTGAACGCTGAGGTTCACAATGAGGGCATCAAGTCCTCTGTTCATGGAAAGGAGTTCATCATTACTGCCAAGGATTTGGCAGAACACTGCTTGTTACCGGCGGAAGGAGTGTCGGAAATTAATGAAGCTGATGTTGACCTGATTGCTGCTTGGAAGGAAGTAGCCAAGTCCGACTATCTTTGAGAAAAGTAGTCTACACAGCTAATAAGAGGTCTGTCAAGGAGGACTACCACAAATTGCTTGACATCGTTGCCAAATGCATAGATATCAAATTTGGCGGCTTTGACCACCGTGTCCAAAGCAAAGTTGATCGTAATGGCCGCGATCATTGAGAACATAAAGTGAATCGGCTGAGTTTGTCTACAAAGAGACTCGCGAACGTTGGGAACAAATCCTTCAAGGAGGATGGAATGTTTGGAGGTTCCCTAGGATACGGCCTGGTGATTGGCCGGCTGATGGAGGTAAAAGGAGTCCCTCTTCGACATGGAAAGGTGTTCCATGTAAACAAGAGGATGTTCAGATCAAACCTATCCGGCGCACGAAGAGAGCATACGCCAAGAGGGTCGATCGAGTGAGGGGGAATCACCGTGACCAAGATACAAATCTGATTGTCTCCTCTCCACCATAGAAGAAGGCTGCCCTGCAGCTAAGCTAAGAAGATTGTTGCCCCTGCAGCAAAGAAAAAGAAATGTGCTCCTGCCCTTGCAGCCAAGTCCCATGCCCCCGCAGCAGTGTCTCCTGCCCCTGCAGCCGCAGCGGAGAAGGAATCTCAAATACCTTCTCCGATCGTCAAGAAAAGGAGAACTGATAAGCCAAGACGGCCAGCTCCTCGAAAGACATGAATCGCCCCCCGCCCCAGACTCGAAGAAACCTTATCTCGAACCGTAAATCCCTCCGTACAAACAAAAAGAAGAAGAAGAATTTTCAAGCGTTCCGAGCTTGAGAAACCGGGCCGAGTCGCCACTCACCGAGAAGATACCCGAGACTATGGGAGAAGTAGAGTCTCCAGACGTGATCGATGAAACGCCAAGTCTCGAGAGGCCGATCAGCAGAGAACTCGAGACCAGAGACAGAGGAAGCGGAGGAACAAGGAATGGCCGAGACAACCGAATCACTTGTTGACAGGGTTGTTTCTCCACCGTAATAGAGGCTACGAGGATGTTGAGCAAATGGGTTCGCTACCCTTAATCCCCGGAAACAAGGGCCAAAAGAGAATGATGAAGACGATGTAATCATGTACTCTCCATTGTATCCAGACATCCAAAATCGTCTGCGAGAGTGGAGAAAATGGAAGCTGAGCCTATCCAGAGTGCAGTTTGAAAGACCAGAGTTCATTGCGGAAGAAGAAGAACTTCAGGTTTCTTGAGGTTGACACATCTTTGCAAGCAAGCCCTTGACGAGGATAATTGCATCAATATACTGCAGATTCGAAAAGAAAACGAACGGGCTAAAGCAGCTTAGGGCGTAGAGGCTGTGAGAAGGCCAAGATCTCCCTCTCACCGGCACCACCGATCATACACACCCTCACCTTGACGTCCTATCGAAAAATGATGAGGATCGGACCCTGTTCTTTGCCACGAAGAGTTGCAAATGCAGCAAGCAATGCAAGAGTCCGAGAATCCTACATGAGCAAAGAATGATGGAGGGACCAGGAGAGTCCTCCAAATCACAAAAAACCGAAATAGACCCAATCGGAGTGGTGCAACATATTGCCATCAAGTCGCTGCCACCACTTCCCCACTCATTCGAGGAAGGTGTTAAGGAAATGGCGATGAAACCGGGGTAGTGGGGACCCCGTCGAGCCAAACCCTAATGAAGGTGTCTTACCACCGCCCCAACGGCCGAATACTCGGTGGGAACAGCCGGAGTCCGGAGACGAGTGTCCCTATTCCAAGTCACTCACCGGTGGTGTGCTAGGCCGAGGGGAAACTCCCTCCACCGCAGGCAAGGTCGAGGGATCTTTGCAGCTAAATCCACAATGAATTTAGGAGGCGAAGTGGAGAAGGACCAATCACAGATACACAAAAAAGTTTTCCCTCGACGAGGCTCGATAGCGATTGTCACTGTCTCACCAAAAGTGCCAACCGCTCTGCGAGCTAATGACGTTCGATGCGAACGAGGCACGAGACGGGAATCGCCCGGGAGTTAACACTGGGCGATGAAAGTGCAATCCATGGAGTTGAGACTCCAATGGATGCCACCTCAAAGACCCCAAGACAATAACACCGAAGGATGTCCAGGCCTCGCTGCGCTTGAGACCTGAGGAGGTAATAAAGGCCAACGGGAGGTTGAGACTTCTGGGGGAGAAATCGAAACCTGAGAACATCCCTCCGCTATCATTGATCCATCGAAAAGGAGATAAGTGCTCTTCACGATTCCCGGGATAATCCCGATGTAACCTTTCTCGGATCGGAAGGAGACGATGAAGCCGAGTCATCCCCGTGGATCGATCCAAAAGACTCACCAGGATGTTCCAACCACGAGTAAGTCGACCTCAAGACTACTCGCCAAACATTCCACTTTGATGATGAGCCACCCATGGAAATCTCATCATCATCCGATGACGCTTCGATAAGGCCGAGGACCGATCAACTCATTTGGAAAAACTAGTAGACCGATGAAGTCATTGAGACAGAGGCTCAAGAAGTCGGGCCGACTTCAAAATGCAGACCACAAAAACAAAGTCCATCGCGCAGCTCCCAAGTGCAGTAAGTTCGACTCCACAAGGGACTTCACGAGCACCAATTATCATTGAACAAATTTCAGTTGCCCGTGATGATCCTTTCGTAGAATCATTTCCCTTCTCTCTGGAGGTACCTGACCTCCCTGAAGAATCAGCTAAAGATCATGAGCGCTTCCACAGACCTGATCATGTTATTCCATCAGACACCATTGTTCCAGCTGACTATGACTTTGACGCTGCTTGGCCGTCAGCTGAAACAGAGGTGACAGCTGAAGTTCGGGAGGTGTTCAAAGCCTTATTTGCTGAGATTGAACGGATGGAGAGGCACCAGGCCTCACTGGACATGAGGCTAGATAACAGGGACGCCAACCTTACTGCTGACTTGAGAGGCATAATAGTCAGGATCCGTGAGTGGTGGCAACAGCAGCAAACAATGCGTGTGGAACAAGCTCGATATTTTAGAACATTGTTCAACAAGTTGTTAGTCTGGCGGGCTGAGAATGCTGATGCAAAGACAAAATTGCAAGAGCACATTGAACAAATGCATGAATCTCATACTACAGAGATAAAGTTGCTGCGTGAACATAATAAGAACGAGCTCCTGCGTGTGGAAAAGAATATTGATCGAAAATTCAGTCTCCTCATGGCTGAGATGAAGTTGGTAGCAGCTGAATCCAACACCACCCGCTCTGAGTTTCGTGCAGCTTACTCCGCAGCAGATTCGAAGCAGAACTCAACTATCAACAGACTAGACTTCTTGCTTGCTAGCTTGTTTCCAGGGGTTCCTCTCTCCTTTGATGATGCCAAAAAGGGGGAAGAGGAATACCTATAGGCGCCAAGGATCCGAGAAAGAGGAAGCAAAGAAGCAGTGTGAAGGGAAAGACAACTGAGGAAGTAATAAGAGAGAAGAAAGGGAAGTCTGTTGAGGGGGAAGGTTCAAAAGATGTGACTTTGATGATTGCTAAAACCCCCCAAAAAGGTCTTGTCACAGCTGATATTATCAGCAAACTCCCAGTGACTCTGCCACTCCAACACTCTGTTGTACCAATGGCTGAAAAGAGAAAGACAGTTGAAGCAGGGATGAAGGAAGTAGAAGGAAGGATGAATGCCCGAGTTATGGATATCCTGAAACATCATGGAGGCATTCCAATAGACAGAGACACCTATGCCATTTCAGATGCCAGAACTGAGCCAAGATCTGCTGATGAATTCAAGACGCTCGCATCTGAAGGTTATTTCGCAAACATGTCCATGGCTCAAGCCTCGGATTTGTACTGGGAAAAAGGTCTCACATTATGTGAAGAAGCTGACAGGCAGCAAACCACTGGCAGTCACTTGTTGGTCACTCTTCTGGTCACTCATCTGGGAAAAAGAAGGCCCTAGTACAATACACGCCCAGAGGCAGAGGAAGAAGCAGTGGTGGAGGAAAAGGTTTCAGACCTAGAACTCTGCCCAAAAACATTGAGTACATAGATCCAGGCAAGAAAGGAGGGATCTATTGAGCTGGATTTGACGAAGTAGCCAACCTGCAAGTGGCAAAGAACAATGGTGAGTATGTTAAGAGAATTGAAGAAGAAAATAAAAGACAAACTCAGCTGTGGGAGGAAAGACAAGAAAAACTAAGAAGAGATGAAGCTGCCAGAAGGGCGTATGAAAAGAAGAAGAAGGCTGAAGATGAGAAAAAGAGAAAAAGGTCAGAAGAGGACAGAGCTGAAGAAGATAAAAGAAGGAGACAACGAAGGAGATGAAGTGTTGTTGTCCACCCCTTCATGTATTTTACTATGTAAATACACTTTATGTAAGCCTTCTGTACATTGAATAAAATTATGCAGTTTCTATATGTGAGTAGATATAGAACAGCATGGTTAGTCTAAGCCCCGTTTAAGCTCTGATACATTTTTTTTGGCTTAAGCTCTGATACACTCTATAAACAGCTATGTAAAGAACAAGAATGTTATGATCAATAAAAGATCGATTCTAAACATACATTCTGTGGTTCTACATTTGTCTGTATGTATCCTTGCTGTTAAATAATTGTATGAATGTTTTAAGTTTTGGCATCATCAAAAAGGGGGAAATTGTTGGGAAATTATTTTGTAGATTTTGATGAATGCCATGTAAAACTTAGAATAGAAGTTGGCACCCCATTTTTGTTGTAAGTTGCATTGTAAAAAAAAAAAAAAAATAGGGCTGGTCAGACTGAGTTAAGTCAGCTATGCCTAAACATGCAAGAAGACAACTGGAGACTAGAAGGAAGACTCTCTGAGGCAAAATGAGTATGGCAAAGAAGAGAAGACGGAAACTCGATCAAGGTGCAAATGAGATGCAACTGAGTGAAATATCGATCAAGTCAACTAAAGACAAATGTCTCAAGGTTGAAGTGACAAGAGTCATCAAATGATTGGAAGTCGACTCAAAGTCACCTGGGAAGTTAAGAAAATGCAATCAAGTCAAGACAATCGAAGAGATCCGTTGCCGTAAATCAAGAGAATTACTTAAACAAGTAATACCTCCATACTTGCCTTTCTTGAAGTGCTCGGTTCGAAGTGTTCAAAAGGAATAAACCAATGGGAAGCACCGCACCATGTCGAAAATCAAAAGTCAAGAATCATTCATACGAGGAAATGGAAATTCCAAGGATCGCAACAAGACAAGCCAACGACCACAAGTGACTTTCAAAAATAAGCCTATCTCTTCAACGGGCGATTTTTGAAAGATCACTATAAAAGGCCGAGAATAACTCGAGAGAAGGTTACCTGAACCACGAACATTCAAGCAAACATTTGAACTATAACCTAATATATTCTCAAATCATTCAAGTTCAATCCTCAAGCCTACATTAAAAAGGAAATCAATCCAACACTCACCTGTGAAGGAAAGATTACTTAAACCAGTTGAAGAGGAAATTTTTTGAAGAATCAAGGGATCTACATTCCACGGAGGATTGTAGGAAGGTTCAAGGTCGAACCAGTTTCAAGTTATTGGAGGGCTTCGTGATCAAATCCCAGAATCTTGAGCAAGTGGGTTGTAGTAGCAAAGCGCATTGCCCTGTGAAGAAGCCGAGTCGTTTGAGAAGCCACCGAGTGACCAATGCATCTCCAGACTGAGTCCCAAAGGATCAAGTCAGCTGTGTGATCAAGACTTGTATCTGGACTGTTAACCACTCTGTATATTGATCAACACTTAGTGGATTCCTCCAGGAGTTGGAGAAGAGAGAAGTAGAAGAATTACCCCATCTTCGAAACTCTATAAAAGCTTATTGTGTCATATACATTTCAGCACTTTAATTTATGCATCTTATTTTTATATCTGCTGATAAATTTGTTATCCAATTAATAATCAACTGAGTGCTAAAACTAAGTATTAAAACAAACTTAACCAAATTCAAGGGTGTTAAGTCTTCCGATGAAAACAAATCACAATCGAGTTAAGTCTTTAGTCAAAAACAAAATTGAGTTACTCTATCAACAAACGGCTCGAGTCCAGTCGTTGAGTGACTAACTCTACTGATTAACTAACTTAGATGTCCATCAAGGACACAACTGTGAAGTATTAACTCTGAATATTTAAAAGGACTAATTTGAAAAATTGGTAAGGTTTATTCAACCCCCCCCTCTTCTAAACCTTACACTCACACCCCTTGGGACCTACAAGTGGTATCAGAGCGGTTGGTTCATTGAGCCTTCCGCACCGTTCTTGAACTAGATCTTCAAATTTTTCAAAGTCCTGTTTTAGTACTTGATCTTTCAAAACTATTTTTTTACCAAAGAAAAAGTTATTATCATGGAAGCAAATTTGACACGCATCCCTATGTTCACAATTGAAGAATTTGATAATTGGAAAATTCGTATCAGTGCTCATCTATCAAATTACACGATGAGATGTGGATAGTGATAGAGGATGGGCCACCGCAAATTTTAAAAGTGAACACAAATTAAGAAGAGTCGCGTGAAGGTGAAGAGGATGTTGCTCCCAGACCAGTCATGGTTGAAAAACCAAGAGCTGAATGGACAAATGATGACAGGAAAAGATATAACTTGGATAATGTGGCCAATGACATTCTTTACAAAACCTTGGACAAAGCCATGTTCAATAAAGTCAAATCATGCAAAACGGCTAAAGAAATCTGGGACAAGCTAACATTGATTTGTGAAGCCTCAGAGTAAATCAAGGAAAATAAACTATCGGTTGATGTACAGAAATTTGAGAATTTCAAAATAATCGCAGGAGAGACCTTAGATCAACTGGATGCTCGGTTCGCAGGAATTACTAACGAGCTATCTGCACTTGGAAAAGAATATACACAGAAGGAAATGTGTATGAAGATTCTAAGAAGTCTCTCAGCTGAATGGGAAATGAATGTCATCGCACTAAGACATTCCATGGACCTATCCAAGACATCCAACCATGAGCTATTCTAAGATCTCAAAGCCTACGAATTTGAGCTGAGAAGAAAAGACCAGGAGGAGACAACTGTGCCCAAAATAGCTGCTCAAATTGTTAAGGATGGCAAGAGAGCTGAGGTCAAAGAAGTCATTGACCAAGAGGAAATAGCCCTGATGGTTAAAAGGTTTAACAAGTTCTTCAGTAAGAACTACAAGAGAGGCAAGGGCGAATCCTCTAGAAGACACTCAGCTCCCTCCAAGTCAAGGGAAGATAGGTCAACCAAGAGAACAGAGCATCAAAAAGTTGAATATCAAAGGGCTGACAATCCAAGAATGGAAAGAGCAGATCAAAAGGTTGAAAATCTATGCTGGAACTGCAGGCAACCAGGTCACTATGCCATTGATTGCTCATATCCTGTAGTCAACAAATATAGGAATGAAGAAGAAAGAAAGGTCTTCAGAGAAAGAAGACAAGAAAAGAAAAAGGCAATGTTGGTTGTAGAGACTGCTAAGACAGCCAAGTCAAAAGACACAGCTGATTCACAGAGTAGTGAAGCTGACTACCCAAGTGACTCTGAAGAAGAAGCCTTGATCTGTTTGATGGCCAAGGAACAAAACCAACCTGATCAAGAAGATGAGGTACACACTAATTCATCACTCTCAGATTCTAGTGATAGTGACTGTGACACACACACTTCATCACCCACTGATCTTTATGACTCATTAGGCAAAATGATTAAAGATTTTGAACACATTAAATCCTCACACACACTACTAAATGAGGAAAACAACTTACTCAAGAGCCAAAACTCACAACTGACTAAGGAGCTGAGTACTCTAAGTCAAATAGCTGATGAGAATGAAAGTCTAAAGGCTGAAAATGCTAAGCTAATAGCAGAGATAGTTGCTATAGAAAACAGGGAAAATAACCTCAAAAATGTGATTGCCTCATTCACTAGGGCATCTAAATCATTGGATGATCTTATTATGAGTCAAAGATAATGTGGAGACAAGACTGGCATAGGATTTAATTCCTCTGTGCTATGTCAAGCTCCAAAAGTGATTTTGGAAAAAGGATCTTCAAGTAATGAAGTATCTCAAAAATCCAAAACTCCAAATGGTGCACACACATTTATTCCAAAGCACAATCACAAGCAAACTGGCCTTGGCTATAGAGGAAAAGGAAAACAGCCAGTTGAGTGTCTTTGAGAGGACAAATGAAGAAATCCACCAAGTTCCTCAAAGAAACTCCAAACAGAGATACTCTATAAAGAAGAAACAGAGCTACCAAAAACCCCAGAAGTGTTATAAAAGAAACACATATGAAGGGAATGGTAGAAAGTACCCAAGCCAAGCTGATTGGAATAATGTGAACTATCAGCAAATACCTATAGAATATAAGCCCAAATGGCGAAGGCCTAGAACTCAGCAAAGGTCATTCCAAAGGCACATGAGCTTTCATCAGCACACATATGCACCTAGGCACTACACTCAGAGATATCACAACTACCCAAAGAAGGCAATTGCTAAAACACATACACAGGCATACGACAAAAGAGACAAATTGTATGAACCTAGAACCCCCAAGCGGTTTGCCAAAATTAATTATGATTATGGCACTGATAGATGGCAACCCCTTAGAGTCAAATCATTGGCTATTGGTTGGTTGGATCAACTTACAATTCTTACCCCTCCGGACTCCAGGCAAGTATGGGTACCTAAAACTTAATTTCCTTGATTGCGGTTCATGGAATAGTGAGTGCCAAGGAACCTGGTACATGGATAGTAGTCGCTCCCGGATACACACAGAAACAAGAAAAATCTGTCAAAATTCAAGGAAGTCGAGGTGCAAAAGTCATATTTGGAGGAAATGAAGCTCCAGGAGAAATAAGAGGCATTGGATCCATCAAGAAAAATGGATTAGAAATCACGGATGTTGCATACGTTGAAGGACTCAACTTCAACTTGCTAAGCATCGACCAACTCGTGACAAGGGTTATAATGTTGGATTTAACATGGGTATATGCCAAATCAAGGATATTGAATCAAATGAAGTTGTGTTGCAAGGATGCGGACAAAAGAACATGTATGTCGTGGATTGGTCAACCGCAACACCAAGCACATGTCTCATAGCAAAGAGCACAAATGGAATCAAGTTGGTTGTGGCACAAGAAGTCGAAAGTCACCCGAATTTCAAAACAATTAACAAGCTTGCCGTATAATCTTGTGGAAGGACTTCCGGACTCGATATACAAGAAGGAGAGTATATGTGATGCATGCGAAAGGGAAAACAAATCAAATCATCATTCAAAGAAAAGACATGTCCATCTTCAACAAGAATATTGCACCGCTACATATGGATCTATTTGGTCCATTGAACCAAATAGCATAAGTGGGAAGAAATACACCTTAGTGGTAGTAGATGACTACTCAAGATATACATGGACAATATTCATGTGTAAGAAGAAAGAAACTCTGCAAAACTACCACAAATGATGAAAGAGGATTCAAAATGAGAAAAGTCAAACCATTATCAAAATAAGATCTGACAGAGGAACCGAGTTTGTCAATAGTATAATCACTCAAGATCGTTTGAAAATGGTATTGGTCATGAATTATCTCTGCAAAGGACTCCACAACAAAATGGGGTTGCGAAAGAAGAAGGAACGAACGCTTAAAGAAGCGGCAAAGGACCATGTTAGCTAAAGCAGGGGCTACCTAAAAGATTTTGGGTCAAGCAATAAACACAAAGATGCTATACTCAAAATAGATGCATGATAAACAGACAAACCGACAAAGACTCTCTATGAAATTTGGACAGGAGAAAAGCCAAATGTTGCATATTTTAGAATATTTGGATGCAAATGCTTCATCCATAACAATGGCAAAGATAATTTAAAGGCTTTTGATGCTAAAGTCGATGAAGGTATCTTCTTGGGATCTTGAAATGAAAGCAAAGCCTACGAGAATACTCAACAAGAGGACTATGGTTACAGAGAGAATCCATTCATGTGGTGTTTGATGAGCCAAATGTAAATGGAGAAGACATTGAAGAGTCACCGATAAGTCAATCAACCAACCATGCGAAGAGTCCATATCTTTCAAGTCAAGCGGAATTATAAACCCGGATGAAGATGAGATAGTTGAGTCTCAAAAACAAACTGGAAAATCTGCAGCTAAGTGATGACGAGAGAGCTGATCAAAGCAACACAAACGCAAGACGACTTAATCCACTAACTTACTCCAACCTGATGTAAGATGGCTGAGAGACCATCCACCAGAACTAGTCATTGGAGATGTAAGAGAATGTGTCAAAACGAGATCCAGAACTCAACAAGAAGCAATGTTTACCTGCTTCATCTCACAAATAGAGCCTAAAGAAGTGTCACAAGCATTGGATGACACACATTGGATTCAAGCCATGCAAGAAGAGCTGAATCAGTTTGAAAGAAATAAAGTGTGGGAACTGGTTCAAAGACCTACCCATCAAAATGTTATTGGCACTAAATGGGTATTCAGAAACAAGATGAATGAGGAAGGTTCTGTGGTAAGAAACAAAGAAAGATTGGTAGCCAAAGGATATTGCCAAGAAGAAGGAATAGATTTTGATGAAACTTTTGCTCCTGTAGCAAGATTGGAAGCTATAAGGATGTTTCTTGCCTATGCAGCTCACAAGAATTTTATTGTATATCAAATGGATGTAAAGAGTGCATTCCTTAATGGTTTATTGGAATAAGAAGTATATGTTGAACAACCTCTAGGATTTGAGCAGAAGATTCTTGGAGATAAGGTATACAAACTCAAGAAAGCTCTATATGGATTGAAACAGGCACCCAGAGCATGGTATGATACATTATCACAATTCCTGATTGAGAATGGATTCACAAAAGAAAAAGTGGATAGAACACTCTTCAGAATTCAAGACAGGAAGAGCATACTGCTTGTTCAAATATATGTGGATGACATCATTTTTGGATTCACAAACAAAGAGCTGTGTGAAAAATTTTCAAACCTCATGCAAAGCAAGTTCGAAATGAGCATGATGGGAGAGCTGACATTCTTCCTTGGACTCCAAGTGAAACAAATTTGAAGGATGGAACCTTCATAAGTCGACAAAATACACGACAGTTTAATGAAGAAATTTGGTATGGAAAAGTCTTCTCAGAAAATACCAATAAATACATCATCAAAATGGATATGGATGCGGATGGCAAGCACAGCAGATCAAACAAGATACTGAGCACTTATTGGATCATTGCTTTATCTCACAAAGAAGCGGGCGGACATCACCTTTGTTGTAGGTGTATGTGCAAGATTTCAATCTGCTCCAAAAGAAAGCCACATGATCGCAGCCAAGAGGATCTTGAGATATTTGAAGGGAAGCCAAGAAGTTGGCTTATGGTATCCAAAGGAAGGTGGATTCAAGCTAATTGGCTATTCGGACTCGACTATCTTTGGATGTAGAGTTGACAAGAAGAGCACCTCAGGCACATGTCAAATGCTTGGAAATAGGCTAATTTCCTGGTTTAGCAAAAAGCAAAATTCAATAGCCACCTCCACAGATGAAGTAGAATACATAGGCTGGCAGCGCAAAAAGCAGCCCAAGTCCTATGGATGAGACAAAGAAATTGAGAGACTATGAAGTTGAAGAAAAGGAAATTCCAATCATGTGTGATAACACAAGTTCAATTGCAATCACTCAAAATCCTGTGTTGCACTCAAGAACCAAGCATATCGATGTCAGATATCACTTCATAAGAGATCATGTTGAAAAGAAGGACATCACCTTGGAATATATTTCAAGTGATAAGCGGTTTAGGTGACATATTCACAAAACCATTATGTGAGTCAAGATTTGAAGAACTCAAGCATGAGTTAGGATTAATTGAGTGAGTTGACACTCGAAGACTCAAAGAAAAGAAATGAAACACGAAAAGAGGAAAAAGAGTCAACTCTTAAATCAGCTAAGTGAATCAGCCGTATCGGAAAGACAGCTGTACCGAGTTAGCTGACAGCTGAGTATTTACATGCGAGGAAAGAAGAGTTAAATCAGCTAAGGGACAAACTGAGTCATTTGTGAGCAAAGTGACAAAAACGCAGTTGTTTTTACTAAGCGGGAATGTTTTTAAGAATGAAGTAAGCATAATTATGACGTGTACAGGCAAAAGCAGCACACCAAGCTTATGATTGGATATAAATGTTGCCGCATTAAATACGAGACATTAAATGTAAATCGGTGTGCAAGATCTAAGCCGTTGATTTTGATCAGATTTCAAAAACCACCCGCACGTCCTTTCATGAACCATACTTAAACCATTTTCGTCCGTTTCTCCCACACTTTACCAAAAACTGTTCATCTCTCTCTCGAAAGCCAAAACAAATATTTTCTCTCAAAACCCGTTCAATCCTCAGATCATTTTCTAAGTTTCGTTCGGTAAAATACTGAGAAATGGCATCCACTCATGATTTTGTCAAGCTAGGAAAGCAAATCCACATCGGGTCTACTGTGGATTTCGATGGTATGGTGAAACAGGGGTCCGACGACACCCTAGTGAAGAAGATTGCTGAGAAACTGGAAACATCTAGGCTAAAACCATATCTGACGATGGAGTTTCCGATGACCTATGTGGAAGAGGTCGCACAGTTCTATGTGAACTCTGAGGTTCACGATGAGGGCATCAAGTCCTCTGTTCATGGAAAGGAGTTCATCATTACTGCCAAGGATTTGGCAGAACACTGCTTGTTACCGGCGGAAGGAGTGTCGGAAATTAATGAAGCGATGTTGACCTGAACGCCGCTTGGAAGGAAGTAGCTAAGTCCGACTATCTTTGAGAAAGTAGTCTACACAAATAATAAGAGGTCAGCAAGGAGGACTACCACAAATTGTTGGACATCGTTGCCAAATGCATAGATATCAAATTTGGCAGCTTTGACCAGCTGTCCAAAGCAAAGTTGATCGTAATGGCTGCGATCATTGAAGAACATAAAGTGAACTGGGCTGAGTTTGTCTACAGCAGACTCTTCCAGAACGTTGGGAACAAATCCTTCAAGGAGGATGGAACGTTTGGAGGTTCCCTAGGATACGGCCTGGTGATTGGCCGGTGATGGAGGTAAAAGGAGTCCCTCTTCGACATGGAAAGGCGTTCCATGTAAACAAGAGGATGTTCAGATCAAACCTATATGGCGCACAGAAGAGAGCATACGCCAAGAGGGCTGATACAAGTGAGGGGGAATCAGCTGACCCTGAAGATACAGCTGTCTCCTCTCCACCAAAGAAGAAGGTTGTCCCTGCAGCTGCTAAGAAGACTGTTGCCCCTGCAGCAAAGAAAAAGAAATGTGCTCCTGCCCCTGCAGCCAAGTCACTTGCCCCCGCAGCAGTGTCTCCTGCCCCTGCAGACGCAGCGGAGAAGAAATCTCAAATACCTTCTTCGGTCGTCAAGAAAAGAAGAACTGATAAGCCAAGACGGCCAGCTCCTCAGAAGAAGACAACAGAACGGCCCCCACCGCCCAGGACCCAGAAGAAACCTTATCTGAACCAGATATCCCTCTGGTACAAACAAAAAGAAGAAGAATAATTTTCAAGCGTTCCGAGCTTGAGAAACCGGCTGAGTCAGCCACTCAGCTGGAGAAGATACCCGAGACTGCTGGAGAAGTAGAGTCTCCAGACGTGATCGATGAAACGGCCAAGTCTCCTGAGTCCGATCAGCAGAGGCAACTCGAAGACCCAGCTGTAGACAGAACTGCTGAGGAACAATAAATGGCTGAGACAACCGAATCACTTGTTGACAGGGTTGTTTCTCCACCGTAATGAGGCTACCGAGGATGTTGAGCAGCGAAGTCTGCTACCCGTAATCCCTGGAAACAAGGGCCAGCAAGAGAATGATGAAGACGATGTAATCATGTACTCTCCATTGTATCCAGATATCTAAAATTGTCTGGGAGAGTGGAGAAAATGGAAGTTGAGCCTATCCAGAGTGCAGTTTGAAAGACCAGAGTTCATTGCTGAAGAAGAAGAAGAACTCTTCATGTTACTTGAGGTTGACACAGTGCTGCAAGCCCTTGACGAGGATAATTGCATCAATATACTGCAAATTCGAAAAGTAAATGAACGGGCTAAAGCAGTTGAGGACGCAGAGGCCCGTGAGAAGGCCAGCATCTGCCCTCTCACTGCACCACCAATCATACACACCCTCACCTTGACATCCTATCAGAAAGTGATGAGGATCAGGACCCTGTTGCTGCCACAGAAGAGTTGCAAATGCAGCAAGCTATGCAAGAGTCCAGAATACTACATAAGCAAAGAATGATGGAGGGACCAGGAGAGACCTCCAAATCACAACTGGAAATAGACCCAATGGGAGTGGTGCGAATATATGCCATCTGTTGTCGCCGCCACCACTTCCCAACTCATTCGTAGGAAGGTGTTAAGGGAAATGGCGATGAAACCGGGTAGTGGGGACCCCAATCGAGCCAACCCCTAATGAAGGTGTCTTACCGATTACCCCAACTACTGAATACTCGGTGGGAACAACCGGAGTCCGGAGACGAGTGACCCCATTCCAAGTCACTCACCGGTGTGCCACCGGTGGGGGAAACTCCTTCCACCGCGGCAAGGTCGGAGGATCTTTGCACCGACTCCACAATGAATTTAGGAGGCGAAGTGGAGAAGGACCAATCACGTATCAATACACAAAGCAAGTTGTCGCCGACGAGGCTCGAGCATTGTTGTCACTCGCCTCATCTCGGTGAAGTGCCAACCGCTCTGCAGTAATGACGCCGCTGATCTTTGTCGAGGCACAGACGGAATCGCCCCGGGAGTTAACACTGGCGATGAAAGTGCAATCCATGGAGTTGAGACTCCAATGGATGCCACCTCGAAAGACCCCAAGACAAACTAACACTCGTCGAAAGGGATGTCCAAGCCTCGCCGCAGCTTGAGACTACGGGGAGGTAATAAAGGCCAACGGAGGTTGAGACTTCCCGGGGTAGAGAAACCGAAGCCTGACGAACATCCCTCCCCCGCTATCATTGATCCATCGAAAAAGGAGATAAGTGCTCTTCACGATTCCCGGATATCCCGATGTAACCTTTTTGGGATCGGAAGGAGACGATGAAGCCGAGTCATCCCCGTGATCGATCCAAAAGACTCAGCAGAGGATGTTCCAACCACGAGTAAGTCTGACCTCAAGACTACTCGCCAAACATTCCACTTTGATGATGAACCACCCATGGAAATCTCATCATCGTCCGTGACGCTCCGATAAGGCCGAGGACCAGATCAACTCATTTGGAAAAACCACCGAGACCGACGCGAAGGCGTTGAGATACCGAGAGCTCGGCAAGTCGGGCCGACTTCACAATGCATCCACACACAAACAAAGTCCATCTGCGCAGGCTCCCTATGTTGCAGCAGGTTCGACTCCACAAGTGACTTCACGAGCACCAATTATCATTGAACAAATTCCAATTGCCCGTGATGATCCTTTCGTAGAATCATTTCCCTTCTCTCTGGAGGTACCTGACCTCCCTGAAGAATCAGCTAAAGATCATGAGCGCTTCCACAGACCTGATCCTATTATTCCATCGTACACCATTATTCCAAATGACTATGACTTTGACGACGCTGCGCTTGGCCACCAAAAGCAGAGGTGACAGCTGAAGTTCGGGAGGTGTTCAAAGCCTTATTTGCTGAGATTGAACGGATGGAGAGGCATAATAGTCAGGATCCGTGAGTGGTGGCAACAGCAGCAAACAATGCGTGTGGAACAAGCTCGATATTTCAGAACATTGTTCAACAAGTTGTTAGTCTGGCGGGCTGAGAATGCTAATGCAAAGACAAAATTGCAAGAGCACATTGAACAAATGCATGAATCTCATATTACAGAGATAAAGCTGCTGCGTGAACATAATAAGAACGAGCTCCTGCATGTGGAAGAGAATATGGATCGAAAATTCAGTCTCCTCATGGCCGATGAAGTTGGTAGCAAAATGAATCCAACACCACCCGCTCGTAGTTTCATGCGGCTTACTCCGCAGCAGATTCGACGAAACTCAACTATCAGCAGACTAGACTTCTTGCTTGCTAGCTTGTTTCCAGGGGTTCCTCTCTCCTTTGATGATGCCAAAAAGGGGGAAGAGGAATACCTAAAGGCGCTGAAGGGATCTGAAGCTGAGAAGGAGGAAGCAGCTGTGAAGGGAAAGACAGCTGAGGAAGTAATAAGAGAGAAGAAAGGAAAGTCTGTTGAGGGGGAAGGTTCGAAAGATGTGACCCTGATGATTGATAAAACCCCCCAACAAGGTCTTGTCACAGCTGATATTATCAGCAAACTCCCAGTGACTCTGCCACTCCAACACTCTGTTGTACCAATGGCTGAAAAGAGAAAGATAGTTGAAGCAGGGATGAAGGAAGTAGAAGGAAGGATGAATGCCCGAGTTATGGATATCCTGAAACAACATGGAGGCATTCCAATAGACAGAGACACCTATGCCATTTCAGATGCCGGAACATAGCCAAGATCTGCTGATGAATTCAAGACGCTCGCATCTGAAGGTTATTTCGCAAACATGTCCATGGCTCAAGCCTGGGATTTGTACTGGGAAAAAGGTCTCACATTATGTGAAGAAGCTGACAGGCAGCAAACCACTGGCGTTCACTCTGCTGGTCACTCGCTGGGAAAAAGAAGGCCCCAAGACAATACACGCCCGAGGCGGAGGAAGAAGCGATGGTGGAGGAAGAGGTTTCAGACCTAGAACTCTGCCCAAAAACACTGAGTACATAGATCCAGGAAAGAAAGGAGGGATCTATTGGGTTGGATTTGACGAAGTAGCCAACCTGCAAGTGGCAAAGAACAATGCTGAGTATGTTAAGAGAATTGAAGAAGAAAATAAAAGACAAACTCAGCTGTGGGAGGAAAGACAAGAAAAACTAAGAAGAGATGAAGCTGCCAGAAGGGCGTATGAAAAAAAGAAGAAGGCTGAAGATGAGAAAAAGAGAAAAAGGTCAGAAGATGACAGAGCTGAAGAAGATAAAAGAAGGAGACAACGAAGGAGATGAAGTGTTGTTGTCCACCCCTTCATGTATTTTACTATGTAAATACACTTTATGTAAGTCTTCTGTACATTGAATAAAATTATGCAGTTTCTATATGTGAGTAGATATAGAACAGCATGGTTAGTCTAAGCCCCGTTTAAGCTCTGATACAATTTTTTTTGGCTTAAGCTCTGATACAATTTTTTTTGGCTTAAGCTCTGATACACTCTATAAACAGCTATGTAAAGAACAAGAATGTTATGATCAATAAAAGATCGATTCTAAACATACATTCTGTGGTTCTACATTTGTCTGTATGTATCCTTGCTGTTAAATAATTGTATGAATGTTTTATGTTTTGGCATCATCAAAAAGGGGGAAATTGTTGGGAAATTATTTTGTAGATTTTGATGAATGCCATGTAAAACTTAGAATAGAAGTTGGCACCCCATTTTTGTTGTAAGTTGCATTGTAAAAAAAAAAAAAATAGGCTGGTCGACGAGTTAAGTCAGCTATGCCTAAACATGCAAGAAGACAACTGGAGACTAGAAGGAAGACTCATTGCGAGGCACCGAGTATGGCAAAGAAGAGAAGACGGAAACTCGATCAAGGTGCAAACAGATGCAATGGTGAGTGAAATATCATCAAGTCAACTAAAGACAAATGCCAAGTCTCAAGGTTGAAGTGACAAGAGTCATCAAATGATTGGAAGTTGACTCAAGTCACCTGGGAAGTTAAGAAAATGCGATCAAGTCAAGACAATCGAAAGAGATCCGTTGCCGAAAATCAAGAGAATTACTTAAACAAGTAATACCTCCATACTACCTTTCTTGAAGTGCTTAGTTCGAGCGTGCAAAAGGAATAAACCAATGGGAAGCACTCGCACCATGTCGAAATCTAAAAGTCAAGAATCATTCATACGAGGAAATGGAAATTCCAAGGACTGCAACAAGACAAGCCAACGACCACAAGTGACTTTCAAAAATAAGCTTATCTCTTCAATGGGCAAATTTTTGAAAGATCACTATAAAAGGTTGAGGAATAACTCTGAGAGAAGGTTACCTGAACCACGAACATTCAAGCAAACATTTGAACTGTAACCTAATATATTCTCAAATCATTCAAGGTCAATCCTCAAGCCTACATTAAAAAGGAAATCAATCCAACACTCACCTGTGAAGGAAAGATTACTTCAATAAGTTGAAGAGGAAATTTTTTTGAAGAATCAAGGGGTCTACATTCCACGGAGGATTGTAGGAAGGTTCAAGGTCGAACCAGTTTCAAGTTATTGGAGGGCTTCGTGATCAAATCCAAGAAGCTTGAGCAAGTGGGCTGTAGTAGCAAGCGCAAAGCCTGCCCTGAAGAAGCCGAGTCGTCGACGAGAAGCCACCGAGTGACCAATGCATCTCCAGACTGAGTCCCAAAGGATCAAGTCAGCTGTGTGATCAAGACTTGTATCTGGACTGTTAACCACTCTGTATATTGATCAACACTTAGTGGATTCCTCCAGGAGTTGGAGAAGAGAGAAGTAGAAGAATTACCCCATCTTCGAACCTCTATAAAAGCTTATTGTGTCATTTACATTTCAGCACTTTAATTTATGCATCTTATTTTTATATCTGCTGATAAATTTGTTATCCAATTAATAATCAACTGAGTGCTAAAACTAAGTATTAAAACAAACTTAACCAAATTCAAGGGTGTTAAGTCTTCCGCTGAAAACAAATCACAATCGAGTTAAGTCTTTAGTCAAAAACAAATTTGAGTTACTCTATCAACAAAAACGATCAGTCATTGAGTGACTAACTCTACTGATTAACTAACTTAGTTGTCCATCAAGGACACAGCTGTGAAGTATTAACTCTGAATATTTAAAAGGACTAATTTGAAAATTTGGTAAGGTTTATTCAACCCCCCCTTCTAAACCTTACACTCACACCCCTTGGGACCTACAGTCAATGAGGCAAATGATTGATGCGGTGGCTGGGGAACTTTGAACAATAAAACATCAAAAGCCGCCCAAGATCTAATAGAGGGAATGGCCATGAATGGCTATCAATGGCATTCCGTATGAGGTAAAACTAACAGAACAGTGGGTGTATACAATGCAGATGCAGTGGTTACTCTAGCTGCACAGGTCGAAGCTTTGGCCCAAAAAATTGACGATCTAGCAGCTCCTAAACCACCACCACCGCACGTTTTATCTTGTGAAACTTGCGGAGGACCCCATAATCATCAGGAGTGCCCACACACAATACCGCAAGCTGAACAGGCCAATTATATTGGGAATCAAGCCAGAAATCACCCAAATAATCCTTTCGGCAAAACATACAATCCTGGGTGGCGAAAACATCCTAATTTTGGTTGGGGTAATCAAGGCCAACCATGGCCTAATCCCAATCCTGATCTACACATGCCTCCCGGATTCTAGCCAACTCAAGGTAAGCCTAACTTGGAAGAACTTATGACAAAGTTTGTGCAATCAATAGATGCCCAATTCCAGGCGGTCGAAACATCCTTAAGAAATCAAGAGGTATCTATCCATAATTTGGAAAACCAAATAGGCTAGATTGCGAAAATGATTTCCGAAAGGCCACAAGGGAGTTTGCCGGGCAACACTAAGTCAAACCCAAGGGAGCACATAAACGCAATTACAATTAGTTTCCCACATGGACATGATTGTGCCAACACCCCCATGCTGAAATATGTGGAGGATGACATACCCAAGGAAAAGCTCAGGAAAATGGTTGTTGCAGAATACAAGCCCAAGATCCCCTACCGGAGTCTAACCGAAGGAGAGAGAAGGGAGGACAAATTTGGTAAGTACCTCGAATCGTTCAAACAATTACATACCAATATTCCATTTGTTCAACCTCTTTCGAAGAATGCAATGGATCTAAATGACATCATTTCTAATGTAAATAAGCTTAACAAATTATCAAATGTGCAATAGAATTATAAATGTTCTTCCAATAAACTACCACAAAAATTTAATGATCCAGGAAGTTTTATCATCCCTTGTACAATTGATTGTTTACCTATTGATAGGGCGCTAGCTGACTTAGGAGCTAGTATCAATGTGATGTCTTATGAAACATTCAAGCATATGGGATTAGGTGAACTTAAACCTACTAGGATGGACATTCAATTAGTCGATAAATCGATTAAACATCCTAGAGGTATTATTCATGATGTGTTAGTCAAGATTGATAAATTCGTGTTTCCAGTTGATTTTGTTATTATTGACATGCATGATGATATAGAGGTTCCCTTAATTTTAGGGCATCCTTTCTTAGCTACGGCAAAATCAATCATTGATGTGCATGAGGGAAAATTAACTTTGAGAGTGGGGGATGAACAAGTAATTTTTAAAATTCATGTTGATATTGAAAAAGATACTACTTGTTCTTTTGTTGCTTCAATTCCTTTGCATGATGAGAAATTTAAAAATCTCTTGGATAAAAGTTTTGTTCAAGGTGCAGGCAAACCCACGAAAAATAATCTTCTTAGGAAGGTTATATCCAAAATAGAGACCCGAAAGGTCAAAGAGCACATTTTGAACCAAGAAGTTGAAGGTAGTTCTACTAAATGCCAAAGGTATTTTCATAAGTTCAAAGCTCCACCCGACTAATCTTCACATTTAGGTAAATTAGTCCAGTTATACGACTCTAAAGAAGCGCTACCCGGGAGGCAACCCGATGTTTGTATGCATTTTATTTTTATTTTTATTTTTATTTTTATTTTTATTTTTATTTTTATTTTTATTTTCTTTCAAAAAAAACACAAGTCCTTAGAGTCATTTTCAAACCACATTTTGATTATTTTTGGGTCATGTAAAAAAAATGGTGTAGACATCACGGTATTCGAGTTGTGTATTATTTATGCTTGAATAGGTATGAAGATGCTGACAAAGGTCTTGTGCTAAACAACTAAATGGTCGCTCAACATCGATTTCACTCTTATAGTAAGGTAGTGTTTTTCTGTTTCCACCTCTTTTATTTTTCTTCTAGTTTCTTTACTTTTTGTGTGGTTGTTCATCTCTTTCTTTCACATTGAGGACAATGTGAACCTTTAAGTTGGAGGTGGGTGCAATAACATTTTCGGAATGTTTGTGTGCTTGTTTTTATTATGAGTCTGTGTGTGTGTGTGTGTTTTTTAATTTTGAGTCTGTCCGCAAGAGATGTGATTTTTTTTAACAAATTGAGTGTTTGCTAGTCAATAACTTGGCCCAGTTATACCTTTATTAACTTGTTAATTTGTGTTTTCAATGTGAAGCAATTGATTGTCTAGGATAGATTGACGTGGATGCGGGCTATATTTTGACGAGATTTCCATCACCATAAATACTTGATGTGTTAAGGCATATACGACGATACCTAGCGCTATGAACGTCCGAGAACTCATGATTTAGTAGTGGTTAACTAGTTATTAAATCAAGCTTGTGAAAAAAGAGAAAAATGAGAAAAAAAAAAAAAAAAAACGAAGAAAACAAAATGGACCAATCGAGGTTATACTCCTCTATTTGTTGTTGTTTAGTAACTAGGAGCATTCATGAGCCCCATGTTTATCTTTTACGTAAAACGGCGACACGAATATGAGTATGGGAAACCACCCTAGGAGTGTTTGAACGGAAATTCAAAATATAAACCTAGTGGAAGCATTCCTTGAAAGATCCTAAAAAAAAAAAAAAAAAAAAGAAAAGTGGAGAATGTATACTCATTGACTTCTCATTCCAATAAAGTTCAAGAAGCTTGGTTATATGACTAGTAGGCTAACTGCAAAGATCTATGTAGTTCTTGTATTTTCATAGCATTATTGAATTGAAGTTGTTCATAACTATCAGTATTTGGGAGTGATGATTTCAAGTCTGAATAATGACTGCTGATATTACGGTCTTTCTTGACAGTCGATCGCTTTGCAAAACTATGTTTTTACTCAATGGTTAATTCGGGTTGAGAAGGCTAAGAACTTGACTACTTGGGTTCAATGTGTTGAAAAAAAAAAGTCTTCTTTGTGCGTTGTGATTTATTGAATCCCTCTTTTTGATTTAATGTTTTGCTTGAGGGCAAACAAAGTTCAAAAGTTGGAAGTGGTTTGATAAGGGTCTTTTTATGCATGTTTTATGTGTATATTTGAGTAGAATTTGAGTTATTTTACTGTTAGTTTTGTAAATTTTTGATTGTACATAGTTCATATTACTCCGAGGTACTTTTATTGATGTAGATTGACCATTCGGGGCTAAGTTTGGTGAATTTCGGACCATGGATTTATGTCAAAACATACCGGGGGGTTTAAGGATGCAAAAATGCTCGAAATCCCAAGATAAACGCGTCAAAGAGGAAGAAGAAGAGGAAAAGAGTCCTCTTGTACGAACAAAGAGAAGGCAATTAGTAAGAAGATCTGCCTTGGAAATGGCAGTCGGGCCTGGCACTCTAGTTGAAAAGAAGGCTCCTGAAGTAGAGGAGCAGCAGTCTACGCAAGCTAAAAGTGGTGAGGAGAACACTGCTGAAGTCGAAGAGACTTCTTCAATTTTGATCTCTCCTAGTGCAGACATTATGGAGATGGTGAGAACGATTGATGCCACCACATCTCTAGTGCACTCAGAGGATGACAATACCAGGAAAAATGCGATGAAGCTAAGGATGGAGTAGAAGAAGGCACCTTAGTAAGCCAATTCTAGAACACCTGCCCTAACGGTTGATCACTCAAAAGGAAACGCAGCCAAGTCTCAGGATTCGAGTGACCCCACTGCTTGAGACTCAACTGGTGTTCCAACTAAGGGGGAAACTCAAACCACCACAGTCGGGTTGGAGGAAACTATGGGAGATAATACCAAAGAGAAGTTAGGAGGCGAAGGTGAGACCACAAATATACAGCAGACTGGGGTTGACGAGGCTCAGATGGTTTGACTGTCTCAGCTGAATTCCCAGCTGCCATGCAAGCCAATGAAGCTGCTGATGCAATAAAGGATGGAAGTGATGCCACAGGAGTTGAGACTCTTGGCCCTTAAAGTGCAATCCAAGGAGTTGAGACTCCAACGGATACCACTGAAGACCCCTAAGCAGCTCACTCTGCTGAAAGGATATCTGTTGAAGACTCTGTTGCATTTGAGACTACAAAAGAGATGGCCCAAGGCCCGTCAGCGATTGAGACTGCTGAGGGTAATGAAGGCCCAGAGGAGGTTAAGACTTCTCTGGGTAAGAAAGTCGAAGAACAGGTGTCAGCCCCTCAGGAAGAATTCATGGAAGAAGAAGAGATCAGTGCTCTTCATGATTCTCAAGATAATGTTGACGTTGAATTCTTGGGAACAGACGACGAAGCTGAGTCCAGTCCTATTGAAAAATCATCTGAGGAGAAAGCTATTGAGGAGGCCCTGGCAAAGTGAAGGCAAGCTAGTGACAAGGTTGCTCCTATAAACTTTACATTGATTGATGGTCCACCTCCCATGGTGCCATCACCCTCCCATGATGTTGATAAGTCGGCCGAGGAATAGTCCACTCAAAAGGAAGATTCTACTGATGCCAACGAAGTTGTTAAGACAACTGAGGGCCAGATAGCTCTGCAGGCTAACACAGCTGCACTAGATGTCGATGGCGCTGAAACAGCTGAGGAACAAAGAGCTGAAGATTTAATTAAGGAAAAGGGAAAGGCTCCACAGGCAAAGGATGTGGAGATTCCTATTTTTTTCAGAAGACTTATTTGCTGACTATTTTCTTTTCGAGGCTCATGTACCCTTGGAAGCAGAGTCAGCTGCTGAAAGTGTGAAATACCATGTCCAAGTCCAAGTTGAAGAACTTGGAACTCCTACTGAAACTGTAATGGTGTCGATTGGATTTGACTTTGATGTTGTGTGGCTAGAAGAGCAGTCCACTAATGCAGCCGACTTCCACAAAGCCTTCAAGTCCATGTGTAATGAAATTGAAAACATGTAAAGAAGATTCGCAATACTCAACCAATGGCTCCACAACAGAGATGCAAACATCACAGAAGATATCTAAGGCACGGTATTAAGGATCAGGGAATTGATTAAGCAGACTAAAGCACTAAGGCGTGAGCAGGTCACATACTTCAAATCTCCCTTTGCCAAAATGGTGATCTGGAGCTCAGAAAATTCCAAATATATGTAGAGGCAGAGGGATCATATTTTCAGGATGGATCAATCACACAAAAGTGACATGGAGTTGCTAAAGGCATAGCACAAGGCAGAACTTCAGAAAATTGAGGCCAACATGCGTACGGAGGTTATGATGCTCCAAACATAATTGAAGCTGATGGCAGCTGAGACAAAACCTCTTTGATCCGAATTTTGATCAACATACTCCAAGATTCATGACAAGATGGACATGACCAACAGCAAGATTGATCTACTCCTTGGAGGAGTATACCCTCAGTTGGCTCTACCCCTTGGTGATGATGCCAAAAAGGGGAAAGATGAAAGTAATAAGCAAGGAAGTAATAAAGATGGTGGAAGTAAGGGGGAAGATTAGGCTAGCTAAGACCCCTCAGCAAGATGAAGTGATAGCTTCTATCCTCAGTCAGCTCCCTCAAAATCTGAATGTTGATGAGAAAGCTGATATGGCCTTCAAGAAGCCATTGAAGCTGAATTTGAAAAGGTGGCTGAGAAACATCACGGTAGGATTGAAAATCTAAAGCGAAGTATGAAGGCCCCCTAGATGGACTACTCAAGGATTCCCCAATTGTGAGCACCCTTGTGAGCTTACATTACCTGATGCAGGATCTAAGCCATGATCCTTAGAGGAATTCCAAACTCTAACTACAGAAGGATATTTCAAGAATATGACTCTACCCTGGGCGTGAGATCTGTATTGGGAAAAAGGACTCGACGTGTGGAAATCAGCTAAAAGGCAAGAGACTTCAAGTAGTCAGCAGACTACCAAAGCACCCGTACAGTACACTCCAAGAGGAGGAGTTGAGTCGCAGCGAGGAATGGGAAGGTTTGGCAGTGGTGGAAGAGGCAGAGGTACTCCATCACAACTGAAACATAAATATGTTTGGTATATTGATCCGCAGAAGAAGGGGATAAACTACTGGGTTAGGCTAGATACTCTTGCTAAAATTGAAGTTGAAAGAAGGTATGAAGAAGCCAGGAAGAGGCAAGAAGAAGAACATGAAAGGATCAACCGCGAATGAGAATAAAGGCAGAGGAGAGAAGACCATTCAGCAAAAAGAGCCTATGAGAAAAAGAAGACGGAGGAAGAAGATAGAAAAAGAATAAGCTGAAGAAGATAGAAGGAATACTGAAGAAGATGAGAGAAGAAGGAAGCACCGAGGCGTTGAAGACGGCTGAACCCCTTCATTGTATTTTACTTAATTGTAAATATATGATTGTAAGTATTCCTAAAGGCACTGATACATTTGTATAAACACATGTATATAGCTCTGATACATGGTATTGGTTATACTTTGTAAAAAGCTTTGTAAAGTGCGATTGTAAAGTACAAGAATGAGATGTTCAAATAAAATTGATATATTCTGCACATTCATTCTTTATTACTGCACTATTTAATTTGTTGTATTTATTTAAGTTTTGCATCATCAAAAAGGGGGAAATTGTTGGGAAAAGTTATGTATAGATTTTGATGATACAATGTAAAACTTAGATTAGGAAGTTGGCACCCCATTTTCAATGTAATTCAACTTGTAATAGATAGGGTTGTATAAGCTGAGTTGGATTCAGCTAAGTTGAAGATTACAAGACTCGACTAAAAATAAAAAAAGAAGACCTAGTTGTGTATCAGCTGTGTGAAGTGAAGTGAAGACTCAGTCAAATGACAGAAAAGCTATCTCAATCATCTTACTGACAGCTAAGTCATTTCAAAATGATTGGAATCGAATGTCAAAGGGGTATGCAGTAGACAAGACTTGAAGAAAGCTGAAAGAAATTCGTTGTCAAGACTGTTAGATAAATGTTTTTATCGTAATTTTGATTATTTCATTTAACTGAGTTTTTCACCAAAACAAAGTTTCCAAATGTTGTCCAAATACTCCAAATCGATTTAAATAATTTTTATTAATTTTTCGGAGTACTTCCTGAAGTTTATTTTTGACAAAAATTGGACAACACTTCTGTTTCGAGGCCAACCGATTGCCCTAGAGGGTAACTCATGCCTGAAGTTTGATTTCTGAAATAGAAACAAGATGGAAGAAAAATCAAGGGGGTCGACCGGTGCCTGGGTGAATTAATTACGCACAAAATCTTTATGTCTCATAAAAAGGGCTTGTCCAACCGGTCCACATGGGGGTAGACCGCTCGAAGGCCCTGTCGACCGGTCCAAGCCCTATTTTTCAAGTTTAAATTCAATTTTTTCTATTTGAGGTCAACCAGTCGACCTAAAGTTTTATCAGTAAACTATCCGTTGCACAGCACACAACTTTTCATGATTTTCACGGATTACTTTCTAAATGCTATATTCTCCAATTGATTTGCAATTTTTTACAGATTTCAATCTCCAAGGAGGAGCCTATAGCTGGGATTCAAATCCAAGACCTCTTCTATAAATAGATGAAGGATTGAAGCAACAAGACATAACAACACAAGCAATACAAACATAAGCAAGCTTCTTGTTCTTCACTTTCATATTCTTATTGTATTTAGCCTAAGTGTTTCACTTGCACATCTTAAGTACTAGGCTTGATTCTTTATTACACTTGCACTTCAAAGTTCTATACTTCATTTGAGTTGTAATCTTGAATTGTTTTCAATCATACAAAACGAGACATCCTTGTTAGTGTTCTTGTGGTAAGTGCACACTTGGGTTATTTTAGGTGTTGAAGAGTGTGGTACTCTTCATTGGTGTAAGAAGATTGTGGTAATCTTCATAGGTGGTGTTGTAAGAAGAGTGAGGTGCTCTTCAAGGTAAAGGTTGAAATAGTTTGGTATCTATTAATAAATCTTTTTCCTTTTTCGAAATCCATTCCGGACATAACGGGATTGTAGAAGATTAGGCTCTAGGTGGGTTGAATTTCTATAAATTATCGTGTTTTCTTTACATTTCCGCACTTTTATTTTGGTCATCATTCTCATATTCGAAAAAGAGGGTGAAAATCGGAAAATCGGGATAATCTATTCATCCCCCCTGGATTATCATAGCTACTTAGACTAACAAGTGGTATCAAAGCCAAACTCTTTGGCAAGCTCGTTTAATATTTGCGAGTAAAGAGGAGATCCATGACTATGAACGAAAGCTACTTAACCACCGGCGCCTCCACCAACAAGCCACCACTATTCGACGCCAACAACTATGCTTTTTGCAAAGACCAAATGGAGTGCTTTCTACAAGGGTGGGAGTTCGATAGTTGAAATGCGGTTATTGAAAGGATAGCTCAACCAACCAAGAAATTGGAAGATGCAACCACAACCCTCAAGAGCTTCAAGAGAGCTTCAAGGAATTTAACGATAATGACAAGAAGTCATTTTCTCTAAACGGTAAGGCCTTAAATATTTTGCATTGTTCTCTTACCGCCACCAAGTATAATCGCATTAGAGGAATAAGGTCTGCACATAAAGTTTGGAAAAAATTGGAAACTATCTATGAAGGCACAAAGAAAGTAAAACAAGCAAGAAAAACCATGCTTGTTAAAGATTTTGAAAACTTCATCATGCTTGAGGGTGAAAATATTTCAAAAATGATAGAAAGGCTTGACAACATAGTTAATCCTCTTGTGACACTTGGGAAAGTCATCTCCGAAGAAGTCAATGTAACTGAAGTCTTAAATTGCTCTTCTCAGTTCTTGGTCCAAAAAGGTAATGGCGATTACGGAAGTTTAAAATCTTGTATATCTCAAGTTTCACGAGCTCATTGGAAATCTTCTCATCTACGAAGTATATCTCAAGGAGAGGAAAAATTCCAAACCATCCACCTCTCAATCGGGTATGCAATCTATTCTTAAAGGCTTAACATCTTCTTCTAATAATACATATTATGCTAGCGATGAAGATGATGAGGAGACGGTCGCCCTTGTCCGGAAATTTGCCAAATTTGTAAATAAAAATAAGGCAAGAAAGTCTAGAGACAACTCGTGTTTCAAATACGGGAAACTCAGGCACTACATAGCCGATTGCCCGAAATTAGTGGAGGAGGAGCAAAAGAAGAAAAAGCTTTTTCACAAGAAGAAAGCTCTAAATGCTAAAGCAAAAACATGGGATGAGCTCCTTGCCACATCCGATGAAGATGAAGAAGTCGAACATGGTCTCATGGCCATAGATGATGAAAACAATAAGGTACGCTCTAACTCTCAATCTTCTTCTTTAATTGATGAATTACAATGTGATTATGATGAGTTGCGAAATGAATTTAGAGATATGATTTGCAAGTACAAGCTTTTGAAAAAGGAGTATAAAGAGCTTAAATTAGAAAAGTATAAATTATTTACTTCTTATGAATCTCTTGATCATGCTCATGCTATTACTCTTGCTATAGTTCATACTCTCGATTTCGAAAAACAAATGCTCACAAAAGAAATTAAAAATTTGATAAAGGATGTGCAATGTTTTAATTTAAGTACGGATAAAGTTACAAAAATCCTTGGTGCACAAAGAAATGAGCATTAAAACTAGGACTTGGTTACAAACCTTTTCAAAATATTTCTAAGAAAAATGACCAAGCTCCGACTTTCATACGTGCTAGTAGTCTTAACATTATTCCTTGCTTTTATTGTGGTAATAATGGACACTTTGCAAATGATTGTAAATTGAAAAATAGCTTTAGTCATTTTTGGAGACCCAAAGGTCTCAAGACTAACCCCCATAGACCCCAAGATTATAGGGTACCTAAAATGATTTATTTGTAGGTGCTAGGGGCTATAACAATTCCGGAAGATTCAAAATGGTTTGTGGACAGCGGGTGTTCACGCCATATGACCGGAAGGAGAGAACTTTTTACCAACATCAAGCTCCAAGAAGAAGGCATGGTCATGTTCGGGAATGGCAAAGGAAGAATTCTTGGAAATGGAGAAATTGGTAACTCTTCTTTCTTTCTTAGAAATGTTTTATTAGTTGAAAGGCTTAAGTTCAATTTGATAAGTGTTAGCCAACTTTATGATTCTAAGTATGATGTTATTTTTAATAAAGAAAAATACATTATTCTAAAAAATGATAAAACTATTTGTGAAGCATGTAGAAAAAGCAATCTTTACAAAATTTGCACAAGTGATTTGGTTAGTCAAAATGTTTCTTCTCTTGTCACCAATAAAGATTTAACTAGTTTATGGCATAGGCGACTTGGACATGTTGGATACAAGAATTTGCAAAAGATTTACAAAAACTAACATGTAAAAGAACTACCCAAATTATATTTTGAAAACCTTGGCTAATGTGACACTTGTCAAAAGAACACATTAGTTAAAAGTAGTTTTAAGCCCAAAAATGAAATTTTCACAACCAAACCTCTACAATTACTTCATCTTGATATGTATGGGGACATTGGCATCGAAAGCCTAAGAGGAAAACATTACACTTTTTTTATAGTTGATGATTTTTCTAGATACACTTGGGCTATTTTTCTTGAAAATAAAGTGAAGCCGCTAATGAGTTTGCTAAGTTGTGTATACTTAAAGAGAATGAAAAAGAAGATACAATTAAGTTTATAAGGAGTGATCGAGGAGGAGAATTTGATGGTGACTTTAGAATATTATGTGAAACCAAGGGATATGAACATAATTTTTTGGCTCCAAGAACTTCACAACAAAATGGTGCTGCCGAAAGGAAAAAACGAACTCTTCAAGAAATGTGTCGATCCATGCTAAATGAATTTTCACTTCCAAATTTTTTTGGGCTGAAGCCGTCAACACCACTTGCTATGTCATAAACCGGGTATATATCTTCGTTCTAAGTTAAATAAAACACCTTATGAGCTTTGGAAAGGAACAACTCCAAATATTAGTTATTTCAAAATATTTGGTTGCAAGTGTTTTATTTTGAATACTAAGGATCAATTAGACAAACTTGATTCTAAGGCCAATGAAGGAATTTTTATGGGGTATTCGACTAAGAGTAAAGCATATTGGGTTTATAATATAACAAGCATGGTGGTCGAGGAGTCCACTCACGTCAAATTTAATACCTAATGATGAAAGTGATGAAGAAGATGAAATTGACCCAATTGTTCCAAATGATGCTCAAAGTGATCAACCCTCCACATCAAATGATCAACCTTCAATTTTCGATGTTACAGAAGAAGAAAAAGGTGATAATTCGGATCTTCCCATTGCATTAAAATTCAAAGGAGATCATCCAAAAGATCTCATTATTGGGGACCCTCTAGACAAAGTCATGACTAGAAGGAAATTTACCGAGAAAGCTCTTATTTCTCAAAAGGAGCCAAAAAATGCAAAGAAAGTAATTGAAGATGAAGATTGGTTTCTTGAAATGCAAGAAGAGTTGAACCAATTTGAAAGGAATAATATTTGGGAATTGGTACATTGTCCTCCATCACAAACGATAATTGGCACAAAATGGGTATTCCGAAACAAACTCGATGACCAAGGCAACATCGTTCGAAATAAGGCAAGGTTAGTGGCTCAAGGGTATTTTCAAGAAGAAGGTATTGACTATGGTACGTTTGCATTCTACAGAATGCCATTCGGATTATGTAATGCACCCACAACTTTCCAGCGCTGCATGATGGCTATCTTTCATGATCTAATTGAAAATATTATGGAGGTATTTATGGATGACTTCTGTCTTTGGAGATTCATTTGATTATTGCCTTCACAATCTTTCTTTAGTGTTGCACAGGTGTGAAAAAATTAATCTTGTTTTGAATTGGGAGAAATGTAACTTTATGGTACAAGATGGCATTGTACTTGGCCATCGAGTTTCTTCTGCAGGTTTAGAAGTGGATAGAGCAAAGATTGTGGCAATTAAGAAACTCCCACCACCGACGAATGAAAAATCAATCAAAAGTTTCTTAGGGAACGCCGGTTTCTACAGAAGGTTCATTCATGATTTTCTAAAATCACTAAACCTTTGAGTCAATTATTAGAAAAATATATTGCTTTCAATTTTTCCAATGATTGTTTGCGAGCATTCGAGATTTTGAAGAAGGCGTTAGAGAGTGCACCAATTCTTTTAGTCTCGGATTGGAATCAGCCATTTGAGCTAATGTGTGATGCTAGTGACTTTGCAGTAGGGGCAGTTCTTGGTCAGAAGAGAGAAAAGATATTCAGAGCCATCTACTATGCGAACAAAACATCGGATGGTGCACAGCAAAATTACACCACCACTGAGAAAGAGATGTTGGCGATTGTATTTGCATTTGACAAATTCTGATCTTATTTGATTGGGACAAAGACGATAGTCCACACAGATCATGCAGCTATCAAATATCTATTTGATAAGAAAGATACAAAGCCAAGACTGATACGATGGATTCTCCTATTGCTAGAATTTGATGTGGAGATTAGAAATAGAAAGGGATGTGAGAATGAGGTGGCAGACCACTTATCTAGGCTTGATATAAAAAGGATGAGAAAGAGGGAATAGAGTCGATCAAAGAAGAATGGCCAGATGAGCAACTTTTATTAGCACAGGAAACATTCCCATGGTACGCAGACTTTGTAAATTATTTGATAGCGGAAGTTTTGCCTCCAGATTTATCCTCATATCAGAAAAAGAAAGTTCTCCATGATGTCAAGTTTTATATGTGGGATGATCATTTTCTCTTTAAGAGGTGTGCGGACATGATCATTAGACGATGTGTACCTCAAGAAGAATGGGAAGGAGTTTTACAACAGTGTCATTCCTCACCTTGTGGGGGACACTTTGGTCCGACACGCACTGTTGTGAAGGTACTACAAAGTGGGTTATATTGGCCTACTTTGTATAATGATTGTTATTTGTATGTGCAACAGTGTAATAGATGCCAACGGATGGGGAACATATCTAGATGACATGAGATTCACATGACAAATGTGATGGAAGTGGAATTATTTGATGTGTGGGGGATTGACTTCATGGGTCCCTTTCCATCATCTTTTGGCCATCTATACATTTTACTCACAGTGGAGTATGCGTCCCGATGGGTAGAGGCAATTCCTTCACAGACAAATGATGCACAAGTAGTAATGCGTTTTTTAAAAAAAAATCACTCGATTTGGAACCCCGAGCGCTATGATTAGTGACGGGGGATCACATTTTGTGAATAAGTTGATGAGCAACCTACTTGCAAACTATGGTGTTAAGCACAAAGTTGCAGTGGCATACCATCCGCAAGCAAATGGGCAAGCTGAAATAGCCAATCGAGAAATTAAGCAAATTCTAGAAAAGACTGTGAACATAAATCACAAAGATTGGTCTATGATGTTAGATGATGCTTTATGGGCATACTGGACAGCTTTCAAGATGCCTTTGGGAACATCTTCATATCAGCTGTGTTCGTAAAATCATGTCACTTACCCGTGCAGTTAGAACATAAAGCATTCTAGGCGGTAAAGAAGTTGAATTTTGACTTCAAAGCAGCGGGTGAAGAGAGGCTACTACATTTAAATTAGATGGAAGAAATCAGAGATGAGGCCTATGAGAATTCTCGTATTTACAAAGAGCGTACTAAGAAATGGCATGATAAGATTATTAAGAGACGAGAGTTTTTACCAGGTGAACAAGTCTTCTTGTATAATTTACGTCTTAAACATTTTCCTGGAAAACTCAAATCTCGGTGGTCGGGACTGTTCGTAATTAAGAAGGTATTATCATCCCTCGGAGTAGTGGAATTATTGACACGGGATGGAGAGACATTTTTAGTCAATGGTCAAAGGATTAAGCATTACTTCCATAGGAACCAAAAGGAGGAGGTGACATACATCACCTTGAGGGATCCTTGATCGAAACATGCAGGCGTCAAGCTATAGACGTTAAATTTAGCGCTTATAGGGAGGCAACCCAATGATTTGTTGTTGTTTTTTTCTTCCTTATTTTGTTTGATTAATTAGATAGGATCTAACTTGTTTATTTTGTTTTTAAAAAAAAGTTCAAAAAAAAAGTCCTTCGACTTGACGCACGGCAGACCGTGCGCGTACGCGCACGGCCTGTGCGCTTGTGCGAAGAAAAAACGGACTCTCGACTTGATGCACGGGAAGCCCGTGAGTCTGTCCGACCTGCTCAGTTAAAAATGGGGTTGGAGGTGTTTTCATTCATTGAAACACACATCTAATCCATAATCTCTCTATACATCTCTACATCCCTTCCATCTTTGAAGAAATTCGATCTTTCTAAGTGATTTTCACTCAAAATCTTTCATCCCCACCACACACTCTACACAAATCACCATTAAAGTTGAGTTTGAGTTTGAGAATTTTGAAGAAAGGCACCTAGGGCTAAATTTCAACCTTGTTGCTAAATCTTGGAGATTTCGGTAAGAATTGCACTCTCTCTTTGATTTTATTGCATGATATGCATTGGAGATTAAAGTTTGGTGAAATATGTGATAGATTTGTCATGATTTTCTTTGAATATTCTTTGGGACATTATATCAAACATTTGGTATACATCTTGAATTGGTGAAGATAGTTTGAATTCTTGATCGTGTTATGCTTGGTTATTGATATTTAGAGTATACTTGACTATGAATTCTCCATAATTGTATTGAAGTTGAAAAAAAATTGGATTAGTCCTTGATTTTAGACTTGTGGAGATGGGAAATTATACTCTTTATGGAAATTGAACAATAAGCATTATTTCACCATTTTAGATAGTTGTTGCTGAGTTTATCCGAAGTTTAGGTACAATCTTGTACGAGTTGAAATGGCAGAAAGAAGAAGACGACAGAGAGAAAGATCCCAACGAGACATTGATCCTAATAGTCCTGAGGCATACGGAGTAGAGCTAACAAGGGACGAGCATATAGAAGCCTGGAATAGGTTGGTGAATCGTCCAATGATCCCAACTCGTTATGCCGATGATGAGTGTACTCAAGCACTTGGGATACCCGAGGACGTTTGGACAATGTTCGAGAGGGTTGGATAGACTAGGTTCATGAGTGGGCGATGGTCAACATATAGAAGTCTCACCTTGGAGTTCTTGAGCACCCTCGAGGTGTTAAGAATTCCCTCCCCCCAGGGGAGCCTTATTTGATCAGATTCCAACTGGGGAATATAAGGAGACAACTCTCTATTGCAGACATGAATAATGTTTTGGAGGTGCCAGTCAATGGGGCATATATGCCTCCAGTGGAATATAATCAACAGTCTTTCTGGAGAGCGCTTGTGGAGATCCCTAAAATGGGAATACGGGTCTATGAGGCAAGGTTGGCCAAGATATCTTGGGTAGGAAATTCGGTGTTTCGATACTTACGGAGAGTTATCCCATCGTCGATCTTAGCTAGAGAAAACAACGGGGTAATGAGTACCAGAGAATTATTTCGGATATGGTGTATGTTTTCGAGCACACCATTCAACACGGCGGCATACTTCGTTGACCAACTAGACACTGTTGCTACTCAGAGATCGGGCAACATCATGATTGGAGATATGACTACCCCTATCGCCCGATTCTTTAATGTCAATGTTCGGACTCTGGACCTGATGAATGGTGAAAGGAGGATCAGTCCTGCCGTATTAAAGACGATGAGGATCATCACGGAATAAGAGGGTGTGTATCTCTTCCAACAAAGAGTCGGCAATCCATTCCCTTTGCCCAACACTCTCTCACCACTGTTGATAGCATAGAGGATCGATCAAACTTTCTATTAACCTCATATATGCATGAACAAGTAATACAACGAATGCTCGCGCGAAAAAGGAGACGAGTACCCGTGTTTCAGGGTGAAGAGAAGTTGGTAGAAGAGGAGATGGATTATGTCGGCAGACAGGATCCTATACAAAGGAACGATGACATCCTGGAAAGTTCCCATCGAGGTGCGAATCTTGCGAGTCATGACATAAGTGATAGGTTGTTAGCCTTATAGGAGAGAGTCCAGCTGCATCACGAAGAGTTTATGGCATTCCGAACAGAACACCAGCAGTGGACCATGGCATCTGACAGGTATCAAGAGGAGCTCCTCGAGATTATGAGGCAAATGACCTAGTGGCATTTATCTCAAAGCCACTATCCACTGCCACCACCTCAATGAGTTAATAAGTTGTCTCTACGTTTCTTTTACATTTAAATTCTATATTATCACATATGCACGATATAATTTCATTCAAGTTTGGGGGAGAGATAGTTATTTTGATCTAAAGTAAATTGGAGAGATAATTTTTTTTTGCATTTCATGTAGTTTTGCATGTAGAGCACTTAGGTTCCATTGCATTAGAAGCATGTTTATAGTTTTATCACGTTTATTACTTTCGTAGGTTCTTTTGGAGAGAGTAAACTATGGTTCGATCTTGTGTGATGTGATTTGAGCAGTTATTTTGCAGAATCCTTGTGTTGTGTTGATATGGTGTTGAGTGTGAATTGACTAAGATGATAATTGATGATATTGAGCATGTGGATATTGAAACATGGATTTTATGCTTTGATTTACGGATATGCAAGCCTATGAGCTTTTGAGCCTTTACTGCTTTCATTATATGCACACTTGTTTTTTTTGTTTAGAGTGTATCATTCATGTTGTTAGAACTCTAGAACTTGCTTTGTTATCTCTGTCAAGACCTCATGTTGTATGCAATTTGTGAAAGTGGTTTAAGACCATTTTTGTTTAGCCTTTCAAGCCTTTAGCCTACCCAATGATATTTAATTCCCTAGTTAACTAATTTGAGCCTATTGCCTTAGTTTTTGATAGCCACATTTTGAGCCTTGACTTGATATATCTTTTGTCCTAAACTTGAGCTTATAGAATTGAGTAAGTTGGTTGAATGAGAATGAAATTTTTAAAATCGATAATGTGGATGAATTTGCAAGAGTTGGTTTATGGGAACAAAAAAATAAAAATAAATGTACTCTATGATTGGATTTGCTATGTGTGATCTCGTAGGTTGGGTTCATAATATGATTTGAAGAAAGTTCAGTGTTGCTAAAGAAAAGGCTATGAAGAATTGTTGAAAAAAAAGGGTGGTTTGAGAAGCTTAGGTTACTATTGAGTTCATTAGTTGGTGCTTCTTATATGGGATTCATGGAATTGACTGAGATTATTCTTACCATTCTATATGCTCGAGTTTGAGTCACTTAACCATACTTTCCTACCCTAACCAAAGAGCCTTCATTACAACCGAATGATAAAGCCCTTTTTGATTCATGAATTGCATACACTTTAGTGGTAAAGATTTGAGACGATTTGCAAGCCTATGGTAGTTCTTCATCGTTGAATTGATTTGACCATAAACACGTCCTTTATACATTTGAGGAGTGAGATTCGTAAATTCAAAGCATTTGCCATGATTATATTGAAACATGTTTTATATTGGAGATTTGAAGCTTCATTGATTCATTACTTGATATCCATGGATAAACCACATGAGTTCTTGGAGTTGATGTTCTTGACTGTGCACATTTCATTCCGCCCACACGTGTTTTTTGATTTGAGTAGCGTTGACCGGGAATGTCAATAGTCTATGTTTAGGGGTTTGTTAAGTGTGAGTTTTGCATGTATTTTGGACATGGTTTTGACTTAAATGAGATGATAAACATGTATTAACATAGTAATAAGGGTTATGATCTTAATATTTGGAAAACACATTACGCTTTGCTCGTTTGCAGGAAAATTACTATTTTTGTAGCACTTTTATGGCAATTGGGAGCATTGCAGCTATTAGAATCCTTGTGAATCGTGGAAAGTTATGTAAAACAACAATTACACGAAGTAAGGAGTTAAACCAAGAAGAAATCACCAGAATCGGGCGGAAAATTACCGCGCACGGGCAGCCCATGCGTGTGCGCATGGCCCGTGCGTGAGGTTGAAAGCCAGGCAGGAGGTTCGGCAAAACGCATGGGCAGCCCGTGCGCCTGTGCGGGTTAAAGTTGGTAACTTTGACTTGACGCACGGGCAGCCCGTGCGTTTGTGCGGATTTTGACAGTTTCTCTTTATATCCAATTAGATTTCATCCTACGAGGGTATAAATTGATAGGAGGTGGACCCAAATGAGCACACACATACTTTTACCCTAGAAAACAGACAAAATAGCATCCGTCTTCAAGAGAAACCGAGAGAAAAGTCAAGATCGCATCCACGCTTGAGGATTGAAGATTGATTGAGAGATCCATCGATAACCCTAAGTTTTCCTTCTATATTGTATTTTATTTTGCATCTAGTTGATATGGATTTGAATAATTTGTTTATGAATTCTTCTTTTCCCAAGTCTGGCTAAACATCTTGTGATTCCGGGGCTTGGGAGTAGGTTAATTTACTTCTTGTTGGATGATTGATTTTAATTGAAGTTATATTTTGAACCCTATTCGAGTACTTTGATTTATTGTTTGTTTTATCATTTGGCCAATGATTTAGCATGTTTGATGTGTTGATTCATAAATCGAGAGATGAGCTTCTATACTAGATCTTGAGTACTTGACATGAATATATTGCATGATTGTGAAGTCTGTGATTATTTGTGAGGATTTTTTGATCTTTTATGCTTTTGGGAGTTGGTTATTCTATGTTGAGTAGAGATGCTAGCATAGCTAATCCAATCAACATGTTTATTTTGTCTCGAGAGAGAGAATAAATAACTTGTGTGATCATTTTATAGGGAAGATAGATAATAACTTTGGTTTGATTGATCTGATAACAAGAGAGTGATTGACTGAAATCATAACCCTGGAATCCATCCATTTGCTTGATCTTTTCACTTGTGATTCTTTGCTTTGTTAGTTTTATGGTAGAATATTTCTTAGTTTTTATAAATCATAAATCACAATACGATCGTCTGAATAAAAACAGTGCTATTATAATCTCAATACTTAGTGCATTAATTTATTAGTCCTTGTGAAATCGACCTTTCTCACCATATCTATTAACTAAGTTGTTCACTTGTGGTTAAGCTAAAAAAAATAGGCGAACAATCGTCTTGCAAGATCTCAGTTTATGCAGAGTGAGAATAAAGTCTATGGTGAATGGGATAACTTTGGAGAATTTCGGTTCCATCTAAGATTAAACATTTTGCTTGGTGGGCTTGTAGGGAATGTCTCCCTACACATCTAAATTTATGCCGCAAAGGTATGGATGTTCCTTTGGTCTGTAACTTTGTAGAGAGAATCTGGAAAATACTTGGCATGTTCTTGTATCTTGCCCTTTTGCTACAAACTGTTGGGAAAAGAACTAGTCTGTTGAACAAGATTCTTTCCATCAAAGCAGAGTCATTGCACATGCTTTTCAATTTTTTCTCATGCTTCAAGAAAGAAGACGTTGCACTAATTTTGCTGGTTCTTTGGAACATTTGGAAACAAAGAAATGATGAGTTGTAGAACTTGTCTCATATTTCTCCAGAGTCGACTACTTATGCTGCGAAATCTTTACAAAGAAATGATTCAAGCAAAAATAGCAAGTGGTAGTATATATGCCCAACAATCATCGGATTCCAAATGTTTTTGTTGGCATAAACCACCATCCCTTTCATTATGTAATGTTGATGCAACGAATTTTTGGAAGGAGATTTTGGTTGGTTTTGGTATGGTCCTTCGGAAAGACTTGGAAGAATACATTGTCCATCACACTGTATGAAATTCCTAGTGTGAAGGAAGCTGAAGCAATTATGGGACTAAAAGAAGCATTATCTTGGGTTAATGATCTACATCAATGAATTTGAGACCGATGCTAGAATTGTGGTTGATTCTTAAAGGAAGCTCCTTGTTTTTCTGCAAGTTGTATTTGTAGAGAAGCATATATGGTCACGCATAAATTAACGCATATCTCTATTTTTAATAATATGGTGAACTCTTTATTATATCTAAAATTTATTTGGAATGTATTTCCAGACAATTTAATAATTCAATCCCAAAATGACAGCTCTACTCTATAGGATAAAGGATGGCAATGATCATCTTTAATTTAGACCCACTTCATTTGCAATAGAGTTTTCAAATATGGATGGCAATTTGACCCATCCCGACCATAACCCGTTCTGGCCCCCCTATTTGGGCTTTCTCATCCCGTGATCCACAGCGGGGCAAGACGTGTCTGGTTATTATCTCTTCCCTATGTGTACTCTACCCACCACATTGTAGCATTTTTTTGTTTTTCAATATATTTAATATATTGTTTACATATTTAGTAATTAATATTATATCAAACATATATACGCTGATAATGACACTTTTTGTAAATAATATGTATTAATAATACAAAATATAAGATAAAAAAATTTATTAATCATTCAAAATATAAGATGAAATCCTATAATAATAAAATATTATTCTACACGAGTCGACCCCTCTGTTATTCGTGGTGGCTCGACCCGCCCCGTGGAGGTGGACAAGGCGGGTCTCGGTTTTCAAGCACCCGGGCCACCTCATTAGCATCCCTATTTTTAAGTATAAAAATGTTAAGGGCCATTTCAGTTTTTTCCATTTCTATATTCATCTAGCCCAATACCATCCTCTATATATTTAAAATCCCATGTGATATTATTTTATATACATATATATATATATTTAGAAAATTTAATGATATTAATTTTTTTAATTTATATTTTTATATTTTTTATAATTATAAAAATTTTCTAGGAGGTCCAAATCGTTGAATTATCGAATTTGAATCAAGAGTATATCCTAATCCATGTGCATGTTTGGGAGTAATTTTGAAATATAAGTCCATCCATAAGATTGGCTTTTAGTATGGACATTTTAGAAAAATGCTTTTGTAGTGATAAATGTTTGGTAGAATGTACTTTATTGATCATCCATTGAAGTGCAATGAAGTGCGTGTTAAGACCATTTATGTAAAAGTTCATTTAGAAAATAGACTTCCTGACAAGTGATTTTCAAAAAGTCTCTAATTTTGGCTTCGATATGGTGATATTTTTGGAGAACTGACTTATTAAAAAGACCAAAACGTTCATTCAAATATAACCATCAAATAACTATTATTATAGAAAAATGACTTTCAGATCCAAAAGTTCATTTGAAAATTACTCCCAAGCATTTGAAGTCACGGGATTGTACTTTTAAAAAAAATAAACTTTTAGAGAAGTGACTTATTTCTAAAGTCCATTTAAAAAAAAAAAAAAAAAACCTACAAAACACATTAGTTTTTTCTAAATGAAATTCTATATCAAAATGTCCATTTTAATAAAGCCACTGCTTTGATAGCTCTGCCTACTACGCATCACGAGCAAAATTAATTAATTAGACTGTTATTTTGGCAGTTTTTGTTGATTAAAAAATATCAATTACAACATCCTTTGCTTTTGAGCCGAAAGAAAAAAAGGTTAATTGCATTATTTACCTTAAAAGAAGGGAAAAACATTCTAAGAAACAAGAGAATTATTATTTATTGGTATTAATTAACTTAGCTAGTTTGGTCTAAGGAAAGAGCAAAAGCAGTCTTAAGCTTTCTAAAATTAAAAATTTTAATTAAGTGATTGTTATTTTTTTCACATAATTAACAATCAAATTCTCCCTTAAAAAGTTTGGAGAAAGAGCACACAAGCATAAAAGATATCATACCGACCCATGAAGAAAAGAATAGCTTTTATTAGTTAATAATTTAGTCATTTAGTAAAGAATACATTAATTAATCAATCCATTAATGAGTTAAAAGTTAGTTAATCTTTAGTGACATCTGCCCGTCACTTGTACAGTCATTAATCATTATCGCTTCTTGATTATAAAGATTAGTATTGCTTGAGAAAGTATTTTTTTTTTTTTTGAGAAAGACATCAACTGCATTAATAGAAAACATAGTCAGGAGGGTTTCTCCTGATCAATAATATCCGTTACATGGTTCGGGGTTTCTCCCACAACTGAAATAAAACTAGACAAACTAAAAGCATACCGAGCTAAAAAGTGTGCCGCGGCATTTCCCGAGCGTTTAACACAACTAGGAATTACAGATTCAAAAAAAGGAAAAACATCCAGAATTTCAGAAATAACGCCACCAAGGTAAGAGAAGTCGCTCTCCTTCTGCTTCAGCCTGTAAAAAATTGTCGTACTGTCCATTTCCACGATCACTTTCCTGAGTCCCCTCTCTTTAGCGAGTTGTAATCCGTCCAGACAAGCAAGGGCCTCCGCCACTTCGACTTCCAACGATTCAGACCTCAGCCGGTACATGGTGTATAGCTTATTTCCCCTGCTATCCCGTATGACTGCCCCCGTGCCCGTTCCAGCGTTTGCTTGGATCGACGCGTCGCAATTTATCTTCACGAAGTCTCCATCCGGAGGGCGCCAATTCTCCGAGAACTCCTCTGGTCTATGTAGGTTGACCTTTGTTCCTTCTGCAAACACCCTGTGGTACTCCGAAAGATGGTGGCGAGCAAGGTCCAAGCAGGTTTTGTGATCGATGCTTTTATTCTGAAAGACCAGGTTGTTTCGTGCATACCAAGTAACCCATAAGATCATAGCAAATAATTCCTGAAACTCCTGGTCATGTACGTCCATAATGGAAGTGATCCAGTCCGCAATGGTTCCATTTCTATTCGTCGAGTTGGTGTTTAAACGGAGTGGTGAAGCCGCCCAAAGGAAGGAGACCCAATGACAGTCTCGAAGCGCGTGTTCGAGAGTTTCAGTCGCGGCACCGCACCGTCTACACCATTGGTCGAGAGACGCTCATCTATGCACCAAATTTGATTTTGTAGGAATGATTCCATGGATGCACCTCCAGATAAAAAGTTGCACTTTTGGGGGAACCCGCAATTGCCATAGCCAAGTCCAGATTTTTTTCCGCCCCCCCGAAGTCGACGGGCAGTCCATATCCATGTCGTTCAAGGCTTTCGAGACCTGGTAGCCAGACTTCACCGAATAGACTCCATTTTTCGTGTAGTGCCATACCATTCGATCTTGGCAGTCCATGCGGCGGATTGGAATGGTCTTGATTGCTTTAACCTCTTCCACCTCAAACATATTATGCAATAACGTGTCATCCCAGGTTTTTGTCTCCCAGTTAATGAGATCGTTGACCATCATGCACGTTCGATTCACATTTGTTTGTCCCACGGCACGATAGAGGGGTCGGTCTGGGATCCACGGGTCCTCCCACACTCGGACTTTTGTGCCATTCCCAATATTCCAGCGGTATCCGTTGAGCACAATTTTCCTGCCCGCTACTAAACTTCTCCAAGCAAACGATGGATTATAGCCTATAGGAGCGTCAAGAAAAGAGGTGTTCGGGTAGTACCTCGCTTTCAGTGTTCTGGCCAACACCGAGTTTTCATCTTGCACAAGTCTCCAGCATTGTTTAGCTAGTAGAGCTTCGTTGAAGCATTTCATATCTCTAAATCCCAATCCTCCCTCGGATTTAGCCCGGCTCAATTTGTTCCAACTACACCAGTAGATTCGGTGCTCGTCATTTTTTTGGCCCCACCAAAAATTGCTCACCAAGGAGTTTATAGTGTTACATATGGAAGTCGAAACTAGGAAGCAACCCATAAGATAAGTAGGAATAGCTTGGGCCACCGATTTCACTAGAATCGTTTTTCCGGCAACAGACAAAAGGCGCCCCTTCCAATTTTTCAGTTTCTTGCGAACTCTGTCCACGACCCCATCGAAAATTTCCTTCTTTGTACGCCCAATGACAGTGGGGAGTCCCAAGTAGATTGCATGTTTATCTACCAAGGTCACCCCAATGTGGTTAGCCAAAGCGTTTCTCTTTATCATGTTCACGCCTTTGCTAAAGGAAATTTCCGATTTTGTCATGTTTATTCGCTGTCCCGACGCAGCTTCGTAACCTCTGATAACGTCTCTGATTGTGTCTATCTCTTGATCAGTTGCACGTCCAAAAATGATACTATCATCGGCAAAGAAAAGGTGTGAAATCGAAGGCGCGCTACGACCGATCCATGTACCGTGAAGGAAACCATTGTTCTCCGTTTTTCTTATTAGAGCTGAGAAAGCCTCTGCACAAAAAAGAAACAAATACGGAGAAAGCGGGTCTCCTTGTCGAAGCCCACGAGAAGGATAAAAAGTTTCGCCCAGTTGGCCATTAAGAAGAATAGAGAAAGACATAGATTCCACACATCTCATGACCAAATTAACAAATCTAGCATTAATACCAATTCTTAACATGACATTTTTCAAGAACCTCCATTCAACGCGATCATAGGCTTTGCTCATATCAAGCTTAAGGGCAAAAGATCCTTTGTTTTTCGCTTTATTATGTTTCATAGCATGAAAAATTTCAAAAGCAAGCAATGCGTTATCAGTAATAAGTCTGCCAGGGACGAAAGCGGACTGAGTATGGTAAATAAGGGCGGGAAGTATTGGTTTTAGTCTATTAGCAATCGTTTTAGTGATTAATTTAAAAATCACGTTACATAAGCTGATAGGCCTAAAATCAGTAACAAGTTCAGGCTGTTTATTTTTCGGGATTAAAACTATCAGAGTATGGTTAATATCTTTTGGGTTGGAGTAACCATTAAGAACATCAAGAATAACAGGGAGAATATCAGACTGAATAAGTGGCCAAAATTTCTGAAAAAAGACAACAGGCATACCGTCAGGACCCGGGGATTTTGTGGGGTGCATTTGGGAGAGAGCTATTTTCACGCCCGCCTGCGTAAAGGGCCTCAATAGGGTTTCGTTCATGTCTTCCGTCACTTTTGTTTCAATAGCATCAATGGCCCTGTCCATATCCAGTTGATTGTCCGCCAAAAATAAGTTCTGGTAGTAGGCAAGGAAAGATCTCGCTATGGTGTCGTCTGTTTCTGCCCAAGTGCCATCCAGAATTTTTACACGATGAATACGGTTTCGGGTTTGTCTGCCCGATGTCGTTTTATGGAAGAACGTTGTGTTTTTGTCCCCATCTCTGATCCAGTTTGTACGCGCCCGTTGATGCCACATTTTTCCTGTTTTTTGTAGAGTGTATCCAATGCAGTCTCCATCCGTCGTCTCTCATCAAGTTTTTGTGGTGACAGAGTACCTGCCGACTTTTTCAGAGATTTTTCACATTGTTTAGTCTGGTGTCCCACATTGCCAAAGTGAATCCTTTCCCAGACCACAAGCTCCTCGCCACACTTTAGAATTTTATGTCTGACTGCCATGATGTTCGTCGCTTTATTGTCTTTGTCCCACGCTTTTCTCACGACTGATCGACACGTTTCATCCAACAACCACATCGTTTCAAAACGAAAAATTTTTCGTTTTTTCCGTTTGCGATCTTTGCCTTCCCAGCCACCTCTACGCCAGTTGAGGAGAATTGGAGAATGATCGGACGCCAGTCTAGGTAGATGTTGTATCTGATAGTGAGGATATATTGCCACCCAGTTCAAATTCCCTATACACCGGTCTAACCTTTCTTGGATATTATCAGCTCCCGTTTGTCCGTTCGTCCAAATATACATAAAACCTTGAAACCCCAGGTCATCTAGTTTTGCCGTTTTGAGTGCTTGATTGAAATTATCCATGTTCGGTCCATATTTCTTCCTGCCACCTATTTTTTCGTAACTAAAAAGAACTTCATTGAAGTCTCCTATACACAGCCATGGGTCATCACTATGGTTCGCCAATTCCGAAATAAGATTCCAGGTTAGTATCTTCTGTGATTCCTCCGGCCATCCATATATGCCCGTAAACCTCCACACATTATTACCATCTGTGATAGTCCCATCAATATGATGTTGTGAATCTGAGTTAAGACAGAAAATCAGGCTGTTGTTCCACAGAAGACACAGACCACCCCGTCTCCCCCCATGTGACTTATCACACTCCACGACATGCATCCCGTCAAAACCCAAATTTCTAACTGTCTCGGTTATTTCATCACTTCCTAATTTTGTTTCCATCAAGAAAACCAGAGCGGGATCTTTAGACTAAATAAGACGTTTAAGCGCACGAACCGTCGGTTGGTTCCCAAGCCCCCGATAGTTCCAACTGAGGCAACTCATTGTGTTCGGCGGGACTGCTCCTTTGCAGCCTCCGCCGATAAAACGAATTTGCAGGGTGCCTCAAAGAGGCCAAAGGGTTTCAGTTTTTTTGGGGAGTTATGGCTATTGGATGTTTCCTGATCGTGGGTAGGGTTTAGGTGACGTTTGAGGTTAGTTTTTGGGCTAGGGTTTGTGCTTTGGTTCATCTGGGGGGAGGGGTTGGAGTTGGTGGGGTTTTGAGTGCGACGTCTAGTGCGGGTGGGTTTTGGAGTTTGGGTATTGTGTTCCGTGGGTGGACTGGGGTTATCGTTTTGAAATGTGCCGCCACGCAGGGGGTGCGTTCCAGGAAAGAGTGGTGGTTTAAGAGTAAGAGTACATGGTTGTTGGAAGGTCTCATTCGGGGTAAGAGAGGGAAGCGAGTGGTGGTTGAAGTTGTTAATGGTATTTTGTGGGGCAGTATTATGGGGGATTTGTTGCATGGGTGTAGTATATGAGGCGACTGTGAGTGTGTGTGTTACCGTTTCGGAGTTGTTCGTCGATGGAGTAGAGGAGGTTTGGGAGTTGTTAGTGGATGGCGATATGGAGAGAGAGGTAAGGGCTACATTGAGAAATGGGTCAGTTGTGGTGGGGTTAGGGTTTGAGGTTTGGGCTTGTTGGATCGTCGGAGATGGGGGTTCAGAGGATTCCGGATTGTTGTGTTTCGATATGAGGTGTGACTTGGTGTACGTGGTATTGTCATGCATGGAATCAAAATCTAGATGTCTGCTGGCAGGGGTAGATGGGCATGACGGGGTGTCTCTCTGGGTAGCTTGACGTTTTATTGGGGATGCTTTAATTCATTCTTGTCGAAATCCTTATAGTTCTTTAGGTAGTGACCGATCATACCACAGCAGAAACAAAAGGTGGGAAGTGATTCATATTTCAGTGGCATGATACAAATTTTTCCTTTGATCTTGACCGTTATCGACCTGACCAATGGTTTGGTGATGTCGATAGAAACTTTAAATCTCAGAGATTTGCCAAAAAGACCCTCCATAGAGTGGTCCAGCATCTCCAACCTCCCAATTTGACTGGCTAGTAGAGTCGCGTACGTTGGATTCATGCATACTGTAGGAATGTCGTAAACCCGGATCCATAGAGCCGCCTCAGATACTGTCACTTCGGAGGGTTGTTCATCGTCTCCCAATTCTCTGATCGCAAAAAGTCCCCCCTCAAAGTGCCACGGTTGGTTCATAATCACCCAATCCCTATCTGCCTTATCTTCAAAACGAAACACGATGAGTCCTCGCCCCCATTCTCGTCCTGTAACTTCACTCTTTGTACGCCACGCTTTCTTCATAACTTCGATGAGGTAGAAAGGTTTCCAGTTTTTATCCGTAAATAATTTTCCAACCAGACAGAAAGCTTGTACAGTTGGGTGAGGGCTAGTTGTTTGGATCAGGTTATCAAGGTCTATGATGGGTTCTTCACCCTCCGTAAGGTTTGAGGACCCACCTGGCTCCATACTGCGTCTGGGATGAAAACGGATATGGACAGGTTCCACAGATGCCCCTGAAAACAAAAAACACGGAAAAGCAGATATGAGCAATGAAAGAAAAAAGCTCGAAGATACAAAACCCTAGTAAGAACTCCACAACGCAGGGTAAGACGAGAAAAAGGTTGGCTCGGGGTAAGACTAAAACTAGTGGGGAAATAGAGAGAGGGAACTAAAGGAAAAAAGGAAAAGGAAAAAAAAAACTAGAAGGGACCTAAAAAGAGCTGTTAAGTTAGAAAAGCTGGGATAGGGGAGAAAACTTCGCTACCAGCTATCGAGAAAACCCGCTACAAAACTAACGCACAAAGAACTATGAAGTGGGTGTGAGGAAAGTGGCCGAAATGACATGTGGGTGGAAGGAAGTGGGTGTCAGAGAATATTATGGGTGTGAAACATTCCCCTAAAAATGCAAAAGTAAGACTGACAGCTACGGCTTGACTGGATCCCACCAAAAGTGGTAGGAGAAAGAAAAAAAAGAAGGAAAAAAAAGGAACAACAGAAAAAGACTGGATCGAGAGAGAGGGAAGAGAAAAAGCAGGAGATGAAAAACAAACAATGGAAGAACTAGATAGCAATTGAGCTGAGGAAAGAAGAAAAGGAGAAAAATCGGCAAGAGAAGGATGAGATAGTGGGCGGGGGACAGGAGGAGGAGCGGCTGTGGGAGAGCAGAAACAGTGAAGGGACCTAAAGACGACGAGTAAAACCCGGACTAACCCTAGAAGGGGGCAGACTCTAGAGAGAGAACCAAACTCTCCATTAGGGAGAGAACTATCTAGCAGGGAGTTAGTATTGCTTGAGAAAGTTGGATCTTTTTTTTTTTTTTGATCGGTATGAGAAAGTTGGATCTTTATATATAAGCTTGTTGACCATGCAATTGATGGAAGAGTCATTAAAGGATGAAACCCATCCCTGAGGGCCTCCACTGCCCTTGCCCTAGATCTTTAAGTTTCGAATTGGGGCTTTGCCCCTTGATAATCTATGGCACATTTTTCAATTACTAGTAAGAAACATGTGCGTCGCACGTGATTCACATGACTTTACTAAAATAATTATATTATTTAATAATTTTATTGATTAATATTAAAATTTAAAAAGTGATTAGAAAGAAATAAATAATAATTAAATTTAAATATTATATAGTATTTAACATATATTTTGCTTTACTTTAATTATAGATTGATATGAATTGTTAAATAATTATTTTAAAGGACTCAATCCCACAAAATTTTTACAATTGGTATAACAACGAAATAAGTTTTATATTAGCTTATAATCACATTCATCGGTCTTTTATTTCATTTTTATGGCTAGAAAAGTGTTTTCTCTTCATGATTTTCGAATTCTTTTAGCATTGGATGCATTTTACATAACCAGACAAATAATTTAGCTTATAAATCGCAAGCTAATTATTAATAAATCACATGCAAGTTATCGCATTAATAAATTAATTAACTATATTTTATACCCAAATCCATTATAATATCATTATTTTATTTGTTATTGTTATTCAAATAGGATAAAATAAAATAAAGGTTAATCAAATTCTTATATTTCTTGTGCTTACTTCTTTTATTCTATCTCAGTTCTTCGATTAAAGAAATGTAAAAAAAATATAATATTATATATATGAAAAAAATAATATTTTATTTCAATTCTAGTAAGAAAGTCAATATTTTATATAACATTAACACTTAAACTTAAAGTTTGTAGTCGTCCTATTTTCATCGAGAGTCATGTATTAATAAAACTATGAAAAAGTGATAAGTCGAAATATGAGTTTTGAAACTCTATCCAATTGCACACAAAATATCTTCACTTAATAAATAATAAAACTAAAGACAGTCTTATGACAGAAAAAATAAGAACAATTTCCATGTGTCAATCTTCAATAATTAAATATAATACTAATTAACTTTTTTGTTTGAATTTCTTTTTGCGAACACTTAAGTTTTTAAAAGTTATATAATAAACTAAAAATTAATATAGTTTTTTAAATTGCATAAAGTATTAGAAAGATATGTTATAGTATTAGAGTTTGTAGTTTACAATTGAATTTGGCTATTTTGGTTATATTAAAATTTACTTAGTTGTAAAATTTGTGAGCCGTATAGTTATGAAAATTGCAATTATTCTTAATATACTGAAACTAATCTGTATTTGTTTAATGAGACTGTAAATTTAAAATTGACCTCATTTAATCTCGTTTACAAAAATCATATTATTTATTGTAAAATATAATTATCAACCCAATTTTTAGTGCCTTTATTGATACAATGGTATACAATACTTAAAATTTTGATTGAATTTTTGTTCAAATAAAAAAATATAGTTGCAAAAGATTTAGATATCAAGTGTTAAAACCCCCCTTAACTATTCACTTTCGCCTCCTTATGCCCGGAAGAATTCATATTACTTGGTACTAAACATGGTCACTTCACTCCAATATTATTATAGTTTAACACAATAAATTTGATACATAAATAGTATTTTGAATATTATATTTGTACCTAAATTAACATGTAATTTATGAAATATTAATCTTTGACATAAATACTATTTCATATTAAATAAGCTTAGTTTATTTATTTATTTTTTACAATTTCATATACACACAGTGACTTTTCATTTCTTATTCTTGTTTCAACTTTTTAATAATATTTGATTTTGTAAAAATTAGAATATTTATACCCAATTTTATAATAATTATATTTATGCTTGAATCTTTATAAGTCATACAGGTGTGCTTTTAAAATGAACTGAGATTATATCGAAAATGTCAAATTATACATATAAGTCATTTAAATTTTCTTTAGAATTTTCAATGTTGCAAAAATCGCTAGGCGATGGCCCAGCGCCTAAAAATAGTATTGTTTTTCTCATTTTTTTTAATTTTTACCATTTTTGGCGATTTTTTCCGCATAGGCCGCCTAGCCCTCCTAGGCGGGCGCCTAGGGCCGATTTCTGGTCGCCTAGGCTACCACCCCGCCTAGACATGAGCCTAGCCCGATTTTCGACTTGAACAATTTTTTTGGGCGATTTTAGCAAAATTGGATCGGCCAAGGGGCACTTAGGCCGATTTTTACAACACCGAAAATTCCCAGCTATGACCCACATATTTAACTATTTACTTTTATTTTTTCATATCTTTATAATATATTTCATTTGGTTTAATCATAAACTATCTGTATATGTGAGATTAACCCCCAAAATTATTTAGGTCAGTCTCAACTCATTAATTTCAAGTATATCCATTTATTTTTCAATATTTTTTATTCTTAGTTTTCACTCTAATTTGTTGTAATTATTTAATTTACTTAGTCTTTTTATGAATGTAATGTTAGTATCTGAACTAATATATAATTTGTAATATATTACTTTCTCAATAAATGTCAAATTGTTACATATTAAACGACTTTATTTATTTTTTCGTTTGCATAGCATATATGATCATTTAGACTAATCAAATTATAGCTCATGTTTCACTCTTTCCCACCATTTTATTAAAATTTAATTATTTTGGTATATGTTTTTATTATAAATATGTATCATATTTATATTTTAAACTTATAAGTTTAAGGGTGTGATTTTCAAACGACATTCAAGTTTTATCACAAATGTCAATTTAATACATATGGATTTGATTTATTAAGTTTGTCTTCTACGTGTTTTTTTTCTATAAATTTATATATACAACTTTTAACACTTTTTTGCACTTGTTCTTAAAATTTGTAGGATATAAAATATTTGTAAGATTGAAATCATAATATTATCAAAAAATAATAAATTGGAAACTAAAACTTATAATGTTATATATAGAAAATTAACTAATAGTCATATTAACACATATAGTTAAAATTTCAAAGGTAACTTTTTTGCCGCGACAAACTTGTTTTAGTTCTTATTCACTTTGTTTTTATGTTAATGATATTCCTTTTATTTTGTACTTTTAATTTTACTGATATGGCTAATTAAAATAAAATATACATGAAATTGCAATAAAAATAAAATATGAAACTCTCTTGTTTTCAATATTATTGTTTTGACCACCATCAATAAATTAATTTTCAAATTGCATATTACTAATTGATGGAGAATTTTCCAACCATAAAGGAATTGTGTATTTTCTCTACTTTTTATTTATCATCAAAATCACATAAAATATTTTTTATTTCATTTTCTCTTATCATGTATATTATAATTTGATCTTTTTCTTATAAATTATAATAGACATATTTAATTACTGAGAAAATTTAAAAAAATATAAGAAATACACAATTTTGCATCATACTAAAAGTGTAATAGTTAAATTTTCTTCTATAACAACTTGTGTATATGTTTAGAACATATGGTTGAAGATTTTGAAACCTAGTTTAAATTTGAAATTGATTTTATAAGAAATTCAAAATGTTCTTAGTGTTATGATTAAAAAAATATATTTTCAGATTCTGAAAAATAAATTGGCTATAATGAACATCTCACATATAATTAAACAAAAAGTTTAAATAAATAATAAAACTATAGAAAAGCATAAATTCTTAATTTCTACATTGTGTTGAACTTTGTAATGTTAAAATCTTCTCATGTGAAGTCCTATATATGCTTATGACATATGGTTAGAAAGCTCTTGAAATCTAGGTTAATATGAAGCTAATATTATTTGAAAATTCAAAATTTTTTAAGAGTTATAGATGAAAGAATAAATATTTTTAAAGTGTAGAATATAAAAGGACACTTGTTTTATAATTGAATAAATAGAAGCTTAATAAATATCAAATTACTTAGTTATCCTAAAATATTACTATGTTCAAAGGATATTTTTGTCCAATAAAAAATTTGAATAAGCATTCACACTTTTAAGGTAGTATAGATATAGATATAGATATAGATATAGATATAGATAGATATAGATATAGATATAGATGTAGATATAGATATAGATATAGGTATAGATATAGATTAATAGTGTTCTAAAAATCGTTACGAAGGGGGACAATTCTTGACACGACACGATACTACGATACAAAATAGATACAAAAATAATGGATGAGTACGTTTAGCCTTATCATGCCCGGTGTCCTATAATCGTGTCGACTCGATAAGGATACAAAAAATTCGTGTTGTGTTCATGTAAACACGGTAAAATAACATATATAATGTTAACCTAATAAAGACTTGTTAATATCTGATTGACATGCTTTGCTTTCAAACATATATCTGATATGACACATTTACTTGTTAGTGACACGATAACCTGATATTTTGTGAGTTTTTATTGGACAATTTGTAGTTTGTATCGTGTAGTATCGTGACATTTGTTATCGTGTATTAATGTGTAATATTGTATCACTCAAACTTAATCAATTTTTTTTTTTACTAATTGTGTCAAATTTGTCGTGTCAACACGAAAAAATTCGTTTTCATATTCGTGTAAGCAGTCCCTTATCGTGTTGCGTTCGTTTTTGGGCTTATCTTGTCGTGTACTCGTGTTGTTTTCGTGTTGACATGAAACACGACATTATTACACGATTTATCACTCCTAGCGCTAGGCAGGTGAGGCCTGATCGGAAGAAATCGCAGGCAGCCAAGGGGAGCTTGTTGCCTAGATGAAAATTAGGCGGGGCTAGTAAATTCTAGAACAATGATTATTAATACTAGAACAATGATTATTAGTATTCCTTCATCGATATATTTCACAAATTCACAATAATTGAATGGAATTTATATGAATTTTCTTGCGGTATTACACTTTGTGGTTACATTCGTTATTTTATTTTATTTATTGTTTGCAGTGTGAGAAAAAAAGAATTTTATATTATTTTTAAAAGCCTCCAGCTATTTTTTTTTTTTTTTTTTATGAAACCATTCTATAATTCGTCTTTGTTAAATTTCTTGTAAAATAATAACTTATTTCCTTATTTAATGTTTAAATTAATATAAAATTTTGTTTTGAAAATAATTTAACTTAAAATAAATGAATGACTTATGGAAAATAAAAGGTATTTCTACAAGAAAGTTAGCAAATAAGAAATGATTATAAAATAGTTTTACACATTTTCTGCTAATTAAGTAACATATGTTGTTAATATGGAAAAATAATAGCAAAATCAAAATTAATTAACTAGTGAAACTTGAAGTAGAGATTCAACATTAACAATCATGCAATATGAGGGGTTCAAACAAACCATATGACATCCCCTCCAACCACTTGACGGAAGCTACGAATAAACGAAAAAAGTATAAAAGCAATACGAATCTTTTTAAACAAACATAAATTGTAATGAAAGGAGATAAATTTCAAAACTTAATAATATTCAACCAACCTAAAACTAATAACAAAACAAATATTTATAGGATTAAAGTCCTACAACAATGAAACTCCTAACTGTTGAAAACTCTTAAAAGATAATAAAATAACCTAATAAAATAATCTTAATAGATAATAAGATATCTTTAATCCTTATCTCCATCATTCTCTCCGGGGTCGAAATGATTCGTCCTCGGATCGGAAGGGAGATCATAAATAAAAAAATTGTCAACCCATGGAGGGGCGCGAGAAGTACGAGATGGAAAAATAGGGTGAATATTAAAATATATTTGAACTGTATCAATAAAAAAATAATCTAGGTCGAACGGTAGAAAATCATCTCCACTTTGCCAAATCAATGGTTAATTTCTAGTGCATCCATCGAACCAACCTGAAATGTGCCATTCATTTCGGAATCTAGGGACAACAACGAAAGAAGTAACATATCCATCATGAATTTTGTTCCTTATCCATGATGTCTTGTCGTTACTTGTTTTCTTTTTAGTTGTACATTGAAGATCCTCACCAACATTCTCAAATTCTTCATCGAAAATTGGTGGGTCATCATAAATATTGCAATCTTCTTCATCAAAAATTGGTGGGCCATCATAGCCACCATTATCCTCGTCAAACTGCAGAGAGTTTTCATAGCCAACTTCTGGAATAGTGTCTTCATATTCCTCATCAAAAATTGGTGGTCCATCATATCCACCATCTTCAATGTCACTTGAGAATAAAACATTCATGTCTGTTGAATTAGTTTCCAATGGGATGAACTAGATGGACACAATATTGCAGGCAAACTCACAACCATCAAGAAATCGTTTTTCAACAAGCCTCTTGATTTCTTGAAATTGGATGTGCACGATATGGAATTGTTTGTCAGCAAGTCGATATGCTGATGGATCTGCGCGGTGTCGTTTATGCGTTGTGGATTCGGTCTGATAACATGGTTCAGGGAGCATAGACTGGTCTCTGAATACCAATTGATGCAGACGGAAGCTACGAATAAACGAAGAACGTACAAAAGAAATACTAATCTTTGCAAAGAACGTAAATTTCAATGAGAAGAGATAAATCTCAACTTAATAATATTCAACCAACCTAAAAATAATAACAAAACAAATATTTATAGGATTAAAGTCCTACAACAATAAAACTCCTAACTATTGAAAACTCTTAAAAGATAATAAAATAACCTAATAAAATAATCTTAATAGATAATAAGATATCTTTAATCCTTATCTCCATCACCACTACTCCCAACTTATTAAATTAAAAAAAAAAAAAAAAAAACCATATGACAAATTTGAATTCTCATGCCTAGAAAACTTATATTGACTTACATTTACAATTTACAATTAGTTTAGGACTCGACAGTACAAAACCCCTTCACTAACAGTCGTGTTGCCTATGTTTTTGTAATTTTCTAAGATGAGATCTGCAAGAAGACTTTTTTACTTTTGAATGCAATTAATCAGATTCTCTCCACACACACACACACACACACACACACACACACACATATATATATATATATATATATATATATATATATATATATATATATATAGGGGGTTATATGAGACCACCTGATAGAGTAAGTTCATAGGAACCAATCCTAGCCACATATCTAGATTTTCTAATGGATGTGATTTTAGAGCTAAAATTACAAATTAAATGTTGGAAAATAGAGGGAGGGGTAAATTAGTAATCCTATAAAATTACCCAATATTCATGGGATTCTGTTCACATTATGATCACACAATCTCTCCAAATCTCACATCAAATTCAACGTGAACAATCTCATTCTCCTTCTTCTTCGAACAAATCTCAGTCACCTTCTTCTTCGAACAAATCTCAGTCACCTTCTTCGTCGAACAAATCTCAGTCACCTTTGCTTGTATAGAACACAGGCAATCCTTCCAAATCTCATAGCAAATCAATGTGAACAATCATCCATCTTCTTCTTCAACGCACTACTGTGAGAAATCATTCATCCTTCTTCTTCAACGCACTATTGTGTGAAAAAAATTGCAGACAATTTGTCATAGTTGCTAGAGCTCGACTTCAGTTCGAAGTTTGCTTATGAAGATGTAATTTGTTGCTTCTGTAGATGTGTCATGGTGCTTTTATATACCATTAACTACATAAGCAAGTCATAAGCAATAAACCCATACTACATAAGCAATAATCCTATACTACATAAGCAATAAATATACACTACGTATGCACCACGAATACATTAACTACATAAGCAAGTCATAGCAACAAACCCATACTACATAAGTAACGAATATACACTACGTATCCACCACGGATACATTAACTACATAAGCAAGTCGTAAGCAACAAACTCATACTACAAAGCAACAAGTCTATATTACATAAGCAACGAATATACACTACGTATGCACCACGAATACATTAACTACATATGCAAGTCATATGCAACAAACTCATACTACATAAGCGATAAACCTATACTACATAAGCAACGAATATACACTACACATGCATCACAGATACATTAACTACACAAGCAAGTCATAAGCAACAACCCTATACTATATAAGCAACAGAGAAATTTTTTTGAAACTGAAACGCTGGAGAGAGAGTATGCGTGAAGAGTGGGTGAAATCGCGTGAAAGAGGGAATGAAATCTCAATAACTGGTTCTATAATGCAAAATGACCACCCTACCCTTCTTAGTTGTTGAAACAAAAAAATAAACATAAAAACACCTTAAAAATCTGGACCACCCAAAATTGTTAATTTATGGTTAGAATGTGTCCTCATGGACTCACCTCAAGTAGGAGGACCTATTTGATCCATATCCTATATATATATATATATATATGTATCAGTATACATAAATTAATCTAACACCAAGAAAATATGTATGATAACAAAAAATCTTATCCAACACTAATATAAAGTTTGGATTAATTATCACATATGGCTATCTTTAATTGCTCAGGAGTCTTTTGAAGAAACAAAAGATTCATGATAAGCACTTTTTTGAATCAAATATTTTAGAATGAAAAATTCTCTACTTGAATGTGTCCTTATGGACTCACCTGAAGTAGGAGGATCTATTTGATCCATATCCTATATATATATATATATATATATATATATCAATATACATAAATTAATCTAACACCAAGAAACTATGTATGATAACAAAAAATCTTATCCAACACTAATATAAAGTTTGGATTAATTATCACATATGGCTATCTTTAATTGCTCAGGAGTTTTTGAAGAAACAAAAGATTCATGATAAGCACTTTTTTGAATCAAATATTTTAGAATGAAAAATTATCTACTTTTTACGGAGAAAAAAGAACACATAAAAAGGAAAAGAAATGGGTGAAAAGAAGAACAAGAATCAAGATTGTTTGGCTTCACCTGAAAATTCAATAATCAAATTACAAATTGCAAAGCTAAAAAATAATATCCATTCATAATGTCCATATTACTAGAATAACAAGTATCTCATTTTATAAAATATAAAAAAACTTGGATAAACCAAGTGTAGCATTTACATAACCAGCTAAAAATAAGCACAACTATTAACTATAGTTCGAGTGAGATGGGATGGGTATATTCAAAAATAAAAAACTTTTCCAATCTAGAGATTTTTGAAAAACTATAAAAGGGATGTTAAAATCAAACGTTTCAACCCATTAATTAAATTTTTTTGATGACCCATTCCACAGTATTCTACAATTATTACAGTGGATTACCACTACAAAAAAAACAAGAAAATTTCAACAGAAAAAATATGTTGGAATTTAGCCAATTATCGTTGGAATTATCGATTTCAACGGATATTCCAACATAAAATACATCGTTGGTAAAATGACCGTTGGAATAGCAAAATTCCAATGGAAAAATTTTCCAACGGTATTTCCAACGTTATTTATCCATTTGAAAATACAATTGGAAAAAACTCCAACATTTTTCCAACACTAATTCCAACAAAGTTATACCATTGGAATATATATAATTATTGGAAAAAGTTCCAACGGTTATTCCAACAGAGTTATACTATTGGAATTTAGTCCAATGATAATTCCAATGGTATATATTTGTTGGAATATTCAATCAATTTATCTCATTCTCTAATATCTTTAACTTCCCTGTAGGTCATCCATCATCAATTTGTCCCAAGTTAAGCACATTTAACTATTTAGTTTCAATATGATTGACTCCAGAAGAGAACATATATTTTGTTGATATGGATAATAATATCATATCTTTTAACCTTATTGAAATTTTCCAATGATATTGGAATTTCCAAAAGAATTTTCCAGCAACATGTTGTACCATTGGAATTTTCGTTGGAATTATAAAAACTCCAACATAAATTCCAACGATTAATTCCAACAATAAAAACTCCAATAGAAATTCCAACGATTAATTCCAACATTTGGTTTACCGTTGGAATTTTTGTTGAAATTTTCCAATTGTATGTTTTAGTGATAGAATTTCTGTTAGAATTTTTAAAATTCCAATAGTATTTCCAATGGTTTATTATTACTGTTGGAATCACTGTTGGAATTTTCCAATGATTTGCTGTGGTGTTGGAATTTCCGTTGAAATTTTAAATACCAACAGAAATTCCAACATTTTATACCAACGGTTTTGTTTACTGTTCGAATTTTCCAACGTATAATGTAGCATTGGAATTTTCGTTGAAGTTTTAAAAATTCCAACAGTTTTCTATTTCATTGGAATTTTTTTGTTGGAATTTGATTGTTTTCTTGTAGTGCACATATATGTAATATCGAGTCATTTTAAATCATTTTTTCAAATTTTAAATCGCTTATCACTCGATCCAATCACAAAATAATTATTTAGAGAGTTCTAGTAAGGTTAATGCATATATCAACACATTTGATAGAACTAGAGAATGTTTGGGGAAAAAAAAGGATAAACCCCATCTCTGATGGTCCCTACTGTTCTGCTCCTAGAGCTTCATGGAGGAGGTGAATCGAGGGATATGTCTCAACGAATCAAGGTCGTGAGCTACTTTAGACTGAGTCACCACACAAGAAATACTCTTACATCCTATTATAGAGGGATTCGAACCTCCACGCTGCGGGTGCCAGCGAAGCTGATATCACATCACCCAAATTCTTTACCAGTTGAGCTATGCCCCTGAGGACAGAGTGTTTGCAAAACTAAAGACATGTGATTGTCTGGTTCTTGGTCGGAAAAATAACTATTTTTTCGGTCTAAAAGTTTTTTCCGTCTAAAAATTAAGAATCATTTTTTTTGAGAGTTTGCAACACTCCCTAATGACGGTTAGAACCAAAAATGTCCAAAATTCAAAGTTTAAGAACAAAAAAATTAACTCGAAAAAGTGCAGGATAAAAAAAGGCGTTATAATAATGATATATGTCGTTAGAATATAGTTTTCCTATAGTACTATCTCATTTGGGACATTAATCATTATGTTTAAACAGTTTTGGTCCAATTAAAGACATGATTTCCCTGCAGATCTCACCCTGCTTAATTGTTTTCAATTACCTTTGCACAGAAGCAGAAACATGTGTGAGACAGTGTAAGATCGTGAGACGATCACATTTTTAGTGTAAAAAATGATATTTTTTGTGTAAAAAGAAATCTGTCTAATATACTAATTTAATTATATTTAGACAAGTATTACTTTGAACACTAAAATTATCACCGTTTCACAGTCTCACACTGTCTCATAAGAGACCTGTTATCATTTGATGAACACATAAACCATTTAAACTAGCCGTCACTCATACCACCAATTATAAACTTGCATCAACCACGAGCTTGTAGCTCAAGTGGTGTATCGCTCATCCATACAGGATTCAAACCCTGTATCTTTCAGTTTCTTTGAAATTTATCCCCTCTCCTCTAACCACTACTCCCAACTTATTAAAAAACCTATAAATTTACATCAATATATTCAAATTCAGCTCAACATAATCTTGATTCAAGACAAAATTTAATTTGATTCAAGTTTAATGCATTCATACTTTAAATTCATTTGTTTTTAAATGATAACTTTATAAATGCCGACATATGTATTACATGCTAATAACTTACACATTAAAGTTTAAAAATCCAGGCACCGGAAAAGAGCTGCAAGTGATGGTGCGTTCTACCTCTTATTTAAGAGGAACACTGAAATCGTTATTGCCGAGCATTTTCTCTTAAAATTTTCAATTATGTACAACATATTTCAAGATCTTGTAACAATTGGTCCCTTACAAAAATTCTATTACATTCTCAAAAATATGGCCATCACATGCCTAAAATACATAAGCCATACCAAAATGGAGGTGGTGTCTTAAAAAGAAAAAGAAAATAAAAAATTAACACCGCTTGTGTAAGTGGGAGTTTGGCAGAAACTCTACCCTTTGATTTTTTTTATGAAGAATAATTTCATTAATCAATTTAAACTAGCAACGCATGTACGGAACTTTTTAGGATTTTAGAAAAGATACTCTTCTCTCTCCTCCCAAATTTTCATGATCGACACATCTTGATCTTCTTCAAGAAGCTCAATTTTTCTTTTTCCCCTGATTACGAAATCTCATAATTCTTCCATCCCTTCTTCTAAGGTTTTACCAAAGGTTTCCCCTAACACTAATTACTCACGAGAATGGTGGAAACAGTTTCTTTTACTACATTTTTTGATCCTCCTACACAAACGTTTCAAACTGCTGCAAGAATTGATCAAGGAAATCACGATTTGTTACATTCCACATGTTTTACTCAAGTTTTGGATCATCCTGTTGATTATGCTTCCAAGATTCTCAAGAACCATCCAAGAATAGATCCAGATTTTCAAGAAACGGCTGTGAAGAAATCTTTTACAAAAACGGTGCACTCCGGGGAGGATACAATTCCAGTTAAGAAATGAGATTTTTATTCTATAATGATGGATGAAGGGATTTATTATCAGCGTACAGCGGAGTTACGTGATTCATTAATCGGACGACTCCTACTTCCAAAAGGGGCAAAGCCGTGCACGTTAGAGGCGCTCAAATCGAAATTGCATGCCATTTGGTGAATAAAACATGCTTGGCGATCGGTACCACTAGGTAAGGTTATTTTAGTTTGCAATTTAATGATATAGTTGACGGTAATCGTGCTTTCATTAAAGCTTCATGGAATTTAAAGCCGGGTACAATTCACATCACTAATTGGATCCCGGATTTCAATCCTTATAAAATTAATACTTCTATGGCACAAGTCTGGGTTCGGATTTATGAAATAAGTATCGAGTATTGGCATCCATCTTTGATTACGAAGATTACAAGTGCGATAGGTACTCCGATCCAAATTGATGGTCATTCGTTTCTGAGGAGGTGGGATATTTTGTTCGAGTGTTTGTTGAACTTAATTTGAATAAATCTCTTCAGGAATTTATTATGGTTGAAAGGGTGGGACATTGCTATGTTGTTTCGATCAGTTATGAGAATTTGCCCGATTTTTGCGTTAATTATCGAATTGTTGGGCATCGTATTACAAATTATCGCCATCAAGATGCGACAAAAAAGCTGACATTGTTCAAATTGATAAGAGTCCGGTTCGTGGATGATCGAGTCATTAGAATGGGGAATCATGGTAGGATTCTGGCTAACAAGGGTAAGGAAGTAGCTTCAAAAATTTGGGTTCAAGTTAAGCCCTGGAAAGTCCATTCTACGGAGAGGAGTACTAGCACTAAGGAGGGTGGACCATCCATTTCGGATATTCAAACACGAGATTCTTTTAACGTGTTGGGAGATACATCGGAGGATTTGCATGGAGAGAATGATCCCTCATACATCCATGCAGATGTGGGCCTCAAAGGTTCGAATGTCAATCCTGATAGGACTATGGTTCTTTATCAACTACCAGAATAGAGTTTGGTTATTGTTCATGAGAACACGATGAGTGCACCAAATTTAGATGAAAAGAGTCAAGTGGATCTCCACAGTGCCATGGAAGTTGTATTTAGAAGTTGTCCGCTTAATGATTATGTCCTTAGCTCTAACGATCAATCAGAGGGTTTCAAAGCAATGGTTGTATCAACACGAAAGCGTTGATCTTATATAGTGGATGAAGAAGAATAAGACAAATCGGAAGCTTTAAAGATCAACCTAGGCGACTCCTCAACTACTCCGCTTGCCATTCACTCATGTGCTCCCTCAGAAGCTATAAAGGCTCTGGAAATTGTGGATCGAGGATCCTGGGCCGATATTCCATGAGCAACATCAGATCATCAAGACAATACTTGAGCACGTGAAAAAAAAATGACAATATCACTCGAAAATCCTTGAGACATAAACGCCCTTCATTTAAATTGCATCTTTAAGTTATTTTTATTTTTTTTCCTAAAGTTTTGCATTATTTTTCCCGTGCTACTTGATCAGCTTGTGATCAGGATCTTTTCCTTTCTTTTTATATATTTTCATTTATGTAAAAAAATAAATTTAAACTAAAAATATATTAATAGAAGATAAAAACAAATCTGTTAAAAAACATAAAAGATGAAACCATGAAAAAACTATACCCATTTATTAAATCACCAAATAGTATTAAAAGAAACTTATTAATAGCATAAATAATACTAGTTATACTAGTGGCAACACTTGTAGGGAAGAAGAAAGTCTATTGAAGAAAATACTTTATCTTCAAGTTAACTTGAAGGAATGGACAAATGTAATTGTATTGAGGAACTTTTCTAATTTTTATGTGGTATGTTGGTCTTATTCTGGGTCTCGGACTTACCAATTATCACTACAAGAAAATTCCAGTTTACCGACCGAATTTACCAATAGAAATAATTTTGTCACTGAATTTTACAGTTACCTACATAATACCGATAGAATAAAAAAATTATTTTTTCCTAAATCATACCGACAAATAACGACAGATCATCGATAATTTTTAAATTTACCGACAAAAATATTGTAGGTATTTACCAACAGTTTTAGATTCTATAGGTAAATATTTACAGACAATGATATTACCTACAACGATTTTAGCTACACTTTACAATTATCTTAATATTTAATTACAAATGTTTCTATAGGGAAACTGGTTTTTTCTTGTAGTATATTGTCGGATTATATTGAAACACATTAGTGTAATAAATTACAAAGTGATTCATATATAATGATTATGGATGATCTAATTCAAACGCAATATTTAAAGAACTTCAAATATGCAAATGGTGCGAAAATTTGCAGACATTCAAAAGCTCCTAAAAACTCCATGTAGAAATGAATTTTCAAATTGGGATCCAGCCTGCAACACAAGCAGACAGTGAGAAGGGCCATGAGATTATTCTTGGGAAGCCCATCCGATGTTTAAGTCAGCAAAAATTCTAAGGGGTGAACTCAAAAGGACTAGAGCAAATAGTAAGTAATGTTCAATTGTATGCCTAATAGAAGACGTAATATGGAATATTTATACTAGGGACTTTGGGTCTCACGGGCCTTGTTTAATGAGTTGGGCCTTGTGGGTCAGTAGATTTGACATAATTAATCAATACACCTAATAGTTACAATTAAGAGTATTAATAATTAATAAATTAGCTGGAAATTAGCAATTAAATAATTAATGGATAATTAAAAATAAAATTACTCACTTCACATACATAAGAAAAGTACTAAACATAACAACTTGCATGATGTTGCGTTATGAGCTCACAAGGTCGGGTCCAACGACATAATTTGGGATAATAAACTCTACTAAGGATTAGATCTTTCAAACGGGGTTTAGCCCGACCAACTCATGAAAATACATATAAAATATCGAGCTGATCAGATTGACCCGGTGTTTTGGTTGAATGGGCTAGGCCGAATAGGCCCGGTTCATTTCTAGATAGTTTCAAAATATGACGCTCGGCACAACCCTTTTACCGGGCCGGACTAATTTTCATAGCACTACTAACGACTACTTTGTATCCATATCATTTAACAAAAATAAATGGAAATGGTTCAAATTGGCCATTTCCAAAGTGTAAAGATTAAAAATAGCCAACTTTTCCAAACACATCTTTTTTAGCCAATTTAGGGTGTGAAATGGCATTCATACCCTTTAAGCATATTACATTAGGTCATATACCTCTCTTTCTCCTTTTCACTTCCTCTCTCTCACTTTTGGTTCTAAGACATAAACTATTCCGGCAAATTTCTGGCGACCCATGTTTTTCGATCGTAATCTCGAAACAATGTTAGCATTTTGTTATCTAGCTCATCCTTTATTCATTTCAGTATCGTATTTAGTTTGAGGTTGGGTATACAATAGATTTAAAAACCACAGACATGAAAAAAACCATTTCGAAATAAGAGAGGAAAACAGTCTGCAAATATAACTCGATATCTGACTCGATGTCGAGTTACATCTAACTCGATTTTGAGTTAGATGTAACTCGACATCGAGTCAGATGTCGAGTTACATCTGTTCGAGTTACATGTCAGACTTCTTCAGATTTGAATTTTGTTTTTTTGTCTGTTGTTGTTGGTTTCAGATGGATGATGATAAAGTGATAATTGGTCCATAGTGGTTTTTGGGATGATAGTTTCTATAGGAATGGTGAAGAAGTACTTGTTTTTACGTCGTTGTGGACAATATCATATAATGGGTTTGTGGATATTGTTCATAACGTTGTAAATGGTGATTGGCGTTTGTGTGAATACAAATTACACTGTTTAATGTCAACTGGGGGTGGTTCTGAGGTTAAGTCTTTGATTATGTGTGAACGGGATCTTCGACGAGTAGCTGAGATTTTCAAAGATCCCTTAATATTTGTGACCTTGCAACCAAAATATCATGGGATGGTGGGGACATCGTACACCGAAATAACAATCCATATGGTTTTATGAACCTCATGGTTGCTCAATCGCATTCATATGGTATCGACAGTCAATTCATGCCCTTAAATCCGTGTAATTCTCACTACGACATGATTTATATACATTGTCCACCACAGTGTATGCCAACATATATGCAACATACTGCGCCCGATAATTGTCCAAGTAAATCTAGGACCTTGGATCCTCAACCAATATCTGTGAAACATGTAGTGCCCGATAATTTTCCAAGTAAATCTCGTATCTTGGAGCATCAACCGAGAATCAATAGTATTGATCATATGGATGGTGATAATGATGATGATGATGATGGTGGTGGTGGTGGTGGTGGTGGTGGATTTAATGTTGATTTTGGCCGGTATTATGATGTTGGGAGGTATAATAATTTCAGGGGCAGTGACCATTATGATGACCAAGATGACCAGGATTTTGTTGGTGATCAACATAACCAACAAGATGAACAATTTGTTCCATCGGGTGACAATGATGGTGACACATCCGAGGAAGAAGATGATAATTTAGAGTACGACGTTGACAGTCAACTAGTCCGTCGATTGATTTATGATCACTTTGGATGGGAAAAATATGACTATTTTGTTCCCGATGACCATGAAGGGAATGATTTGAACAATGATATCATAATATGAGACAATAACGAATATGTTCTTCAGAATAGATGATTTCCAATCCATAAGGTACCTCATGTTGATGCCAACGAAGTAGATAATGAGAACACTGATCTTACGGAGCTCCCAATGGTTGGGTTGAAATATGCTTGGATGGCTCCACAAGAATCACCTAACATTGAGCATGACTTATTCAAAGGTGCAGTGCTTGAAAGCAAGGAATAAATGGTAACAAAGTTGGGCTTCTACCATCTACACCATCGTATGGAGTATAGAACAACCCGGTCTTCGACTTCACGTTATGAGGCTATTTTGCAAACATAAAGGATGCACCTTCTTACTTCTTGCAAACGCTATCCAAGTAGGAAGTTGGAAGGTGACTAAATTCGAGCAACGTCATACATGTGAAGTCAACTTAAGTAGACATGCTCCTCGACAATTGCCTTCGAAGATTATTGGAGCCCTGTTTGTGCCAAAACTACTAAAAAAGGGACGATCCTTTAAACATAGGGATATTATTGTTGATTTGTCTGTTGAACATGGGATAGACATTTTATACAACAAAGCACTAAAATCACAACATCGTGCTTACAGTTACGTACACGGTGACGACTTACAGTCTTGGGGAATTTTACATGCATTCTTGTACATGTTGAAAAAAGAGAACCCTAGTACAATTGCTCTACACGATACTGATGACGATGATAGATTCAAGTATGTTTATATTGCCTTACATGCATCAATTAAAGGATTCAGTGAGTGTTGTAGACGTGTTATTGTTGTTGATGGCACACACCTAAAGGGCAACTTTAAAGGTGTGTTGTTTGTTGAGGTTACGAAAGACGACAATGAACAAGTTTTTCCACTAGCATATGGTGTCGCTGATAAGGAGAATGACGAATTATGGGAATGGTTTATGAAGCAATTACGCAATACGTATGGATGCCCTAAAAATATGCTCATTGTATCCAATGATCACAAAAGTATTATGAATGCAGTTGGCAATGTATTTCCTGACGCTGTGCATAGTATATGCACATATCACTTGAGGCAAAAATATCAGAAATTATCGAGGTCAAGTCAGGGGCGGAACCAGGATTCGACTTTGAGGGAGGCCAAAAATTTATTTTATATCATGATACATTCAAAATATATTATGTTTTTGTATCAAATACTTGTCAAATTAAGCATTCAAAAATACATATTTACAATCCAAAAATAATATAATTTTCCATTTTACAAAAAAAGTTTGGGGGCCCAAATGTAATTATACAAAAAATATATGTGTAAAAATGAAAAAAATAAAAAGTTTGGGGGCCTCCACTCCCATGTACATCCGCCACTGGGTCAAGTGGTGACCGTATACCAAAAGGTTGCGTACACTTATTCTACTGAAAGATTCAAAAAGATAATGGCCCTGATTCAAAATGCAAACGAAAAGGCCTACGAGGAGTTGGTTAGGGCTGGAACGAAAAGGTGGGCACGTGCACATTGTCTATTTAGACGATATGGGTTCATGACATCGATGTAGCAGAGTTTCTTAATGTTAGACTTGTCTGGTCGAGAAAATTGCCCATTTGTTCTTTGCTCGATTCTATTCGAAACCTCATTCAGGAGTGGTTCCACGAGCGTCAAATTGCAGCCCAAAACATGAACAATGAAGTCACCACAGACACAACTAAGAGATTGGAACAAGCAGGTGCACTAGCTAATAAGATGCATGTGTCACATGTTAGTAGCCTAATTTATTCTGTGAATGATGGGGTGCGTTCTTTTGTTGTTGATTTGGCAAAGAGAACGTGTACTTGGCCAGTGTTTCAACTTGATCTATTGTTGTGTCCACATGCGATTAAGGCAATCAGGTATATTTAAACATTTTTACTAAATTACTAATTATTTCACGTCTACGATATCCTTATATATATTTTTTGCTATTAATTGCAGCAAGGCAAATCAATCAGTCTATAGTCACGTGCATAACTACTATAAAACAGAAACACTACGGAACTTTACTCTTCAATCGTCATGTGGAGAGCGTCGAGGCAGGGATGGAGAGCATCAAGGCAGGGGTGGAGGCTGGGTATGGGTCCTCTGCCTCTGAGAAGGATGACTCGAATGTGTAGGCTGATCAATATCCTCAGCCTCACTATCATCATCATCATCATCAATACGTACAGGCTGGGATTGGGTCATCTGTCTCTTCGGACACCGAGACGTAGGCAGTCCTGATCTGGCAGTACGTCCTGGCTTCAGAACAATCCTCCTAACAATAGCGTCAGGGTCAAGTGGGGTAGCCCGAGATGGGAAATGATCCATATGGACATACATCAATCCGTGCGACATGTCCATATCAATTCCCTGCATGTAAGGGGGTCGTAACTCCACCTCAATGGGCTGTAACAGTGTGCATATCGTCTGTGAAAAAAATAGGAAAACTTTAGCTTAATTACGAAGAAAATAGAATCTATACCACTATTACACATATGATTTCATAAAAAAAATTAAAAATTCCCTTGGGGCTGTCAAATAACGCCACCGCATTGAAGGTCCTCTTGGGGCATCTAAACCTTCTACCCCTAGGATAGCCATCCAACCCAAAGGTCTGGGCAAGGTCCCGACCTAGTGAAGGAATAGCCTCAAATGCCCATAGCTATTTCAAATAAGAAACAAATAAGTAATGAACCCGATTACAATATAAATGCTCGTGTTAAAAGTGATATGTGTTTAAATTATATATACCTGTATATGATAGAAGTAGGCATAGATGTGGAACTGGACTGGTCTCTCAGGATCATCAGGGGCTCGGATCACAATATCAAGGTAATAGAGGAGACGCCCATACACATAGGAGCCCCATGGGAATTGTTAGATAAATATTTTTATCATGATTTTGATGATTTTGTTTAACTGTGTTTTTACACCAAAACAATGTTTCTAAATGTTGTCCAAATACTCCCAATTGATTTAAAATATTTTTACTTATTTTTCGGAGTATTTCTTGAAGTTTATTTTCGACAAAAATTGGACAACACTTCTGTCTCGTGTTCGACCGGTCGCCCTATAGGGCAACCCGTGTCCGAAGTTGATTTTTGAAACAGAAACGAGACGTTTGAAAATTCCATGGAGGTCGACCGGTCGAATAAGACTTCGACCAGTATTTGAGAAGAAGAAATGAAACCTGAACACTCTGTATCACTTTTTGGGAGTGTCCAACCGATCCAAGGCAGGGCCGACCGGTCGGACCCAAGGTCGACCGGTTGAGGCCCTATTGGACAGCAGATTCTAACTGTTGAACAACATACAACTTTTCCTTATTTTGTGGAATTAATTTCTAATAGCTATAATCTTGATTTTAATTGCATTTTTCTATAGATTTCAATCTCCAAGAGGAGCCTATCCTTGATCAAACCTCTCTTATAAATAGAGGAAGCTTTGGAGCAACAATTACAATAATTATACTACAACACAACAAGAGATACATTCAAGCAAATATTTTGTTCTTCAATTTCAACATTCTTGTTGTAATAGCCTAAGGTCTTTCACTTTCACATCTTGAGGTCTAGGCTTGATTCTTGATTACACTTGCACTTCAAAGTTGTATACTTCCTTATCGAGTTGTAATCTTAAATTTGTGTTCGCCACTCAAACACAAGATATCCTTGTGAGTGTTCGTGTGGTAAGAGCACACTTGAGTGATCTTAGGTGTTAGGTGTAAGAAGATTGTGGTAATCCTTTTGAGGAAGAGTTTGGTGCTCTTCGAGGTGATGGAGAGTTTGGCGCTCTTCAAGTTGGAAGATTGTGGTAATCTTTACAAAGTGCCATAGCTAGAAGATTGTGGTAATCTTCTAGAAAGATTGTGGTAATCTTCAAAGAGGTGTTGTAAGAAGAGTGTGGTACTCTTCAAGGTGTAGTTGTAATAATTTTGGTAATTATTAATAAGTTCTTTTTTATTTTTGAAATCCATCCCGGAGATACTGGGGTGGTAAAGGATTAGGCTTAAGTGGGTTGAACCTCTATAAATCGATGAGTGTTGTTTACTTCCTGCACTTCCATTCTTGTCTTTGCTTATTACATTCGAAAAAGAGGGCATAATCGAGAAAATGGGCATAATCTATTCACCCCCCTCTAGATTATCGTAGCCACTTGGACTTACAAGTGGTATCAGATCCAAACTCTTTGGCAAGCTCATTCCACATCGCGAGTAAAGAGGAATGATCATTGGATACGAACGAAGTCTATCTTACCACCGGCGTCTCCACCAACAAGCCACCACTATTTGATTCCAAAAATTGTACATTTTGGAAAGAAAGAATGGAATGTTTCTTACAAAGTTGCGGGTTCGATATTTGGAACATGACTATAAATAGAGAATCCATCCCGATGAAATTAAGACGGAACTCACACCTCCAAAGTCCTCAAGGAGCTCAATGATGAAGACAAAAAAATTCTCTCCTTAAACGATAAAGCTCTTAATATTCTTCATTGTTCACTAACCTCTTCGGAATATGATCATATTCGAGGGATACGATCGGCACATGTGGGAAAAATTAGAAGCTATCTATGAAGTATATGCAAATGAAATGAGCTATTCAAAAGCATCTACTTCTCAATTGGATATAACAACAAATCCAACGACATGGGATGAGCTTCTTACAACTTCCGATGATGAAGAAGTCGAGCAATGTCTAATGGGCATCAATGAATAAAATGAGGTACGCTCTAACTCTTCTACATCTTCTAGTAATGAATTGCATGATGATTATGGTGAATTGCAAAATGATTTTGATGAACTTCAAAATGAATTCCAAAGCTTGCTCTTTAAATACAAAAATTTGAAAAAGGACTTCAATACTTTGAAAAATGAAAAGGGTAGTTTACTTGCTTCATATGAATCTCTTTCTTGTGCTCACACTACCACACTTGATAAGGTTAGAAACCTTGAAAAAGAAAATAGTACTCTTGTTGAGGATATTAATTGCATGAAAAATGATTTGACAAAGTTTAATTTGAGTACCGATAAAATGACCAAAATTCTTGATGTTCATCGTTGTGATCATCTGAAACTAGAACTTGGTTATAAGCCTAATGTTATTAATCATAAGAAAAAGAATCAAGTCTCTAAGCATGTTGGTCATTATGCTTCTATAATTATTACATGTTTCTATTGTGGTAAAAAGGGTCACACGGCAAATTCTTGTAGGGCTAGAAATAGCTCTAATTATTATTGGAGACCTAAAAGTCTCAATGCTAATCCCGAAGGACCCAAACACTTGAGGGTACCACAAAACAGTGTCATATTAGGTACTTGGCGGAATAACAATCAAAGAAAATTCATACCGTCAAGAAGACATCAAATGCCCGTATCATTTGATCAAAGGAGAAGATATCATCAAAATGAATTTCCAAGAGGGAAATACTATCAACAATGGGAAGGACACAAAGATTGGAAATGGAGTAATTGGAGAAGCCATCATCAACAAAATAATTTTCCAAGAGAAAAACATCATCAACAATGGGAAAGACACAACCCGTGGAAATGGCGTAATTGGTAAACCATATCTCCTTATTTAAATACGCATAGTGTCTTATTATTATGCATGCTTTTATTTTTGCCTTAAAATTATCAAAATGTTTTTCCAAAAATTGTTTCTTAAAAATGAGGTCTCTATTAAATACTCTCGGATTTTCAAAAACTCTTTTAAAGGAGACCTTGTGTGGACTTTTTTTAAAAACAATCTTGTATACTTACAAGTTTTATCACCTCTTGTGGATTTAAGCGAAAATATTGTATACTTGTGTTATTTCTTAAATTGTCTTAGCCATTTTTGTCCATTACCATTTTTACTATGCTATTGTGCAAGACGTTTTGTCAAAGTTTTAAATATCTTGATATACATGTTCGTCAACATATTACCTAATTTAAGATTTTTCAAGATTGACATAAAAAATTGAGGCATGATCATTATTGGTATTTTACTCCCATAGACAAGATATATTTGGGCTATTTTTTTTGCTAATATAAGCGATGACGTTTATGAGTTTGTTAAGTTGTGTAGACTTATTGAGGAAGTACTCCAAATATTAGTTACTTTAAAATATTTGGATGTGAATGTTTTATTATGAACACCAAAGATCAAATTGGATACCCAATGATGATAGTGATGAAGAAGACAACATTGAACAAATTTCTCAAATGATGCTCCAAGATGAAGATTGGTTTATAGAGTTGCAAGAGGAGACAAATCAATTTGGAAGAAATGACATTTGGGAATTAGTACCATGTCATCCATCACAAACGATTATAGGTACAAAATGGGTATTCGGGAACAAACTCGATGACCAAGGCAACATCATTTGAAATAAGGCAAGGTTAGTAACTCAAGATTATTGTAAAGAAGAAAGGTATCGTCTATATGAAACTTTTGCACCCGTAGCATGTTTAGAAGCTATTCGTATTTTACATGCCTATTCTTGTTTTAAAAATTTCAAGCTTTACCAAATGGATGTTAAATCCGCATTTTTAAATGGTTTTATTCAAGAAGAAGTCTATGTAAAACAACCTCCGGGGTTTGAAATTTTTCTAGGACAAATGATGTTTATAAACTTAAGAAGGCCTTGTATGGTTTAAAACAAGCGTCCCGTGTATGGTATGATAAATTTAGCTCTTTTCTTTTACAAAATGGATTTACAAGAGGTAAAGTTGATACTACTCTCTTTGTTTTTGAAAAAGGGCAAGATTGCTTATTAGTGCAAATTTATGTTGATGATATTTGGTGCTACTAATGCATCCTTGTGCAAGAAATTTTCTAAGTTAATGCAAGGTGAATTCGAGATAAGTATGATGGGGGAGCTTGTAGGTCCCAAGGGGTGTAAGTGTAAGGTTTAGAAGGGGGTTGAATAAACCTTACCAAATTTTCGATTTAGTCCTTTTAAATCTCTGAGTTCTACACAAATTCCTAGATGGACAAATTAGTCACTCAAGAGAGTTAATCTCTCAATGATCACCGAGTTGTTAATAGAGTAACTCACCAAAAGCTATAATTTGACTCAACTGTGGTTTTGTTTTTCATTGGAAGACTTAACACCCTTAAGTTTGATTAAGCAAGTTTTTACACTTGATTTAGTACTTTATAAATTATCAAATGGATAGCAAATTTATCAAATGAGATATAAGCAATTTAAAAGTGCGAGAAATTTAAATGATGAAATGTAAATGACACAAAAAGTTTTTATAGAGGTTCGAAGATGGGGTAATTCTTCTACTCCTCTCTTCTCCAACTCTGGAGGAATCCACTAAGTAATGATCGTTTACAAAGTGGTAACAGTCTAGATACAAGTCTTGATCACAACAGCCGACTTGATCCTTTGGGACTCGATCCGAGACGCCTTGATCACTCACCGGGCTTCTCGTGCGACTCGGCTTCTTCACAGGGCAAAATGCCTTGCTACTACAACTCACTTGCTTAAGCACTTTGGATTTGATCACGAAGCCCTCCAAGAGCTTAAGACTTGGTTCACCTTGAACCTTTCTACAATCCTTCCCGGAATGTAGACCCCTTGTTTTCAAAGGTTTCCTCTTCAATCGGTTGAAGTTCTCTTTCCTTCACGGGTAAGTGTTGGATTGATGTACTTGAAATGTAGGCTTGAGGATTGAGAATGTTTCGATTTTGATAAGCTTGTATATCTTCACGTGTGTGTCATTCATATATTTTTCTCAAACAAATTCTGACCTTTTATAGTGAACTTTCAAAAATTTGCCCGTTGAAGAGATAGGCTCATTTTTTAAAGTCACTTTGCGATCGTTGGCTTGCGCTTCTTGGAATTGCCATTTCCTCGTATGAATTGTTTTATCACCTTTTCGCACTTCGACACGGTGTAGTGCTTCCCATTGGTTCATTCCTTTTGCACGCTTCAGGGACCGAGCACTCCAAGAAAGGTAGTATGGAGATATTACTTGTTTAAGTAAATCTCTTGATTTCATTATCTCGACTTGATCTTTTCCTTGCTTTCCCCAGGTGACTTAGAGTCGACTTCCAATCATTGGATGACTCTTCCATCACTTGACTTGAGACTTGGCTTCTCTTGAGTTGACTTGATCGATGTTCCACTCACCGCATCTCACCGCTTCTTCTGGTCGAGTTCCCATCTGCTTTTTCTTTGTCACTCACTGTCTCTCTCAGATTTTCCTTCAAGCCTTCATTGTCTTCTTGCATGTTAGGGCGTAGGCGACTTAACTCGGCTTGGCCTCTAATTGTTACAATACATTTTACACGACAAGAAATTGGGGTGCCAACTTTCTATTCTAAGTTTTACATGGCATTCATCAAAATCTAAACAATAAAATTCCTAACAATTTCCCCCTTTTTGATGATGCCAAAACTTAAATCATACAAAGATGCAAATAACAAAGATACATACGAGATAGTGTATTGACATAGAATGTATGCGCATAATCAATCTTTTTATTGATCATATCATTCTTGTACTTAACACAATCATTTTTTACAAGGTGTATCGAGTATGTAATTGTCTTTTCAAAAAAATATAAAATTTATAGCTTTATTACGTAAAGACTTACATTGTATGTATTTACATATAAAATACACGAAGGGTTGGACAAAGAACACTTCATCTCCTTCATCTCCTCCTTCTTTCATCTTGATCAAGATCTTCTTCTTCTTCTTTCTTCTTCGCGTCGTCACCGCCTTCTTTTTCTTCATATGCCTTCCTGGCGGCTTCATCTTTCCTTGTTCTTTCCTGTCTCTCCCGCCATAGCCGAGTTTGTCTTTTGTTTTCTTCTTCTATTCTCTTTACATACTCGGCGTTGGTTTTAGCCACTCGCAAGTTCGCCACTTGGTCAAGCCCGGCCAAAGAGATCCTCCTTTCTTTCCTGGATCTACGTATTCAATATTCTTGGGCGGAGGCCTGCCTAGGCTCCCATCTTCCTCCACCTCGGCTATCTTCTACTCTCTTCCGGGGCGTTATCGGGGGCCTGCTTTCTTTCCAAATGAGTGCCAAGTGACCAGCAGAGTTTCGCGCTGTTGTCTGCCGTCAACAGTCCTAAGCTTGAGCCACGGACATATTTGCAAAATATCCTTGATTCGAGCGTTTTGAATTCGTCAACGATCTAGGCTCTGTCCCCGACATCCGAAATGGCATACGTGTCTCTGTCAACCGGAATGCCTCCGTGTTCTTTCAAGATGTTCATCACCCTGGCATCCATTCTTCCTTCCACCTCCTTCATCCCTACTTAAATTGCTTTTCTCTTCTCGGCCATAGATACAAAGTGTTGGAGTGGCGAGAGTCACGGGAGTTTGTTTGCTAATATAATGTCACCGTGACAGACCTGTTGGGGGTTTGTGCAATCATCAAGGTCATATCTTTTGATCCTTCCCCCTCAAATTTTCCTTTCTTCGCTTTCAAAATTTCCTCACCGATTTTCCCTTCTCAATTTGCTTCCTTGTCACCGCTTCTCCTTTCTTTTCAAAGATTTTCTTTGCTTTAAGGTATTCCTCTTCCCCTTTTTGGCATCATCAAAGGATAGAGGAACCCAGGGAACATCTTTGGCAAGCATGAAGTCGAGTCTTCGATGGTTGAATTTTGCTTCAAGTCTGCGCTGCGTTGTATCTTTGCACGAAATTGATCGAGTAGCGTTGGATTCTCTCAAATCGGCTTCATCTCACCATGAGAAGGCTGAATTTTCTTGTCATGTGTTCTTCCAAACGTCGTATATCATTTGCATTACGCTCACGCAGCAGCCTGATCTCGGCAAAGTGTGAGCTTCATGCATATGTTCAATGTGTTCCTCGCCGTTTTTGCATCAACATTTTCACTCTCCACACCAAAGACTTGTTGAATAAGGTTAAAGTATCTCACTGTTCCACACGCATTGATTCTTCTTTGTTGCCACCATTCCCTTATCCCGACCGTGTGATGCCTCTCAAGTCACCGTAAGGTTGGCATCTCTGTTGTCCAGCGCATGTCCAAAGAGGCTCGATGCCTTTCCATTCGTTCAACTTGAAAAAAGAGTGCCTTGAACACTTCTCGAACTTCAAATTGATTCTTCATTGCGGTGATGGCCATCTGTACGTCGAAATCAAAATCGGCCGGAACAATGGTGCCCGAGTGAAAAACAAGCAGTGGTCCGTGATAGCGTGCTTGCTCATTTTCGACTCTTCGTGGAGTTCTCGTATCTCCAAAGTGAGAAAGGGAAAGATTCCACAAAAGATTCATCACCGCCAACTGAGGATTTGTTCGATGATAAGCGGTGCGCGTAAAGTTCTTTTGGGAATCGATCCACCATGTAGCGTGAGGAGCCGGAGCAGCGATGGTTTTTCACTTGGGTTTGGTTGTGAAGTAGACCCGCTTCTTGTCGAGCCTCAAAATTGTCTTAATGTGCCTTCGTTGGTCTCACTAATTTTTCCATTTCATGAGACTTGTCCTCGGCCTTATCAAGAATCATCGGACGATGATGAGATTTCTAGTGGTGGCTCATCATCAAAGTTAAAAGTTTGACGAAGAGTAGTCTTGGGATCGACTTGCTCGTGCCTGAACATCCGCAATGAGTCTTTTGGATTTGTCATGGGGTTGACTCGAAGAAAAGTGACATCGGGGTTGTCCTGGGAATCATGAAGTGCGCCGATCTCCTTCTCGAGATGGGTCGATGATTGCGGAGGGATGTTCTCTACTTGACCTCTTTACCCCGGAAGTCTCAACCTCCCGTGGGCCTTCATTTCCTCCAAAGGTCTCTCTTCTGCTGGCATCCTCCCTTTCGATGTCAAATGTCTTAGGGTCTCTTTACATGGCATCCATTGGAGTCTCAACCCCATGGATTGCACTTTCATCGCCTGCAGTGTTAACTCCCGTATGATTCGCGCGTTATTAGCCTTCGGAGCGGTTGGCACCTCGAGACAGTCTCAATCGCCTCGAGCTTCGTTGATGGCAACTTCTTTGTTCTTCTTGTGATTGTAATTTCTCTTCTTCGCCTCCTTGCTTCTTTGGGAGTCATCTGCAATCCTCCGACCTTGCTGCAGTGGAGGGAGTTTCCCCCTCAGGCGCACCACCGAGTGACTTGGAGTGGGGTCACTCGTCTCCGGACTCCCAGGTGTTGCAATTGATGGTTCAGCCCTTGGGGCGGTGGTAGCAACCTTCAATAGGGGTTGGCTCGACCGGGGTCCCCACTAGCCCGGTTTCATCGCCATCTCCTTATTGCCTTCTTCCGAGTGAGTGGGAAGTGGTAGCAGAAACATCGGTGGCTATTTGAACCACTCCCATTGGATCGATTTCAGTGTGTTTTGGAGGACTCTCCTGGTCCCTCCATCGATCTTTTGCTCGTGAAGGATTCTTGATTCATGCAATGCTTGTTGCATCTGCAGCTTCTTCTGGGCGGCGGCATTCTGCAGGTCCTCGTCACTTTCGAGAAGACATCAAGGAGAGGATGGAAGTGTTACGTGGTGCCGGAGATAGGCGGATACTTGCCTTCTCACGTGCTTCGGTTTCTTGACTTGCTTTGCTCTCTCCCCGTCCTTGTAGATTTGCAGGATGTCTAAGCATTGTCCTCATCAAGTCTTTGGGAGCACGATAGTCGATCCAAGGAAATTTAGCAGTTCCTCTTCTTCTTCTATGAATTCAGGCCGTTGGAACGTTCCCGACTTGCTCAACTTCCATTTTCTCCACTCACGCAGACGATTTTGGATGTCCGGGTAAGGTGGAGATAGGATCATTACATCACTATCCGCTTTTCTTCTTGAGTTTCACTTGTGTGAGCTACACAATGTGTCTTCGGGTTGCCTCTGCTGATCGCTTTCTTCAGCAGACTTGGCTCATTTCATCAACTACATCCGGAGACTCTACTTCTCCGGAGTCTCCTATTTGTGCTAGCCGAGAATCGACTCAGTTTTCTCTGTTCGACCGCTGACGAGTCTTCTTCGTCTCTGGTTTGTACTGGGGAAATTTCTCGTTCGAGGCGGCGTCCTCGAGTCTTGGGCGGCGGGGGCCGTGCTTGTGTTTGTTTAAGTCTTGGGGCGTCCTTTCGAGAGTATTTGCCTTTGCCTTTTGAGAGAGAGATTGAACAGTTTTAGAAGTGTGAGAGTGAAACGGATGAAAAATGGTTTAAATATGGTTTATGAAAGGGCGTGCGGACGGTTTTTGAATCGTGATCGAAATCAACGGCTTGGATTTCGCACGCATATTGAGCGATTCATGTCTCGTATTTAATGCGGCAAAGATTTATATCCAATCATAGGCTTGGTGTGCGGCTTTATGTCCGTACACATCATCATTATCTTTGACGTGTCTCTTAAAACATTCCCGCTAAGTCAAAACGATTTGCGTTTTTGTCACTTTGCTCATAAGTTATTCAACTTATCTCTTAGCCGATTAAACTCGCTTCTCACATTTCTCTTAGTGATTCATTATCATCACTTGGTATAGTTGACTTTCCGATCTGATTTCTTGAAATGATTTTTGTTTTCACTCTTTTTCACCTTCTTTCTGTTCCATTTCTTTTCTTTGATTCTTCTCGTGTCTCGGCTTAGCTCAATTAGCCCCAACTCATGTTTGAGTTCTTCAAATCTTGACTCACATAATGGTTTTGTGAAGATGTCGGCTAGTTGTTTGTCGGTTGAGATATATTCCAAGATAATGTCCTTCTTTTCAACATGATCTCTTATGAAATGATATCGACATCTATATGTTTTGTTCTTGAGTGCAACACAGATTTTGAGTGATTGCAATTGCACTTGTGTTATCACACATGATTGGAATTTCTTTTTCTTCAACTTCATAGTCTCTCATTCTTTGTCTCATCCATAGGACTTGGGCACAACAAATTTGCCCGCAGCCTATGTATTCGCCACCACCAGTAGAGGTGGCTATTGAGTTTTGCTTCTTGCTAAACCAGGAAATTAGTCTGTTTCCAAGCATTTGACATGTGCCTCAAGTGCTCTTCTGTCCACTCTGCATCCAAAGATAGTCGTCGAATAGCCAATTAGCTTGAATCCACCTTCCTTTGGATACCATAGGCCTACTTCTTGGCTTCCTTTCAAGTATCTCAATATTCTCTTAGGCTACTTTGTCATATGGCTCTCTTTTGGAGCAGATTGAAATCTTGCACATACACCTACAAAAAGGTGATGTCCGGCTCCTAGGCTAGCCGTGAGATAGAGCAATGATCCAATAAGTGCTCGTATCTTGTTTGATCTACGGGCTTGCCATCCGCATCCATGTCCATTTTGATGATGTGTTTATTGGTATTTTTACGTAAGACTTCTCCTCCATACCAAATTTCTTCATTAAATCTCTGGTGTATTTCGTTTGACTTATGAAGGTTCCATCCTTCACTTGTTTTACTTGAAGTCCAAGGAAGAATGTCGGCTCTCCCATCATGCTCATTTCAAATTTACTTTGCATGAGGTTTGAGAATTTTTCACACGACTCTTTGTTAGTGGATCCAAAAATGATGTCATCCACATATATTTGAACAAGCAAAGATACTCTTCTTGTCTTGAATTCTCGAAAGTGTTCTATCTACTTTTCCTTTTGTGAATCCATTTTCATCGGAATTGTGACGGGTATCATACCATGCTCGGGTGCCTGTTTCAATCCGTCTGCAGGCTTTCTTGAGTTTGTATACCTTGTCTCCAAGAGTCTTCTGCTCAAATCCTGGAGGTTGTTCAACATACACTTCTTCTTCCAATAAACCATTCAGAATGCACTTTCTACATCCATTTGATATACAAAGTGAAATTCTTGTGAGCAAGATAGGCAAGAAACATCCTTATAGCTTCCAATCTTGCTACAGGGCAAATGTTTCATCAAAATCTATCCCTTCTTCTTGGCAATATCCTTTGGCTACCAGTCTTGCTTTGTTTCTTACCACGTAACCTTCCTCGTTCATCTTATTTCGAATACCCATTTGGTTCCAATAACATTTTGATGTATGGGTCTTTGTACTAATTCCCATACTTTATTTCTCTCAAACTCGATTCACTCTTCTTGCATAGCTTGAATCCAATGTGTGTCGTCCAATGCTTGTGACACATCTTTGGGCTCTATCTGCGAGATGAAGCATGTGAACATTGCTTCTTGTTGGGTTCTCGGATCTTGTCTTGACACCTTCTCTTATATCTCCAATAACAAGTTACGGTGGATGGTCTCTCGGCCATCTTACGTCGAGGTTGAAGTAAGTTAGCTTTGATCGACTTGCGTTTGTGTTGATGTGGTCACTCTCTCGTGATCACTCAATGCAGATTTTCCAGTTTGCTTTTGAGATTCACTATCTCATCTTCTTCCTCAATTGATAATTCTGCCTTCGGCTTGACAAGGGACTCTTCTCGTAAGGTTGGATGATTCAACTTATCACCGACTCTTCAATGTCTTCCCCATTTACATTTGGCTCATCGAATACTACATGAATGGATTCTTCAGTAACCATAGTTCTTTTGTTGAGTATTCTCAGGCTTTGCTTTGTTGAGTATCCTAAGAAGATACCCTCATCGACTTTAGCATCAAAAGCCTTTAGGTTGTCTTTGCCATTGTTGTGGATGAAGCATTTACATCCAAATATCCTAAATATGCCACATTTGGTTTTCTTCCATCCGGATCTCATAGGAGTCTTTGTCACCGTCTATTTATCATACATCTGTTTTGGGTGTAGCAAGTTGTGTTGATTGCTTCACCCAAAATCTTTTTTTGGTAACCCCGCTTGACTAACATGGTCCTTGCCGCTTCTTTGAGGGTTCTGTTCCTTCTTTCTCGCAACTCCATTCTGTTTGTGGAGTCCTTGCGGTGATAGTTCATGACCAATACCATTCTCAATACAAGATCTTGAGTTATTATTCCATTGACAAACTCGGTTCCTCTATCCGATCTTATTTTGATAATGGTTTGACTCTTCTCATTTTGTATCCTCTTCATCACCGTGGTAGCTTTTGTAGAGTTTCTTTCTTCTTGCACATGAATATTGTCCATGTATATCTTGAGTAGTCATCTACTACCACCAAGGTGTATTTCTTTCCACTTATGCTTGCTTGGTTCCACTTGGGCCAAATAGATCCATATGAAGCGATGCAATATTCTTGTTGAGGATGGGCATGTCTTTTCTTTGAACGACGACTTGATTTGTTTTCCTTCGACATGCATCACATATACTCTCCTTCTTGTATCTTCGAGTCCGGAAGTCCTTCTACAAGATGACTTCTTGCTAGTTTATTAATTGTTTTGAAATTCAGTGACTCGGCTTTTTGTGCCACATCCAACTTGATTCAACAGGTGCTTTTTTGCTAGTAGACATTCTTTGGGTGTTGCGATTGACCAATCTACTACATACATATTTTTCTCGTCTACATCCTTGCAAAGACAACTTCATTTGATTCAAGATTTTTGATTTGGCATATTCCCATGTTGAATCCAACATTGTAGCCCTTGTCACGAGTTGACGATGCTTAGTAAATTGAAGTTTAGTCCTTCAACATATGCAACATCTGTGATTTCTAAACCATTCCTTTTGATGGATCCAATGCCTCTTATTTCACCAGGAGCTTCATTTCCTCCAAATATGACTTTTGCTCCTTTGACTTCCTTGAATTTTGACAGATTTCTCTTATTTCTGTCATATGTCCGGAATGCCCACTATCCATGTACCAGGTTCCTTGGCACTCAACCGTTCCTTGAACCCGCAATCAAGGAAATTAAGTTTTAGGTACCCATTCTTGTCCTGGGTCCCGAGGGGTTAGAATTATAAGATGATCCAACCAACCTATAGCCAAATGATTTGACTCTAACAGTTGCCATCTATCGATTGCCATAATCATAATTAATCCTGGCAAATTGCTTGGGAAGTCTAGGTTCATACAAATTGTCTCTCTTTTGTCTGTATGCCTGCATATGTGTTTTAGCAATTGCCTTTCTTGGGTAATTGTGGTGTCTTTGAGTGTAGTGCCTAGGTGCATATGTGTCTTGATGAAAGCTCTTATGCTTTTGGAATGGCCTTTGTTGAGTTCTAGGCCTTTGCCATTTGGGCTTGTATTCCATAAGTCTAGGTTGATAGTTCACATTATTCCATCGGCTTGGCTTGGATATTTTCTACCATTCCCATCATATGTATTTCTTTTATGAGTTTTCTGGATTTTTGGTAGCTCGCTTCTTCTTTACTGAGTATTTTCTGTTTGGAGTCTGTTTGAGGACTCGGTGAATCTCTTCTCACTATCCTTTTCAAAGACTCTCAATCAAGCGTTTTCCTTTTCCTTTGTAACCAAGGCCGGTTTGCTTACTATTGTGCTTTGGATTGAAAGTGTGTGCAACATTTAGAGTTTTGGCTTTTTCGGACTCTTCATGACTTGAAGATCCTTTTTCCAAAATTACTCTTGAGGTTTGACATGGCACAAAGGAATTAAATCCTAAGCCTGTCTTGTCTCCACATTCTCTTTGACTCATAATAAGATCATCCAATGATTTAGATGCCTTAGTGAATGAGGCAATAACATTTTTGAGGTCATTCTCCCTCTTTTCTATAGCAAAGCAATTTCTCGCTATTAATTTAGCATTTTCAAATTTTAAACTTTTATTCTCATCGCCTATTTGACTTAGGGTATTCACTCCTTAGTCGACTTTGAGTTTTGACTTTTGAGTAGGTTGTTTTCCTCATTCAATAGTGTGTGTGAGGTTTTAATGTGCTCAAAATCTTTCATCATTTTGCCTAATGAATCATAAAGATCGGTGGGTGATGAAGTGTGTGTGTCACAACTATCACTAGTGTCCGAGCTTGTTGAGTTAGATTGTACCTCATCTTCTTGATCTTGTTCTTTGGCCATTAAGCGGATCAAGGCTTCTTCTTCGAGTCACTTGAGTAGTCGGCTTCACCTTTGCTCTCTCGAGTCGATTGTCTCTCTTGACTTGGCCGTCTCGGCGATCTCTCGCAGCCATCATTGCCTTTTTTCTTCTCTTGTCTTCTTTCTCTCAAGACCTTTCTTTCTTCTTCGTTCTGTTTGTTGACTACAGGATATGAGCAATCAATGGCATAGTGACCTGGTTGTCTACAATTCCAACATAGATATTCAGCCTTTTGATCGACTCTTTCTATTCATGAGTTGTCACCCTTTGATACTCAACTTGTTGATGATCTGTTCTCTTGGTTGGCCTATCATCCCTTGATTTGGAGGAGCCGAGTGTCTTCCGGAGGATTCACCCTTTCCTCTCTTGTAGTTCTTGTTAAAGAACTTGTTAAATCTTTTAACCATCGTATTTTTCTTCCGGGTCAATTGCCTCTTTGACCTCGGCTCTCCTTCCATCTTTGACAATTAGAGCACTGCTTTTTGGGTACAAATTGTCTCTTCCTGGTCTTTCCTTCTCGGCTCAAACTCGTAGGCTTTGAGGTCCGAGAATAACTCATGATTGGATGTCTTTGATAGGTCCATGGAGTGTCTCAATGCCATGACTTTCATTTCCCATTCACCGAAGACTTTTTAGGATCTTCATACACATTTCCTTCGTGTATATTCCTTTCCAAGTGTAGACAGACTCATTTGTGATTTCAAACCGAGCATCCAGTTGATCCAGGTTTTCTCCGAGGTCATTTTAAAGTTCTCAAATTTTTGTACAAACACCACGATAGTTTGTTTTCTTTGATTTGCTCCGAGCCTTCGCAAATCAATGTCGGTTGTCCTGATTTCCTTAGCCGTTTTGCAAGATTTCACTTTATTGAACATGGCTTTGTCCAAGGTTTTGTAAAGAATGTCCTTGGCTACATTGTCGTGGTTGTATCTTTTTCTGTCATCATTTGTCCACTCGGTTCTTGGTTTTTCAACCATGATATCCAGGTCTTTCTTCTTCCCTTCACCGCAACTCTTCGTGATTGTGTTCACCTTTAATATTTGCGAGGCCCATCTTCTATCACTATCCACATCTCATCATGTAATGCTTTGATAGATGAGCACTGCATACGAATTTTCCAATCATCAAATTCTTCAATAGTGAACATAGGAATGCGTGTTAGATTTGCTTCCATGATAATAACTTTTAATGATAGAAAAGAGTTTTGAAAGTTTAAGTACTAAAGCGGACTTTTGAAAAGTTTGGAGATCTAGTTCAAGAACCGGTGCGGAGGGTTCAATGAACCAACCGCTCTGATACCACTTGTAGGTCCCAAGGGGTGTAAGTGTAAGGTTTAGAAGGGGGTTGAATAAACCTTACCAAATTTTCGATTTAGTCCTTTTAAATCTACTGAGTTCTACACACCGCTGTCCTAGATGGACAATGAATTAGTCACTCAAGAGAGTTAATCTCTCAAATTTCAAATTTGTTAAATAGAGTAACTCACTGTTGGCTATAATTTGACTCAACTTGTGGTTTTGTTTTCATTGGAAGACTTAACACCCTTAAGTTTGATTAAGCAAGTTTTTACTGACTTGATTTAGTACTTTATAAATTATCAAATGGATAGCAAATTTATCAATGAGATATAAGCAATTTAAAAGTGCAAAATTTAAATGCAAATGTAAATGACACAAGAAAGTTTTTATAGAGGTTCGAAGATGGGGTAATTCTTCTACTCCTCTCTTCTCCAACTCCCGGAGGAATCCACTAAGTAATAATCGTTTACAAAGTGGTAATGTCCAGATACAAGTCTTGATCACAACAAACCGACTTGATCCTTTGGGACTCGATCGAGACGCCTTGATCACTCAATCGGCTTCTCGTGCGACTCGGCTTTTCTTCACAGGGCAACTCTGACTCACTTGCTTAAGCACTTTGGATTTGATCACGAAGCCCTCCAAGAGCTTAAGACTTGGTTGACCTTGAACCTTTCTACAATCCTTCCCGAATGTAGACCCCTTGTTTTCAAAGGTTTCCTCTTCAATCGGTTGAAGTTCTCTTTCCTTCACGGGTAAGTGTTGGATTGATGTACTTGAAATGTAGGCTTGAGGATTGAGAATGTTTCATTTTGATAAGCTTGTATATCTTCACGTGTGTGTCATTCATATATTTTTCTCAAACAAATTCCTCAGCCTTTTATAGTGAACTTTCAAAAATTTGCCCGTTGAAGAGATAGGCTCATTTTTGAAAGTCACTTTGCGATCGTTGGCTTGCGCTTCTTGGAATTGCCATTTCCTCGTATGAATTGTTTTATCACCTTTTCAGAATTTTGACACGGTGTAGTGCTTCCCATTGGTTCATTCCTTTTGCACGCTTCAGGGACTGAGCACTCCAAGAAAGGTAGTATGGAGATATTACTTGTTTAAGTAAATCTCTTGATTTATCGGTTCTTTTACTGATTATCTCGACTTGATCGCTTTTCCTTGCTTTCCCCAGGTGACTTAGAGTCGACTTCCAATCATTGGATGACTCTTCATCACTTGACTTGAGACTTGGCTTCTCTTGAGTTGACTTGATCGATGTTCCACTCCGCATCTCACCGCTTCTTCTTGGTCGAGTTCTGTCAGCTCTTCTTCTTGTCAGTACTCAAATTGTCTCTCAAGAGATTTTTTCCTTCAAGCCTTGATTGTCTTCTTGCATGTTAGGGCGTAGGCGACTTAACTCGGCTTGGCCACTCTAATTGTTACAATACATTTTACACAAGAATTGGGGTGCCAACTTTCTATTCTAAGTTTTACATGGCATTCATCAAAATCTAAACAATAAAATTCCTAACAGAGCTAAACTTCTTCCTTGGACTTCAAATTAAGCAATGCAAAGAAGGTATTTATATTTCACAATCAATGTATACAAAAGAACTTTTGAAGAAGTTCGACATTGAAGAAGGAAGAACTGTCACTACTCCTATGGCAACCAATATCAAGTTAGACAAAGATGAAAAAGGCAAGTCGGTTGATGAATCCAAGTATCAAGGTATGATTGGTAGTTTACTTCATTTAAACCACAAACAGACCGGATATTCTTCATGTCGTATTCCTATGTGCTCGTTTTCAAAGCAATCCCAAAGAATCTCATTAAAGAGCCATTAAAAGAAATTTTCAATATTTGAAAGGCACTTCTTCTTTTGGTTTGTTTTATCCAAAGTTTTAAAATGTTCATATTTTCGAGATAACAAGCCCGGTATAAATAATTTCCCAAAATACGGTTCTTCATAATCGAGCTAAACATATTGAGATTCAACATCATTTTCTAAGAGATTGTGCTTCTTAACAAAAAATTGAGATGTGCTTAATTCTGTCTCAAGTTTAACTCGCGGATATTTTTAAAACCGTTAACTGCCAAGTCTTTTACCTCATTTCGAGCTTGTTTAGGCATAATGTATATTGAATAAAGTCTATGTTTGCTTTTTGTGCGTTTTTAAAACTTATGGGTGAAAAATTGGATTTTTGGATCAAAATTTGGACAGAAATTGATAAGAAGCTCCAGGGACCGGATGAAGGGAAGGGGACCAGTCGAACAGCACCTGGACCGGTCGGACCCCCCCTGGACCAGTCACCTGTGCAAAATTTTGGTTTACAATTGTCTCTGTCGCATACTTAGCCATTTTGGCCCTTTTGCTCCAATTTCGAACCCCTTTGCAAATTTCACACACAACTCACTCAAAATAATTTCTTTCTTGTAAATTATATGTTTTTGAGTTTGTATTATTGGTATATCATCCATGATACCCGACTTCTTCGATTAATTGGTAAGTTTAATTCTTTCTTAATCTCAATTGGGTTGAACCCTTGAGAAAGTGCTTAACTTTTGATATTTTGATGAACTTCTTGTAAAATTGTATTGAGCATGATGATTGTTGATGGATGATGTCTATGGAATTGCATTTGGTGATGAAAATTTGGGCTTGATTACATTACAAGGGCTATATACATCTTCTCTTTCATTCGACGCATGCCAAGTGTTCGACAAAATGTTTCATAGAAAATTTCATCACTTGCATGTTTTGCTACTCAAATGAGCTTTTACAAGTCATGTTTTTGACTTTTCCCTTAGCTTTTGGAATTTTAAGCTTCATGATCATAAGCTCGATAAATCGGCTCAATTGCGCACTTTGGTATGGATATATGATGTTTTTATTGTGCTAACATTCTTTTTGATGATTCCAAACTTGGAGAAACAGGATATAAGCTCTTTAGCTCAAAGAAGCTAAAATAAGCTCGCGAAAAAAAAAACTATAAGTTATGGCTCTTAAAAGCCAAAAGCTGTGAATGATACTTAGTCCATTGGATGTATTATGGACTTATATACATGTCTAATGATGTTTCTTTGACAGGGGGAGCTTCTAAGCTCATGATATTCAAATTTCCATTGTAAAAGCTGAGTTTTTTAGCTTGTGTTTGATTGCTTCTATATTTATCTTGTTGTGCATGTTGAAAGAGGGAGCTTTTCCAAAATAATTTTTGAAAATCTTTACTCCCATCCTTGTGTCTATTATGCATGGATAATTGTTGCTTAAAACGGATAGTTATTTTTGACCGGAAAATTTGTTTTGTTTTCAAAATCGACCTCTTAAAATTGTTTTGGTTTATAATCATCAAAAAGGGAGAGTTTGTTAGATAAATGTTTTTATTATGATTTTGATGATTTTGTTTAACTGTGTTTTTATACCAAAATAATGTGTCTAAATGTTGTCCAAATACTCCCAAATGATTAAAAATGTTTTTACTTATTTTTCGGAGTATTTCTTGAAGTTTATTTTCGACAAAAATTGGACAACACTTCTGTCTCGTGTTCGAGTTTATTTTCGACAAAAATTGGACAACACTTAGTCGTCTCGTGTTCGACAGAGGCCGTCGCTTAACTCTATAGGGCAATCTCCAAGCCCGTGTCAAACCTCTCCTATAAATAGAGGTTGATTTTTGAAATAGAAATTCGAGACGTTTGAAAATTCAATGGAGGTCGACCTTGATTACACTTGCACTTCAATAAGACATCGACCGGTATCTGAGAAGAAGAAATGAAACCTGAACACTCTGTATCACTTGGGTGATCTTAGGTGTTAGGTGTAAGAAGATTGTGGTAATCTTCTTGAGGAAGAGTTTGGTGCTCTTTGAGATGTTGGAGAGTTTGGCATTCTCCAAGTTGGAAGATTGTGGTAATCTTCACAAGGTGCCGCAGCTAGAAGATTGTGGTAATCTTCTAGGAAGATTGTGGTAATCTTCAAAGAGGTGTTGTAAGAAGAGTGTGGTACTCTTCAAGTTGTAGTTGTAATAATTTTGGTAATTATTAATATATTTTTTTTGAAATCCATCCCGGAGATACTGGGGTGGTAGAGGATTAGGCCCTAGGTGGGTTGAACCTCTATAAATCGACGATTGTTGTTTACTCCCCGCACTTCCATTCTTGTCTTTGCTTATTACATTCGAAAAAGAGGGCATAATCGAGAAAATGGGCATAATCTATTCACCCCCCTCTAGATTGTCGTAGCCACTTGGACTTGCAGGAATGCCCTAAACCCCGTGGTATCCTCAACCAAAGTCCACAACCATAATGGGATGGTACCCCATGGATCGAGAGTGAATAGATACTTCGTGACAAACAAGACATACTCCATCATCAGATTATCCTCTGGTCGCGCTCTGAAATGACCTGCGACGAAAAGCGGTAATACCTTCGCCGGTATCAAGGACTCCCCATCGAAGTACTGATGGTATTGTTCGCCTTATTTTTAGCTTCACCGCTAGTGTACGGTGCAGTTTATAGAATAGGGTTAGCAAGGTCGAATCCACAGAGACTAATAAATTAACGTACTAATTATTGGGATTGTAATAGTCTTATTTTTATCCAGATGATCGAAATTGAGTGATTTAGTTTTGTAAAACTAAGACAAGAATTTATCCTAAAAAGACAAAGTAAAGAGTTGATTGAAAGATCAAGGAGATGAATGGATTCCTGGGCTATGGTTTCAGTTAATATCCCCTTTTGTTATCAGATTAATCACAACCAAAGTTATTATTGTTCTTCCCTATAAGACAATCACAAAAGTAATTTACCCTCTCTCTCGAGATGTATGTAAAAACGTTGATTGGATTATATGTGGTAGCATCTCTACTCAACATAAGATATCGAACTCCCAAAAGCATAAAAGATTATATATCCTCACAAATATTCACAGACTTCTCAATCTTGCAAATATTCATGTCAAATACTCCCAGATCTAGTATTGAAACGCATCTCTTGAATTATGAATCAATACATCAAAGCAAGTTAAACCAAACGTGTTTTGATAAAACAAGAATTAAAACAAAGTACTCGAATAGGGTTGGAAAATAATAACTTCAATTGCAATTAATCATCCAATAAAAGTATCCATTAACCTAATCTCAAACCCGGGAATCACAAGATGTTTAGCCAGACATGGAAAAGAAATAATTCATAGACAAATTATTCAAATTCATATCTAACTAATCGAAAGTAAATGATACCATGGAATGAGAAAAACTCAGGGATGTCGACGATCTCTTGATCTATCTTCAATCCTCAAGCGCGTGGTTGTGACCTCGATCAATCTCTCCAATCCTTCAGTAGAAGGTTGCTCTTTTCTCTGTGTTCTAGGGTAAAAGTAAGTGTGTCCTCGTTTATGGCCGCCTCGTCTCTATTTGTACTCCTTTTGGGTCAAAACCTAGTTTAAAATCTGTCAAACTTTGTCTTCCCGCACAGACACATGGGCCGTGCGCCTAGCGCACGCCCAGCCCGTGCGGGGTGCCATAGGGAATTTTTCTTTCGCTGAAGGGCGCATGGGCCGTGCGCCCCACGCACGACCAGCCCGTGCGTGGTGCCGTGGCTCGAGTCTCAGTTCTGTCTGGCGCACGGGTCATGCTATGGACGCACGCCCTGCCCGTGCGCACCTGCTAGAGCTGATACGTGTTCGTTTGTTTCCGTTTCTCGCCCGGTTTGTCTGACTTCTTCTCGATTCAACTCTAAACATCGTACGTTACTTCAAGTTTTGGTGGTTCTTTACCGCAATGCTCCGAATTGTTGCCAAAATGCTACAAATATCATTCAATTCCTACAAAACGAGCAAAGCGTAATACCTTTTTCACAAAATAGAAATAAAGCCCTTTTCACTCAAGTAATGCTTGTTTAGCAACTAATTCTAACTACAATTAAGCCCAAAATACATGCAAAACACATACCAATCAAACCCCCAAGCTTAAACTGTTGACAGTTCCGGTCAACGCTTTATAAACAAGACAAAACACATATGGGAGTAATGAAAACCAAATCAAGAACACCGCATCACAATTCATGTCGTTTATCCATATACATCAAGCAACAAATCAACCCAACTTCGAATATCTAACACAGAGCACAAGTCAATTAAAACCATGGCAAATACTTCAAATCACGCCACTCATTGATAAAGTGTATACTCTCCTCTCTAGAATAATAAGGGAACCGTGTATTCGCTCAAATCATATCAATGTTGAAGAATTACCATATTCTTGCAAATCGTCTCACATCTCCGCCCCTCGATTGTATGCAATTCATAAATCAGAAAGGACTTTGCTTTTGGTTGTAATGATACATGTTTTTATCTTAATTTTGATGATTTTATTTTGTCACCAAAACAATGCTTTTAAAGGTTGTCCAAATACTCCTAAATGATTTAAAATGTTTTTAATATTTTCTGGAGTATTTCCTCAAGTTTATTTTTGATAATAATGGACAACACTTTTAATGATTTTATATCAATGGATTTTTCACTCCTAAACAAAGTTCCTAAATGTTGTCTAAATACTCTCGATTGGTTTAAAATATTTTTACTAATTTTTCGGAGTATTTCTTGGGTTTTATTTTCGACAAAAATTGGACAACATTTACTCGTCTCGTGATCGGCCGCCCCATAGGGCAACCCGTGCACAAGATGTTTTTTAACGAAAAATGAGACGGAAGGAAAAACAAGCAGGTCGACCGTCGCTTCGGCGTCGACCGATCCGGTCGGCCGACCGTCCGCCAAATGGCGACCGCCACTGCAAGTTTCATTGTTGAAACAGACTTAACCCCTTCGTATTTTTGGTTAGGGGACCGGTTGAGGCAGGGGTCGACCGGTCGAAGCCTACGTCGACCGGCCTGTTGTAATTTTCAAAGTGTTCTCTTTTTCTCTTATTTACGTGCGACCGGTCGCCTGTATTATTGACAAAAAAAATATGACCGTTTGACAACATTTTCCTTAAATTGTGGGATTGATTTCTAACATCTATATTCTTGATTTTAATTGTATTTTTCTCAGATTTTCAATCCCCAAGAGGAGCCTATGCTTGATCAATCATCTCCTATAAATAGAGGAAGTTTTGGAGCAACCAATACAACAATTGAGATACAACACAACAAGATACACTTCAAGCAAACACTTGGTCTTTCATTGTTATTATTCTTGTTGTAAATTTGCCTAGCTTATCACTTTCACATCTTTGAGGTCTAGGCTATTCTTGATTACACTTGCACTCTATTGTATTATCAATTATCGAGTTGTAATCTTGAATTTGTGGTCGTCATTCAAACACAAGATATCCTTGTGAGTGTTCTTGTGGTAAGAACACACTTGGGTGAACTAGGTGTTAGGTGTAAGAAGATTGTGGTAATCTTCTTGTTGAGGTGTTGAAGAGTGTGGTGCTCTTCAAGGGTGAAGATTGTGGTAATCTTCACAAGGTGCCGTTTGGAGATTGTGGTAATCTTCAAGTGAGATTGTGGTAATCTCAAAGGTGGTGTTGAAGAAGAGTGTGGTGCTCTTCAAGGTGTTGGTGTAAGATTTTGTTGTAATAATTTTGGTAATTATTAATAAAATCTTTTTCTCTTTTCGAAATCCATCCCGGATATACTGGGGTGGTAGAGGATTAGGCCCTAGGTGGGTTGAACCTCTTTAAATCGACGCGTGTTGCTTACATTCCGCACCTTTATATTTGTCTTTGAGCATTCAATTCGAAAAATAAAAAAGAGATAAATTGAAAAGATGGAGATAATCTATTCACCCCCCCTCTAGATTATCGTAGCCGCTTGGACTTACAAGTGGTATCAGAGCCAAACTCTTTGGCAAGCTCATTTCACATCGCGAGTGAAGAGAAACGATCGGCTACTCTGACGAAGCTCATCTATCCGCACCTCCACCACCAAGCCACCACTATTTGATTCCAAGAATTTTAATTTTTGGAAAGAAAGAATGGAATGCTATCTACAAGGTTGCGGGTTCGACATTTGGAACACCGTCATTAATGGAGAATCCATTCCGACGAAAGATACACCACACACCTCAAAAAGCTTCAAAAAGCTCAATGATGAAGAAAAGAAAATCATCTCCTTAAACGGTAAGGCTTTAAATATTTTGTATTGTTCATTTACTAATTTAGAATATGAACATATTGTAGGAATAAAGTCGGCACATGAAGTATGGAAAAAATTAGAAGCCATCTATGGAGTATGTGAAAATGAAAGGAGTCAAACAAAGGCATCTACTTCTCAAGACCATACAAGCTCAAATCTAAGGAATAAGCCTCCTACAACTTCCAATTATGAAGAAGTTGAATATTGTTTTATGGGCATCAATGAAGAAAATGAGGTATGTCTTAAACCCTCTACTTCCTATGATATAGTCATTCAAAATGACTATAGTGATTTACAAAATGATTATGATGAACTTCAAAATGAATTCCAAAGCTTACTTGTTAGATACAAAAATTTGAAAAATGAATTCAATATTTTGAAAAATGATAAGGATAGTTTATTTACTTCTTATGAATCACTATCATGTGCTCACACCACCACACTTGACAAGATTAGAACCTTGAAAAACAAAATAGTACTCTTGTTGAGAATATTGATTGCATGAAAAAGGATTTATTAAAATCCAACTTGAGTACCAATAAAATGTCCAATATTGTTGATATTCATAATTGTGATAAAGGACTTGATCATAAGCCTAATGTTGTTAATCATATGAAAAAGGATCAAGTCACTATGCATATTGGTCATTATGCTTCTAGAATTATTACTTGTTTTTATTGTGGCAAAAAGGGTCATACGGCTAATTCTTGTCGGGCTAGAAATAGCTCTAAATATTGTTGGAGACCTAAAAGTCTCAAAGCTAATCTTAAAGGACCCAAACACATGAGGGTACCACAAAACAATGTGCCATTAGGTACCCAACAAAGCAAAAATTGGAGAAAATTCATGCCACCAAGAAAACATCAAATGAATGTTTCATTTGATCAAAGAAGGAGAAACTACTCTCAACAAAGCCAATCTCCAAGAAGAGCGTATAATCAAAAATGGGAAGAACACAATCCTTGAAATGGCAAAGACATCATCAACAAGATGATTTTCAAAGAAGAAGAAACCATCAACCATGGGAAGGTAACCAATCTTGGAAATGGAGAAGTCATCATCAACAAAGTGACTTCTCAATGGGAAGATATCATCAACAATGGGAAAGACACAACCCATGGAAACGGCGTAATTGGTAAACCGTATCCCCCCATTTGTATATGCATTTTATTTTTAAATCTATGCATACTTTTAATTGTGTCTTAATTGCAAAATGAATCTTCAAGTATTTATTTTTAATATAGGTCTCTTATATATTCATGAGTTTCAAATTTTTTAAAAAAAGAGACCTTGCATGATTTTCTAAAACTCTTGTGCATTTTATTAGACTTATGTGGCTTATTATCTCTTATGAAATCTTATAGCATAAGCTCTTTTGATATCTCATATTACTTGCCTACACTTGTATTTTCTATGCAAATTTTGTCTAAGAATTGTGTAGGATACATATTTCATACTCATTGGCTATTACGTCATCAAGTTTCTTAAACCATCGAGGTATGTCTACTCGTATTTTTTCTTTAATCTCGATATTATGCTTATGCACATATCTTTCAAGATATTTTCATTTTAACCCCTTAAGTGCCCCTAAATGATTTTTGGCAAATACTTTCTTTAAAAAGGGCACTACTTGTTAAGTCTCGATTTTATCGTTTATATATTTTCCCGAAACCCATATTTGTTGGATATAGTCCAAACTTATATTTTTGCAAAGTTTTAAAACTTTTGGGGTGAAAAATCGTATTTTGGAAAATTGCAGAAAGAAAATTGCACTTTGGGACGGACAAAGGGGGCGGCCGGCCGCCCGCACTCGACCCGCGCCCACCACCTCGGCCGGTCGCCCAGGCTATTTTTCCTTGGTTAAAATCGTCTGTCTTCATTTCTTTAAACAGACGCAGCAAAATTCTTAAAACCCTATAGCAGCGATTTTTTTCCCTTTTCTTCAAAATCTTCAATTCTTCATCATTTTTCACGATTCTTGTTGCTAATCGTCTTATTTTCACAAGAATCTTACATATATGGCTCCTCCAAGAAATTCTACCGATCAAAATCCCACTTCTAAGAGAAGAAAGGGCGGAGAGGGTACTTGAGAAATCGGCGAGACGGCCGAACAAAGGGATATTCGAGCCACTCAAAGAAACGTGGCCCAAGAAGGTGATGATGTTCAAAATCCCATTCTCTCTCGGGCCCAAATTACCGAGCTTCGCGGAACAATTTCGCTCGAAAATTGCCGTTGGGCGAAAGGTAAAAAATCTTTTGTTACTCAAGCTCCAAATTCTCGCAATGCTCTTAATTTCATCAATAAGTATGCGGAATGGTACTATGAGGATTCGGGGATGGGAGGTAAATCTATTGCTCGGACTAAAATGTGTCGTTTTAGCTCATTTACAAATGAGTATCCCACCATTAGGGGATTTTTTGAGGAACAAGGTTGGATGTATCTATGGGAGCATGCTTATGTTTTGTATGATGATGATATTATCCATCATTTTTATGCTAATATGTGGGTGCAATATGATAATGAAAGAAAGCCGATTGCCGTTAATTCTCTTATAAGGGGACGTCATTTTAGATGGACTCCCAATGATATTTGCCGGTTTTTACGTGTTAGAGAAGGTGGTTGGGATTATTTCTCTTGTGGGACTTGGAATGATGAAATGTTGGGGGTGTCAATGAAAGAAGTGAAGACGTATTTGGGAGTATGGCCAAAGTACTCTTTGTTGGCAATGACACTTGAGCATCGTATTTTATCGGTCATTGTCGCATATTGCATTTGTGGTAAGTCGGGAAAGATGCCTAGCAATATGGATTATTTTTTGACTTATAAGATTGCTAGGAGGGAACCACTTAACTTTGGTGCCATACTTATTCAATGTCTAATCGAGTCCATTACTCAAGGTAATAAGAAGTTGGTTATGGGAAATTGGATTTGTAAACTTCTTATTCAATCGGGACTTCCTTCGTCGGAGTTTAACTCGGAAGTTTTTCAAAATGACTTCGACATTGATAATATCTCCCAAATAGTCACGATGCGCAAGAATATGGACATCCGACCAACCAAAATGGCTAGAGGAAGAGGTCAAGAGTCCCCCGATCCTAATGACTACTTTGATGACACCGAGGCCGCAAGATTGGCGGAAGAGGGTGAACCGAGCTATCCGGAGGGTAATACCGGTGCTCAACCGCCTAGGAGGTATACTCAAGCCGAATTTGATGAGATGAGGACTTTTCATGAGACGAGATATGAGGCTTTGGAGCAAAAGACCTCCAAAATGCAAAAGTCTATCGGCAAATTGAAGAAATTTATCAAGGATTTTATTCCCGGATCTTGCTTCTCCTCGGATGAGGAATGATACCCCCACCCCCTTTACTTTCTAGCATTTTCATTAATGATGTTTTGTATTTTTGATGAACTTTTGTAAAACTCATTTGTACTAATGATATTTGCTTGTTTTTCTTAAAGGGTTAAAATTGCAAGTTGATAATGACTTGTGAATGATCATGACTTTGATGGAGTATTTGATGGTAAAAATACTCTAAAGCATTGTTTGATAATTGGTATGAAGTACTTGATGGTAAAAGTGCTTCTTTTATTGCTTTGATCATTATGCTTAGTTGGATATGTTGGGACATTTGATACATGTATTGTTGAAAGCATGACTTATTACTTGATGGATGCTCTAATTGTTGGCATTTGTAATGCCTTGATCATTCTTAGCTTATCTCAATTGGGTTGAACCCTTGAGAATCTACTTTGAGCTTCTTAATTGATGAACAAATTGTTGCATATGGTGCATATGATTTTTTTTGAGCTTTTGAAATGAGGTTGATTGATGATATGAAAATTTTTGGATTGAACCATTTACAAAGGCTATATACAACTCCTTTTATTTTTCACGCCCACAATGTGTTCGATGAAATGTCACAATGAAAATTTCAACTTCTACATGATTTCTCTCGCTTCCAAAAGTCTTATATACTCATTGAGATCATGTCTTGACTCTTAAACGAGCTTATGGATATCTAATGATACATTTCTCCCATTTTTTCGGATTATAAGCTTATCTCCTCGAATGGTTGATAAATTGTCTCTTTGGCGCACTTTGATATACTTGTATGATGTTTTTATCATCCTAACATTCTTTTTGATGATTCCAAAGGGGAGAAACAGAAAATGGCTCGTTAGCTCAAAGAAGCTAATAAAAGCTTGTCATAAAAGCTATAAGCTATGGCTCATAAAAGCCATAAGTTGTGATTTGTTCTTAGTCCAATTGTTGCTTGATGGACTTATAAAATTGATTAATGATGTTTTGTGACAGGGGAGCTTATAAGCTCTTAAAACAAATTGTAAAAGCCAAAGCTTTTAGCTTATGGAAAATTGCTTTTACATTATTATTGATATGCTTGTTGATAGGGGAGCTTGTGCTTATTATTGGAAAATATTTACCCTACTTGGTTGCTTTAATATTTTTGGAAATTTTGGTTGCTTCCAAATGGTCAAATGTTTTTACCGAAAATCATTTCTAAAATTGCTCTCTTAGTTTGTGTAAAAATTGTTTTGGTTTGTAATCATCAAAAAGGGGAGATTGTTTGATACATGTTTTTATCTTAATTTTGATGATTTTATTTTGTCACCAAAACAATGCTTTTAAAGGTTGTCCAAATACTCCTAAATGATTTAAAATGTTTTTAATATTTTCTCGAGTATTTCCTCAAGTTTATTTTTGATAATAATGGACAACACTTTTAATGATTTTATATCAATGGATTTTTCACTCCTAAACAAGGTTCCTAAATGTTGTCTAAATACTCTCGATTGGTTTAAAATGTTTTTACTAATTTTTCGGAGTATTTCTTGGGTTTTATTTTCGACAAAAATTGGACAACATTTCGTCTCCTCGTGGTCGACACTATCCCTATAGGCAACCCGTACAAAGATGTTTTTTAACAAAAATGAGACGGAAGGAAAAACAAGCGGTCGACCAGAGTCGCTCTGGCGTCGACGAGCCGGTCGACCGGCCGCTCCAATGGCCGACCGTACTGCAAGTTTCATTGTTGAAACAGACTTAACCCCTTCGTATTTTTGGTTAGGGGGACCGGTTGAGACAGGGGTCGACCGGTCCGGCCAAGCCTCGTCGACCGGCCGCCTGTTGTAATTTTCAAAGTGTTCTCTTTTTCTCTTATTTACGTGCGACCGATCGCCTGTATTGTTGATTAAACAAAAAATATGACCGTTTGACAAACAGACACATTTCCTTAAATTGTGGGATTGATTTCTAACAGCTATATTCTTGATTTTAATTGTATTTTTCTCAGTAGATTTTCAATCCCCAAGAGGAGCCTATGCTTGATCAATCATCTCCTATAAATAGAGGAAGTTTTGGAGCAACCAATACAACAATTGAGATACAACACAACAAGATACACTTCAAGCAAACACTTGGTCTTTCATTGTTATTATTCTTGTTGTAAATTTGCCTAGCTTATCACTTTCACATCTTTGAGGTCTAGGCTATTCTTGATTACACTTGCACTCTATTGTATTATCAATTATCGAGTTGTAATCTTGAATTTGTGGTCGTCATTCAAACACAAGATATCCTTGTGAGTGTTCTTGTGGTAAGAACACACTTGGGTGAACTAGGTGTTAGGTGTAAGAAGATTGTGGTAATCTTCTTGTTGAGGTGTTGAAGAGTGTGGTGCTCTTCAAGGGTGAAGATTGTGGTAATCTTCACAAGGTGCCGTTTGGAGATTGTGGTAATCTTCAAGTGAGATTGTGGTAATCTCAAAGGTGGTGTTGAAGAAGAGTGTGGTGCTCTTCAAGGTGTTGGTGTAAGATTTTGTTGTAATAATTTTGGTAATTATTAATAAAATCTTTTTCTCTTTTCGAAATCCATCCCGGATATACTGGGGTGGTAGAGGATTAGGCCCTAGGTGGGTTGAACCTCTTTAAATCGACGTGTGTTGCTTACATTCCGCACCTTTATATTTGTCTTTGAGCATTCAATTCGAAAAAAAAAAAGAGATAAATCGAAAAGATGGAGATAATCTATTCACCCCCCCTCTAGATTATCGTAGCCGCTTGGACTTACAGGAACTATGGAGAAAGTGACTCAAACTCAAGCGTATAGACTGGTAAACACATCGTTTTCTCAATCAACTATACTCATTCAAATCAAACATGCTCCCCCAATCACCTCTTATTCATATCACATCTCTCTTCTCCCATTTGTTCATACAATTCACTTTCTTTCGCCTTACATCATAATTCTCAGCCTATATGTTCATTTACGGCCAACTCACTTATGCAGTCGTTTTTTTTCGATTCTTTTGTGAGTATATCCTTTTTTTCCTCCTTTTATTCTTTTATCCCCACATCCAACATGCACACCATTATCTAAATTCTCGATATCCTCTTATTCAACCTTATTCAATCCCCTTACTCAATGTTATACGCTCAAGTTTAGAGTAACATATATATCAAGTTAAGGTCTGAAATGTGGCTACCAAAAAATCAGGCAATAGGCTCAAATTGGCTAACTAGGGAAATTAAATGTCATTAGGTAGGCAAAAGGCTTGAAAGGATTAACAAAAATGGCCTAAAATCATTTTTATAAATTGCATACAACATGTGACTTTGACAGAGATACCAGAGCAAGTTCTAGAATTCATATCAACATGAATGACACACTCAATCAACAAACAAGACTGCATTTAATGAAAGTTGTAAAGGCTCAAAAAGCTCACAGGCTTGCAATTGCGTAATTCAAAGCATATCATCCATGATTTCAATATTCACATGCTCCATATCATCTATTCTCAACCCGGTCAACTCACGCTCAACACCCAATTCAAAACAACATAAATTGTTCGACGAATGTTCCCAAGATCACAACAAGTACACAATAGCGGTCAACTCACTCCCTAAAAACCTAAGAAAGCAATAAACGTGCTAAAACAATAAATGTGCTAAAATCAAAAACAAGCATCTAATGCAATGCAACCTATATGCTCTACATGCAACTATATGAATGCAAATATCGCCACACCTTTCAATCAAAATAACTACCTCTCCCCCCAAACTTGAATGAAATTATACCGCATAGAAGAGAAGATAAAATTTCAAAGAAAAAGTGTGGATTGGGAGTGCATACCTGAATTCGTGACCTAATAATGCTTCAGCGAACTGACGCACGGGTCGTGCATGTGCGCACGGGTCGTCCGTGCGTCCCTGCGACGGTCCTTTTTTTTGAAAATAATGATAAAACATGGAAATCCTAACTTAGAAAAGGGAAAGATGAAAATTAATACAACAAACTATTGGGTTGCCTCCCAACAAGTGCTAAATTTAACGTGTATAGCTTGACGCCCATAAACTCGATCACAGCTCCCGCAGGGTGAGGCGAGTTACCTCTTCATGTCTTTCTCCTTGCCATTCCAACTCGTATAAATTCGAGCCTCCTTTGAATGCCTCTAGCATAGAAGTCACACGTCGGTCAAATGCCATATTCTTCTCATTTGCATCGTGCGAGCGGCAGTACCCGCGTGCTTCTGAGCTGTTGTCCCTCTTCGTGTGCTTCGCTTTCTCACATTTTAGTACTTCCTGCACATGATCTAGAGCACACACACAATCACTCAGATTAAAAGTATTAGCACATGAATCAACGACTGATAAAGATTTACAGCTCTCCATTTTATCATGAGTTTTCGCATCCTTATAGATGGAGAACAACACTTGCTCATTATTAACTAGTAACGTGAGCTCTCCCTTTTGCACATCTATCAAGGCTCGTGTGGTGGCTAAGAATGGACGCCCAAGTATCAGAGGGATGTCCCGATATTCCTCCATGTCAAGCACCAAGAAGTCCACGGGGAATATAAATTTGTCTACTTTCACGAGCACATCCTCCATGATTCCCTTAGGATATGTGAGTGATCTATCCGCAAGCTGCAAGGTGACCGTGGACGGCTTCACCTCTCCTAATCCAAGTTTCCTGAAAATGGACAAGGGCATTAAGTTGATATTTGCTCCTAGATCACAAAGTGCTTTATTAAAGAAAACACCACTAATTGTACAAGGGATAGTGAAACTCCCTCGATCTTTGAGCTTCTGTGGTAATTTCCTCTGAATGATCGCGTTGCACTCTTCAGTCAAGTTGACTGTCTCAAATTCTGCCAACTTTTTCTTCTTGGGCATCACTTCCTTCAAAAACTTCGCATAATTGGGCATCTGCTCCAATGTGTCTGCAAAAGGTATGTTAATATGCAGTTTCTTAAAGATGTCTAAGAATTTAGCAAATTGGGCGTCTAACTTTTTCGTTTGAAAACGTTGAGGGAAAGGGAGTGGTATAGAGAACTTTGAAAGATCAGAGTTAGAGAAAGATTTAAGCTTCTCAGCCCCTTTTTGTTCGTCCGGATGTCCCTTGTTTCCATTCCCGACCTCAACTTCGTCATTTGCTATAGTGTTTTCATCTCCGGGGTTCAGAATTCTCTGCTCTGTACCACGCACGACTTGCCCATGCGTAGGCGCATAGGTCGTGTGTCTCGTGTTCTGTTCCTGGAATCCTTCGGTACCACGCACGACCTGGTCGTGCTCAGACGCACGGGTCGTGCGTCCTTCAGTTTTTTCAGTATTTTCTATGACATTGCGCATGACCTGGTCGTGCTCCGGTGCACGGGTCGTGCATCCTTTAGTTTTTTCGTCATTTCCCAAAATTTTTGACCCCTCTTACTCCGTGCCACTCCTCAGATGAATGGCGTTACACTGTTCCCTCGGATTGACCTCCATGTCACTCGGAAACTGGCCCTTCTGATGTTGTCCACCAATGATCGTCGCTAACTGGCCAGTCTGAGTTTCTAGATTTTCCATTCGTGAACCCACAATGTTGGCCAACTTCGTGACATGTGCCTCGATCTTGTCTATCTTAGCCTCATCTTTATGTAACTGGTTCCTCGTTTCACTCATGAACGAGGTGAGAATGTCCTCTAAAGATAGCTTCGCCTCCGCATTAATGGCGCCGTTTGTCACACTGAACCCTGGCGGTGGTTGCATTACGTTCTTCGTATTGGCATAAGAAAAATTTTCATGATTTCTCACACCCGGATGATAATGGGTAAGAGTTTGATTATTCCGATAATTGTTGAAATTCCGGTTATTTACAAAGTTAGCTTCCTCCATCAGATCTCGAGGAACTCCCCCATTATTTGCACCTGTGTTTACCTCTGTCCCTTGAGTTAGAGCACTCAATTGATTTGTCAATGTTGTCATCTGAGTCGTCAATGCCTTGATTGGGTCCGAATCAGAGACTTCGGCTACCCTTTTCACATTAGTTCTCTCGGAGGGCCACTGATAGCTATTCATTGCCATCTCTTCCAGCAAGTTAAATGCATCATGTGGGAATCTTGCGAGTAAGGCGCCTCCTGCTGCGGCATCCACAAACGACCTAGTCTGCCCCATCAACCCATTATAAAAGAAGCAAAGTTGCTGATCCTCTGGAAATCTGTGTTGCGGGCACCTCCTCAATAAATCCCGGAATCTCTCCCAGGCCTCATATAATGGCCCAACATCAAACTGCCTAAAATGCGTGATCTCACTCTTGAGTTGTAGTGTCTTACTTGGTGGGAAGTATTTAAACAAAAATTTCTGACTCAGCTCGTCCCAAGTACTCACACTCCCCTGAGTTAGTGTGCCTAGCCAGTTTCTAGCATTATCCCTTAAAGAGAAAGGGAATAGACGCAAACGTATAGCATCATCAGTCACCCTATTCATCTTGATTGTGTTGAAAATCTGCATGAAATTCGCAAGATGAGAATTGGGATCCTCAGACAGAAAGCCCCCAAACTGATTCTGCTGCACCATCGAGATCAGTGCTGGCTTCAGTTCAAAATTATTCGCATTAATTGGGACATTGGCAATTTCACCATAGTTGCGATTTGTCTATGGGCGAAAGTAATCGCGAATCACTTGCTGCTGGACTGCCGGAACCTCTGGTACTGGTAACTCATTGTTGACCCTGTTGTTACCTCCTTTGTCGACTCCGTTATCGCCTCTGTTGTTATCTTCCACGTCCTCCATAGCCTGTTCTTGCTGTCTTTCTGCCCGTTTAGTAGACGCACTAATTTGCCTAGCAAAAGCCTCAACCTCCGGTATGAACGGTGATAATTCTCCTTGCTTTGAGCGAGTGTTCATGCACTACCTGAACCAACTAAAGAAAACAAGTCAAACACAGTAGGAGTAAAATTAAACAACAAATAAAAAAGAAAGAAAAAAAAATGTCTAAATTAAAAATAATTCTATTTATCGCAATATTAGTACTAAAAATTTAATTAGTCCCGGCAACAATGCCAAAAACTTGTTCGCCTTATTTTTAGCTACACCGCAAGTGTACGATGCAGTTTATAGAATAGGGTTAGTAAGGTCGAATCCACAGAGACTAATAAATTAATGTACTAATTATTGGGATTGTAATAGTCTTATTTTTATCCAGACGATCGAAATTGAGTGATTTGGTTTTGTAAAACTAAGACAAGAATTTATCCTAAAAAGACAAAGTAAAGAGTTGATTGAAAGATCAAGGAGATGAATAGATTCCTGGGATATGGTTTCAGTTAATATCCCCTTTTGTTATCAGATTAATCAAAACCAAAGTCATTATTGTTCTTCCCTATAAGACAATCACAAAAGTAATTTACCCTCTCTATCGAGATGTATGTAAAAACATTGATTGGATTATCTATGCTATCATCTCTACTCAACAACTCCCAAAAGCATAAAAGATTATATATCCTCACAAATATTCACAGACTTCTCAAATATTCATGTCAAGTACTCACAGATCTAGTATTGAAACTCATCTCTCGAATTATGAATCAATACATCAAAGCAAGTTAAACCAAACGCGTTTGATAAAACAAGAATTAAAACAAAGTACTCGAATAGGGTTGGAAAACAATAACTTCAATTGCAATTAATCATCCAATAAAAGTATCCATTAACCTAATCCCAAACCCGAAAATCACAAGATGTTTAGCCAGACATAGAAAAGAAATAATTCATAGACAAATTATTCAAATTCATATCTAACTAATCGAAAGTAAATGATATGATGTAATGAGAAAAACTCAGGGATATCGACAATCTCTCGATCTATCTTCAATCCTCAAGCGCGTGGTTGTGACCTCGATCAATATCTCCAATCCTTCGATAGAAGGTTGCTCTTTTCTCTGTGTTCTAGGGCAAAAGTAAGTGTGTCCTCGTTTGTGGCCGCCTCGTCTCTATTTGAACTCCGTTTGGGTCAAAACCTAGTTTAGAATCTGTCAAACTCAGGTTTCCCGCACAGACGCACGGGCCGTGCGCCTAGCGCACGCCCAGCCCGTGTGGGGTGCCATAGGGAATTTTTCTTTCGCTGAACGTGTGCCCCACACAAGACCAACCCGTGCGTGGTGCCGTGGCTCGAGTCTCAGTTCTGGCTGGCGCACGGGTCGTGCTATGGATGCACGCCCTGCCCATGCGCACCTGCTGGAGTTGATACGTGTTCGTTTCTTTCCGTTTATTGTCCGGTTCGTCTGACTTCTTCTCGATTCAACTCCAAACATCGTATGTTACTTCAAGTATTGGCGGTTCTTTACCGCAATGCTCCAAATTGTTGCCAAAATGCTACAAATATCATTCAATTCCTACAAAATGAGCAAATCGTAATACCTTTTCTACAAAGCAGAAATAAAGCCCTTTTCACTCAAGTAATGCATGCTTAGCAACTAATTCTAACTACAATTAAGCCCAAAATACATGCAAAACACATACCAAACAGGTATACTTCTCCTGCCGGAGGGATATATTGTGAGGAGCATGGGTCAATCGCCGAGGGGCCAAAGCGTAGCCCCGTAACCATGGCAAACTCTCGTCGGCCAAATATGAGGTTGTGCCCACCAACGCGGAACCACAAGTCGCCGGTCTCAGATCCCTCCACCATGATATGTCTACCGAGCAATCGGATCATACCCTTCGAGGTCATGTATGCGTCCGAGTCGAAGTCCAGAAACGCCCCAACCAGCCCATTCCTAAACTCATCTAAATTGCCCGACTCTATCAGCTCCTTCTTGATATCCTCTATCAAGTGACACTTGGTATAAACATTCAGTTTTTCGGTCCAATTCTGAGCAGAACCCCATCTCCATCTCCAATTCTGTCAAAAAAAACACCAAGATTGAGTTAACTGCTCGTTGTCAGGTAACTCGAAATCGAATTACATGTGACTCGAAGTCGAGTTATCTTGAAAGTGACTTGATTTCGAATCACATGTAACTTGATACAAAGTGAAGTGACTCGCAAACCAAAAGTAACATTAAAACTATTACTCAAAATCGAGTTACTTGTGGATTGCGAGTTACAACACAACCAACCGCGTCGTCTTCTTTCCCAAGCCACTTTCCGCCATTAACAACATCCCAAGCTCACCCACCAACACCAAATCCATATAAAACCCTAGAATTTCTACAAAAACTATAAAAAATCCTAACCTAAAACAACTATAGACTAAATAAATTAACAAAAAAAATATGAAATTAACACAAAGGTGGAGATGGAGATTATCTGGTTAGAGGTCGATGCGGTCGCCGTCGTCGATTCGGTCGCCATTGTCCAAGTCGCGGGTTTCGAATTTTTTGGGGGTCACTGTGTGCTTTTCGAGTGTTTGGTTTGTTTGGATATGTTGTGGCTCGGAAATGGGTTATAAAACTACTAAAGAGCAGTTATGTCATTTCGCACCCCAAAATGGCTAAAAGAGATGTGTTTGAAAAAGGTGGCTAAAAACGATTTTCAATTGGCCAAAAAGAACAAAAAAAAAAAAAAAAACTCTGCAAAAATAATTGTGTTGGAAAAACAATCATACCAACTTATAAGTCATTCTAAATTTTGTCTCTTAACCAAGATAAGATATCACACCCGATGAAATCCTCCATCTAATGCAATTATATATCACGACAACATTTGGATTAAATAACGTAATGATAAAATATTGGGATTTTCTCATTCTTTTCTTGCTTGCTCATGTGCAAACCCTCGTGCTTAGATTCCTAATCGACATCCTTGTAAGATAATTTAAAGTAAAACAAAAAATAAAAAAAATTCAAAATTGCATGCCAAAGTCACGAGGCAACCAACATGTGGAACAAATCCAAATCATATTCTCAACATAGCCTGCTGTCACGCGACATCACGTGATCCCACGACTTATTTTTAATAATAATATTTTTGAAAAAAGAACAGTAACACTGTGCACATAATAACCCAAATATTTTTTTGGGTTTCAAAAAAATTTGGGTTGTTATAAGAAATTTATTTAAAAAAATAAAGAAAAAATTATTCTGGCTCTCTACTGTAATTGTCTCCAGGTAAAGTGATTTATTATGTTATCGCATTAAATTATTAGTATCAAGATCATTATAATTGTTTTTTTAAAGAAAAATAATTTCATTAATCAAACTAGCAATACATTGATAAAAACATAAATAAATTTGTTAAAAACCATAAAAGATGAAACTGTGAAAAAATTCATAGTATCTAGGTTAATAATATAAACCAATTTAAAGTCTACAGCTTTGAAAAATCTACCGTGTCTAAATACATATGATTCAAGATCTACAACAAGTTGAACACCACGTTTTGTTTTGTTATCTCCGTCGAACCAAAAACCTATCTGTCTAAATCGTGCACACAAGAAAAATACCGCACCAACACGACGACAAAACAAAAGCCGCATCAATACGGGATTACAAACAAAAAAAACAAATAACTCAAATTTATGTGAGAAAACACTTGTTTATAAAGTTAATTGATAAGAAGGATAAATGGGGTAATTTTACGCCAAAAAGGTCGTAAATCACCATTTAATGATGAACCGCAAGAAAGCAAAGCAAAAGAAAGAAAGGATTAAGAAAAAAGAAGGCTAGGATAGTTTGAGAGGTTTTTGTTCGAGATTATTATTATTATAATTGTTAATAACTAATTAATTAAAACAAATTATGAAAAAAGTCCCACATCAACATATCAACAAAATAATAGACACATCCCCTAGGATTTTACCAAAAATCTCAAACTTGTAGAATCTTAAAAAATGAATTTTTGAATCTCAATCGTAATAGGATGAACTAGATCTCCATGATAATTTTCCACTATAAATAAGGTATAAAAAAGCAATTAGTGTATGAGTAGGTCTCTTGTAAGACCGTCTTACGGATCCTATTCCGTAAGACCCGCTGACCCAGCTCCCCAGCCCACCCCCTCTTATTTAAAAAAAAAAAAAAAAAAAAGAGCTACACATGGGAATTGAACCCGCAACCTTAATAGATTTAAGGTGGTGTTCTACCACTATACAACTAGTGCTTATTGTGCAAACTTAGTATAACAATTTATATAAAAAAGAGCTCCACAGGGGAATTGAACCCGCAACCTTAATAGATTTAAGGTGGTGTTCTACCACTATACCACTAGTGCTTATTATGCAAATTTAGTATAACAATTTATATAACCCCATTCATAAATACGCCTGGTAATTAAAAAAAAATTTAAAAACACCTATAAATGTAAAAGCTAAGAATCAAACCCAAGTCTATTAAAAAATATGATACATTATATCAATAAATGGATACTTATAAAAGTGTTACTTTAACTACATCATATTTATTTTTTATTGTTTCTCTTTTTTTGTTCCTATTTTGTAACTGTATTAAGAAATCTGATACTTTATCTCAACAAGCGGATAATTTTACTTATAAAAGTGTTACTTTAACTATATCATATTTATTTTTTATTGTTTCTCTTTTTTTGTTCCTATTTTGTAACTGTATTAAGAAATCTGATACTTTATCTCAACAAGCGGATACTTTTACTTATAAAAGTGTTACTTTAACTATATCATATTTATTTTTTATTTTTTCTTCTTTCCTTCATTTCTAATTTGTGACTATATTAAAAAACATGATACTTTATCTCAAAAAATAGATACTTTAACGTATAAAAGTGTTACTTTAACTATATCATATTTATTTTTTATTTTTCCTTCTTTCCTTCATTTCTAATTTGTGACTATATTAAAAAACATGATACCTTATCTCAAAAAATAGATACTTTAACGTATAAAAGTGTTACTTTAATATGTTATATATATATATTTATTATAATATATTCATAATTTGTGGCTATATTAAAAAACATGATACTTTATCTCAACAAATAGATACTTTAATGTATAAAAGTGTTACTTTAATCATTATATATATTTATTATAATATATTCATAATTTGTGACTATATTAAAAATATGTTACTTTATCTCAAAAAACAAATACTTTTACTTGTAAAAGTATTACTTTAACTCTATCATATTTATTATTCATCTTTCTTTGTATTTATTATTAAAAAATGTAATACTTTATTTAAAAAAACAGATATTTTTACTCTTAAAACATGATATTTTTCCTCAAAAAATATATATTTTTACTCACAAAGGTGTTACTTTAACTCTGATATATTTATTTGTCCTTCAATGTAATGTAATATTTAATATCATAAAAGTATCATATTTAATATAAAATATATCACTATTTCCAGCACAATTATCATTTTTTCAATGGAAAAAACATTAGTTACAAGACTAGAACGAGTACATTAAAAAATCTTATTTTTTGAATATGTAAAAATTAAAGTATCAATGTTCATCTTAAAAGTATCATATTTATTATAAAAGTATCACTATTTTCGGATAAAGTATAGTTTCCTATTCAAAGAGTTTAAATTTTTAAAATGAAGGGATGATAATGAAACTTTATATTCATGGATATATTCATGGTTATACAAAATATGTACAATAAGAACCAGTAGCCTAGTGGTAGAACACCATCTTACCTTTATTAAGGTCATGAGTTCAATTCCCATGTGTCCCTTTTTTTTATTTAAAATAAGAGGGCTTGGGGCGGGTAGTTGCAGCTTTTTTTTTTTTTTTTAAATTGACAGCTGTCAAGCGGGTTGGGGCTGTGGCGGGTTGCGGGTCGCTGGAGGATCCGTCTTACGGAATAGGATCCGTAAAACGGTCCTATATGAGTTTTTGCCTTAGTGTAAAGATTATATTAGTGGTTCAACCAATAATTTTTTTACAGATTATCTAACTCTATCTGACAATAAAAGATTGAAGAATTAATAGTGTGGAATAAAAGATATAATAAACCAATGGTGTCATAGATCCAGTGAATTTGGACCTTAGTGAGATGCATTTAGGGCTATATTTATTTTTATAGACTACTTGATTTAGATCTAGATCCCAATCCCAATTTATACTTTTAACCAATATTTTCGAAATCCATTGGTTCTATATCGGTTTAATCAATAATCGGTCCGATTTTTTTTTTTTTTGAGAAGCATAATCGGTCCGATTTAGTCATGAGAAAATATTTATTTTTGCGGTTCAACTTGTTTAAAATCGGTCAAACTAGCTTTTTTTTTTTTGAGAGCTAGTCTCCTGTCAGACAGATCCGTTACACGGATCTAAATATCCTACACATCTCGCAGATCCTTATTTCTCGCCATATCCCCTAATTTTCTCGCTCTGCTTCTCATTCCCTCACCTTCTTCCCCAGCCATTAACTTTACCACAACTTTCTCATCTCCTTCAAACAGCCCCACATGAGATCCTTCCACTTAACCTCCGTCTCCGGCAGCATCTTCTCCCACCTCGAGGGGTTTATCCATATGAATCGATGTATGTATCAACAACAAACTCTTTAGTCCATGAATCTTGACTGCCAAATTTCTTTATAACCCATATATCAAGATCCCAAGTATCATCACTCAAACAGAGATAACATCCAAGAACTCCAATGCTCATGCCATGTTTATTCATTTGCTGTTCTAGCCCCAAATCGAGCGGAGGTGCAATTTCCCCAAATTTTTCTTCACGGAAATCGAAGAACACTATGAATTTTGATGTCTCCAGATATTTGCAGAGCCAACAAACGGTTCCATTCAAGAAAATAGACCATTTATCCCATGAGAAATACTAATCTCCTGAATTTTTGCCGAATTTGAGCATATATTCCATACTAAATCCCCTCAATTCTCATTACTCTGTTGAAGGAAATAGAGTAAAATATCAAACACTAAATAATACAAGTATTAGTACTAGTTAATACTTTTATGGAGAAATACTAATACATTTTATAAGAAAAACTAATACTTTTTCCAGAAACTACTAATTATATTCAGGGAAACTACTAAAATAACTCTCCAGAGAACTACTAATACTTTTTCGAGGAACTACTAATACTTTTTTGAGGGACAGCTAATACATTTCGGGAGTATATTAATGGGAAATACTAAAAACTCTTCAGGGAACTACTAATACATTTCAGAAGAACTGCTAATATATTTTAGAAGGACGGCTAATACTTTTCAGAAGGACTGTTAATATATTTCGGGAGAAAAATTTAATTACATTCAGGGAAACTACTAAAAATACTTTACAAGGAAATACTAATACTTTTTCGAGGAACTACTAATACTTTTATGATGGACTGCTAATACATTTCGTGAGTATATTTAGGAGAAATACTAAAAACTCTTCAGGGAATAACTAATACATTTCAGAAGAACTGCTAATACATTTTAGAAGGACGACTAATACTTTTCGTAAGATCATTATCTAGGTGGTCCATGAAAACTACTAAAACACTATTGGGTCCGCGGGTCAGATCCGTCTAACAGGTCAGACCCGTTAGACGGTCTGACAGGAGTTTTTGTCTTTTTTGGAAGCTTAAAACCTTGAATTAGTACTTTTTTTTGTATGTATGGTTATTGAGTTTTGAGTTTGTTAAAAAGTTAGTTTATTTATTTTTACCTTTAAAATGTATTAAATATTTATAAAATTAGTATATTATTATTTTATATAATACAATAATAATTAATTTATTAAATCAGTTAGATCGATGATCAGGGACGGAGCCTGAAAGGGGCTAGGGGCGGCAACTGGTCCCCTCAACTTCAGTTTTTATAATTAATAAAAAATTTGTATGTAAATTTTTTAAATTTTAAAGTTTCGAATATACCTTTTTATCTACTCGAAAAGAACATTACCCCTCCAAACTCCATTTTCGTGCTAGGCCTCGATCTATCGACGATTGAACATATTCAATCAATATACGATGATGATCGCCAGTCCGTTCCTAGAAAAACATTACTTCCAACTATAGCTTTTTGGAAATATTCTTCCTAGTCATTTTTGGATGTTCAAATGCACATTGTGGGGAAGATGCTGAAATAAATTAATAGAATCTATTTAGTTGCTGTGTTGTTGTTATTACCGTTGTGATTATATTGAGATATCATTAAGTAAGTTTAATGAACAGATTTTAAATTGAAGCATATATTTATTGAAATAAAAAGGCATATTAATATAAATTCTGTTCGTAGGATCGGAATCTATGAGTTTTATCCAAATAGAACATTGGGATATCAACTGTTATACGATTCAAATTTCGTTATAAAAAAAGATTCAAATTTCTATGTCAAATATTTCAAAAACTAATTACATAAAATTTAATATATGTATATATATATTTTGAATTTATAGTATGCAGTTTACATGAATTTTGAAAGGCGTCTCGTTCGTATGCTAGTAGGGACAAACCAAGAAATGAAGTATAAGGGGCGTAATTTATTTTTTTCTTAAAACTAGTAAATAAAGAGGTATTTTTATTATTTTATAGGTGGCACAATTTTAAAATTTAATAATTTTATACACGAAAATTTTATTAATTATTAAAAAATTCAGTGTCGCTGCCAACCCCCCTTGGCTCTACTGTATACTAGCATGAGAGAGCGCTCCCGATTTTATCGTAGCATCTATTGTTGAGTCTTGTAACGAGACTCATCATCATTAATAAAAGGGATAATTACAAAAACACTCCTAAGGTTTGAGCTAATTACAAAAAATCTAGAGTTCATTGAAAATTACAAAGAGCCCCTTGAAGTTTGATTCGTCTTACATATTTCCTATTGATTTTCGAAATATTTAAAAAAACCCTAACATTTGCAAAAATATTAAATTACCCCTTAAATTTAAGACAAATCAAAATCTAAAGAGATTTTTTGTAATTTTGAAACATGTTTGGGTATTTTGTAATTAACCTAAACCTCAGGGGTGTTTTTATAATTATCCCTTAATAAAATTACCCGGTCTCCTTTTTTTTTTTTTTTTTTTAAGAAAGTATAAATTATATTATAAATTAGTGTAGAAAATAAAATGAAAATAAGAAGCAGAATAGAACAAAGAAACTTGAACCCGAAAGTGATGAGACTGTAATAAATAATTCTGCTATGAATAAATCTGAGAGTGTGAAAGTGAAAGGTTACAGCATATAAAGTCAGACACATGAAAAAGTTATAAAACTCTCCTCTATACTTGTCAAATTTAAAAATAATAAAAAATTCAAAGTGCAGAGTCACCACTCACTGTTGCCATCTTCTTCCACCTTTCTACTTTCATTTTCTTAAAAGAAATCCCAGAAAACAGCCATCTAAAAAAATTCTCTCTCTCTTTCTCTCTCTATGCATATATAATATATATATTGATGCATACAAACATAATGGCCAAGCTGTTTCTTGGATCCGGAGATTCTGGCACTTTTGAAGTATATTATACTCACACCTATATATCTAAAAATCCATTAGCCCACAAGACATGTTCTTGTTTTCCACCCAATATTGCTTCTCCCTAGGCTCAAACCCCTGTTTTCTTTGGAGTTTGTAGCGTATTATTTTTTCTTTCTTTCTTTGTTTTCTGTAATGCCTGTTCATTCATGTCCCCTCTTCTTCTTCTTCTTCTTTTTCACCCCTGTTTTCGCCGTCAACCCACAGGGAGAAGCCCTTTTGTCCTGGAAAAGAAGCTTAAATGGACAAATCGAGGGTTTGAGCAATTGGGACCCCTCAGATGAAACTCCATGTCGATGGTTTGGCATTTTCTGCAACTTCAAGAACGAAGTTGTCGAGCTCAACTTGAAAGACATTGATTTACTCGGAAATGTCCCTGCAAACTTCACCTCTTTGGTTTCTCTAAACAAGCTGGTTTTGTCGGGGACAAATCTCACTGGGGCAATTCCACAAACACTTGGCGACCTTCAAGAATTAAGGCTCTTGGACTTGAGTGACAATGCTCTGAGTGGTGAAATTCCAGGTTCAATCTTTCACTTGCCTAGACTGGAAAAGCTTTATCTCAACACGAATCGGCTCGAAGGCTCGATTCCGATGGATATCGGAAACCTGACAGGCCTGTTAGAGTTGACCCTCTACGATAATCAGCTCGTCGGTGAAATTCCAGGCAGTATAGGCAACTTGAAACGGCTTCAAGTTATCAGAGCTGGTGGAAATAAAAATCTTCAAGGCCCTTTACCTCAAGAAATCGGCAATTGCACGAATTTAGCCATGTTAGGCCTGGCAGAAACCAGCATTTCTGGATTTCTACCATCTTCTCTCGGACAGTTGAAAACACTCCAAACTCTCGCAATTTACACCACCCTTGTTTCCGGCCAAATCCCGCCTGAACTCGGTGATTGCACCGCGTTGAGGAATATTTACCTATACGAAAACTCACTCACGGGCTCGATCCCGGCCCGATTAGGAAATCTTCAGAACCTGGAAAATCTCCTGATCTGGCAAAACAATTTGGTGGGCGTTATTCCTCCTGAGCTTGGAAAATGCCGTCAATTGCTCGTCATTGATTTGTCGATGAATTCGTTGACAGGCGTTATTCCGGAGAGTTTCGGGAATTTGAGTCAACTCCAAGAGCTGCAGATGAGTGTGAATCAAATTTCAGGCAAGATTCCAACGCAGCTCGGAAATTGCACGGCTCTAACTCATATCGAGCTCGATAACAATCAAATCACCGGCAACATTCCTTGGGAGTTTGGGAATCTGTTGAACTTAACGCTGTTGTTTTTGTGGCAAAATCGCCTGGAGGGCAATATCCCACCATCTTTATCGAATTGTCACAAACTTGAAGCGATTGACGTGTCTCAAAACACATTGACCGGTCCGATTCCGAGCGGTATTTTCCAGTTGCAGAATCTGAACAAGCTTTTGCTGCTGTCGAATAATCTTTCAGGGGCTATACCGCCCGAAATCGGAAACTGCTCTTCGCTGATTCGATTTCGAGCTAGCGATAATAAGCTGACAGGGAATGTACCGGCGGATATTGGGAGGTTGAAGAATCTGAATTTCTTTGATCTTGGATCTAATCGGATATCCGGGATTATACCGCCTGAGATTTCTGGATGCAAGAATCTAACTTTTCTTGACCTGCATTCAAATTCCATCTCTGGGAGCTTGCCGGCGAGTTTGAATCAGCTTGAAGCTCTCCAGTTTCTGGATGTTTCTCAAAATCTTATTGAAGGTACATTATTGAGTTCAAGCCTTGGCTCATTGACTTCACTCACAAAACTCATTCTTGGAACGAATAGGCTCTCGGGTTCGATTCCGAATGAGCTCGGTTCGTGTTCTAGGCTTCAATTACTTGATTTAAGCAGCAATGAGCTCGAGGGTCACATTCCGGCGAGTTTGGGGAATATTCCGGCACTGGAAATCGCTCTCAATCTGAGCTGGAATAAATTATCCGGCGGCATCCCCAAGGAGCTCACGGCGTTGGACAGATTAGGAGTGTTGGATATATCTCACAACCAGCTCTCTGGGGATCTTCATTTTCTGGCAGATCTTCAAAATCTAGTGGTTCTCAATGTGTCCCACAATAACTTTTCAGGTCACGTGCCAGACACGTCATTCTTCGCCAAGTTGCCGCTCAGCGTCCTCGCCGGAAACCCTAAGCTGTGTCTCTCCGGCGACGAGTGCTCGGCCGACAAGGGCGGCGCCACCAGGCGTGGGAAGGCGGCGAGGGTGGCGATGGTGGTGTTGCTCTGCACGGCATGTGTCCTTCTCTTGACTGCTCTCTACATCATTCTCGGAGGGAGGATGCGGGCCCGGTGGGCCCGTGATTGCGAGCTACACAATGAGGATGATGTGGAGTTGGGCGGGCCATGGGATGTGACGGTGTACCAAAAGCTCGACTTATCTATTAGTGACGTGGCCAAGTGTTTGACAGCTGTCAACGTGATCGGTCAAGGTCGATCTGGTGTCGTGTACCGAGCCGTAATTCCGTCCGGGCCCACCATCGCGGTGAAAAGATTCCGATCATCGGAAAAGTTCTCGGCTGCCACGTTTTCGTCGGAGATCACGACGTTAGCCCGGATTCGGCATAGGAACATTGTTAGGCTATTGGGATGGGCCGCTAATAGGAAGACTAAGCTCTTGTTGTACGACTATTTGCCTAACGGCACGTTAGGTGATTTGTTACACGATGGGCGTCGAGAGAGAGTCGAGTGGGAGATTCGGTTCAAGATAGCTTTAGGAGTAGCCGAGGGGTTGGCTTACTTGCACCATGACTGTGTGCCGCCCATCCTCCATCGTGACGTGAAGACGCATAATATACTATTGCGGGATCGTTACGAGCCATGCTTAGCCGATTTTGGGCTTGCAAGGTTTATTGAGGATGAAAATGGTGGTTCATTTTCAGCATATCCTCAATTTGCTGGATCATATGGATACTTTGCTCCAGGTAATTTCTCTTTAACATTTGGTATCCTTTTCTTTTTTTATCTTTTTGGGTTCCAGTTGTGTGCCTTAGATTAGTACTCAATTTTATGTTCTGCATTAAACTCTCTCTGTTCTTGCAAGTTTAGTGCATTTTGGTTCTTTCTAGTAGTCTAAAACAAAGAACATGGCCAATTTTCAAGAGGGTACCACAATTCTTGTAATTTGATTCAAGAGCATTTAAGTTATAGCAGAAATAAAGAAAATGTATAGTACTTGGAAACATCAAGTGATGTTACTTGATATCATATGTTTGTAGTGGGGAGATATGCATGTGAAGTCATGTGATAGCTTCAACTTTAATACACATTAATTTGTCCTCACATATTTGTCTTCTACACTTGCAATTTGCCATTTTTCTGAAAACTACTTAACTTTAGTTGCTTTTTTGGGCTGTGCAGAGTATGCTTCCATGCTTAAAATCACCGAAAAAAGCGATGTTTATAGCTACGGCGTCGTGTTGCTAGAAATCATAACTGGCAAAAAACCGGTCGATCCTTCGTTCCCCGATGGACACCATGTTATCCAATGGGTGCGCGATCACCTAAAGAGCAAAAACGATCCTGTCGATATCATTGATCAAAAACTTCAAGGCCATCCTGACACACAAATACAAGAAATGCTCCAAGCCCTCGGAATAGCCCTCCTATGCACGAGCAATCGCCCAGACGACCGGCCCACCATGAAAGACGTTGTGGCGTTATTGAAGGAAATTAAGCAAGAACACGCTGTGGGGGGTGATCAAGGTCACAAATTGTCGAAGGATTCTGAAGTCTCGTCGTACTCGTCTTCATCGGTCACACCGGCCCAATTGTTGCTTCTCCAAGGGTCATCTAATTGCTCCCTAGCTTACTCCTCTTCCTCCACAAGTTACAAGCCAGGGCACCAATAAGTTGCTTGGAGACTATACTTTTTTTTCCTTTTTTTTAGGAGTTGGAAAGCAAATTAGTTGGCGTTGTAAAGAGCTAGGAGGAATACAGGGCCGTGTTTCGAGATTAGGAAGCCTTAGACAAAGTTTTAGGAGGGGCCTAATTAATGTATCATTAACTCTCATTTTAATTTTCTAGTTTTTTGAGCTGCAAAATCACTTATCAAAATTTTATAATAAAAACGATTTTAACTTTTCACACTTAGTGGATAATATGGTTAGTTCAATTCAATCTATCTTGTAACATACTTGATATCAAATAAGACTTAAGCAATTTTAATTTTGAAATACTTTTTTCGGGAGTAGCAATAGTCACATGTATCGTTAGTAATATTCTATAAGCTACGCATGCATTTGGAAAAGAGTTTAATCTTATGACATATTTTATTTGGAGTATTAAATTCTTTTGTTAGCACTTCTTTCATCATCTTCAATTCTAAAAATAAATCATTATTATCGATATCATCGCCAACAATATTCAACATTTTGATTCTTATATGACTTGTAAATTATTCTCAAGTATGAGCGTAACTTGAAGGCCACATTATTTGCAATGGAGTAATTCTTGGCCTAACTTGAATTGATTCAAAATAAGCATTACTCAAGACTAGGCTCATGTGTGCATGCATTAATGTGGGATATCTAACTCTGTTAGGTTGCTTGGTTTTTTTTTTTTTTTTTTTTTTTTTTTTTTAAGCAAAATAACACCTTTGATCCCCTACAAAAATCAAAATGTCATACAATTCATGCCCGCTCAGGGGGGAGAAAATCAAAGAACAAATAACTTATCACTACGAAATGTAGAAAGACTATCATAATGAGATATCTAACAATAAAAGGGGAACCAATGATCTATGAAAATCAAGCTCGGATATCCCATCCGTCCATCCGAATGAGCGCTAGAGGTGGTGAGAAGCCGTGCCCTCATCAACAATGTGATCGCAAAACAACTCCCAACTCGCAAGGTGATCATATTCCCTCTCTATGTATGTGGGAAATCGAATTATCCTTGTTCCGAATGCGAATCGGGGTGTCTTTGAACTCAAGAGCTTCCACTTTCCAAATCAAGAGAAAAAAGATGTGCATGCCCCCCCATCTCCAACGCTAGAAGCTCGATGAAAGCTAGACACCGCCGGAGAGAGCAATGAAAAGCCAACATAAGTCTCATCAATCCCCTCCGCCAAAGAATCAAAGTGTCCCGATCAAACGAACCATTTCGCCTTGATCCGAGGAGACCGAGGAGCTCGCCAAATCACAATCCTCGGATTTGGAACCCGTGGTGGAGCACTCCCCGCAAAAAGCCAACAAGAGGGGAAGCATCTCACCAATCCGAACGACTCAAACGCCGACCAAAACAAGAGTCCGAGATACCGCTCCACCTCGCCAAATAATGTGAGATGCCAAGAAAGGAAGGTGTCGATGCTTGACACTATTCCTTTCCGCCCGAAAAAACCATAAAATCAAGCGGGAACCAAGAAACTCAAGTGCCTCATGTGTGATCCGTGTGTGCGATTCCTCCAAAATGAAAGGAACAATATCATATCGTGGTGTGTGGAAGTGTAGTGTCAAACCAGGGAAGAAAGTGATTCCACACGGACGTTCATCATCAAAAAGAGGTGAGGGATAGATTCGACTCTCATTGGTTGAGAAGTCCTTTTCAATCATTTCAAGGGAAAAAGAAGCACAAGGATGTCCTGATGTGGCAGTGCCTCGTTTTTGTAACTTTTCGCAAAACCAAAAGCATAGTTGGTTTATTTTTAACACAACTCAACTTCTCATTCTCAAAAGAATGGACCCCATTCCTGAGGGACCCCACTTTCCTTGCCCTAGAATTTCGTGGAGGATATAAAGCGTGAGTTATATCTCAACTAATCAGGGTCTTTGGGCTGCCGAATGTTCGCCTATTTTTTTAACGTCACCGCAAGTGTACGGCGCAGTATATATAATAAGGTTAGCAAGGTCGAATCCACAGGGATTAATAAATTAATGTACTAAGTATTGGATTATAATAACCTTATTTTTATCTAAACGATCGAACTGTGATGGATTGGTTTTGTTAATACTTAAGCAGAAATTAATCCCAAAATAACAAAGCAAAGATTGATTGAAAGATCAAATATGGATGGATGGATTCCTGGGTTATGGTTTCAGTTAATATCCCCCTTTTATTATCAGATTAATCAAACCAAGGTTAAACATATTCTTCTCTATAGACCAATCATCAAAATAATTTACCCTCTCTCTCGAGATGTATGTAAAAGCGTTGATTGGAATACCTATGCTAGCATCTCTACTCAACATGAGATATCCAACTCCCAAAAGTTCAAAAGATTATAAGGTCTCACAAATATTCACAAACTTCTCAATCATGCAATCTATTTCTGTCAAGTACTCAAGATCTAGTATTGAAACTCATCGGTTAGAATTATGAATCAATACATCAAACAAATTTAAATCAATGGCCTTTTGATAAAACATGAATTAAAGCAAAGTACTTGAATAGAGGAAGAAAATATTAACTTCAATTATTATTAATCATCAAATAAAAGTGTTTATTAACCTACTCCCAAACCCGGGAATCACAAATTGTTTAGCCAGACATCGAAGATAAACAATTCATAGACAAATTATTCATAATAAATCAAACTAATTGAAATAACGATACGATGGAATGAGTGAACTCGAGGACGATGACGATCTCTCGATCTATCTTCAATCCTCGAAGGTGTGGTTGTGGTCTTGATCGATCTCTCGAAGTTTCCGGTGGAAAACCGCTCTTCTCTCTGGTTTCTAGGGCAAAAATTAGTGTATCTCTGTTTGTGGCTGCCCCGGGTCTATTTGTACTTCGTTTGGGTCGAAACCTAGTTGAAAACGAATCAAACTCTATTTTTCCCACAGAGGAGCACGGGCCGTGCTGGTAGCCGCACAACTTGTTCAGATCACAGAGGGGAGCACGGGTCGTGCATTTTGGCACGGGCTGCCCATGCTACATGTCGAACCTTGTGGCCTGATGTCTGGGTTGAGCAAGGGTCGTGTTGTATGGCACGGGCTGCCCGTGCTCACCTGTAGCAACTCGTACTCGGTCGTTTTCTTCCGTTTTTTGCCCAGTTCGTTCGATTTTTTCTCAACTCGACTCCAACTTTGTACTTCACATCAAATATTGGCAATTGCAATGCTCCGAATTGTTGCCAAAATGCTACAATTATCGATAATTTCCTACAAAACGAGCAAAGCGCAATCCTTTTCCACAAAACAGGAATATAACCCTATTTACTCATATAATGCATGCATATCAACACATTCTAGCCAAGATTAAGCCCAAAATACATGCAAAATACATGTCAATCAAACCCCCAAACTTAAACTGTTGACAGTCCCGGTCAACACTTTATAAACAAGACAACACAATTGGGGTACAGAAGAGCAACTCAAGAACACCGCATCACAATTCATGTCATCTATCCATAGACATCAAGCACAAACCAACCAAGTTTCAAAAAGCCAACACGGAGCACAAGTCTATAAAAATCATGGCAAAACACTTCAAATCACGCCTCTCAGGGATAAAGTGTATACTCTACTCACTAGAATAATAAAGGACGTGTATTCGCTCAAGTCATATCAGGTTGTAGAATTACCATATGCTTGCAAATCGTCTCACATCTCCGCCACTCGTTTGTATGCAATTCACAAATCAGAAACACTTTGTTTATGGTTGTAATGAAGGCTCTTTGGTTAAGGTAGGGAAATATGGATAAAGTGACTCAACTCGAGCGTATAGATTGGTAAGCACATCGTTTTTCTCAAGCAATTTTCGAATACAAATCAACTATGTACTCCCAATCGCCTTATATCCTATCACCTCTCTATTTCTCCCTTCTTTTTCATACAAATAATTCACCTTCACCTTACATCACAATTTCCAGCCTATTTTCACTTATGTTCGACTCACTGGTTGTAGTCGATATTTTTTTTTTCGACTCTTCGTGAGTATTCTTCCTTTTTCCTTTTTTTCTTTTATTCCCAATCACCCAATATGTACACATTTTCTACTTCTCGACACCCATTCATTCAACCCTTTTTTTTCAATCCCTTTGCTCAGTGTTATACGCTCAAGCTTAGGGTAACATATATATCAATTTACGGCTTAAGGCTAGAAATTCGGCTATCAAAAATCAGGCAATAGGCTCAAATTGGCTAACTAGGGAAATCAATTATCAAGGTAGGCAAAAAGGCTTGAAAGGGTTAACAAAAATGGCCTAAATTATTTTCATGAATGCATACAACATGTGACTTTGACGGAGATACCAGAGCAAGTTCTAGAATTCAAATCAACATGAATGACACACTCAATCACAAACAAGACTGCATACGATGAAAGCAGTAAAGGCTCAAAAGCTCACAGGCTTGTAAGTGCATAATTCAAAGCATATTAACCATGATCCCAATAAGCACATGCTCCATATTAATTATTCTCAACCCTGTCAACTCACGCTCAACACCTAATTCAAAACAACATAAACTGCTCAACACATGCTCCCAAGATCAACAAACACAGAAAAGCGGTCAACTCACTCCCTAATCAACTAAGAAAGCAATAAACGTGCTAAAGCAGTAAACGTGCTAAAATAATCAAAAACAACTAATGCAATGCAACTACATGCTCTAAATGCAACTACATGAATGCAAAACGCCACACCCTTCAAAAAATTTACTACCTCTCCCCCCCAAACTTGAATGAAATTATAGCGCATATAAGAGAAGGTAGAATTTCAAAGAAAAGTGTGGATATGACCTGGATTACTGTGGCCGTGGCGGCGGAAAGTGGCCCTGGGAGATATGCCAAATCTGAATCCGATGCAATTGTTAGATAAATGTTTTTATCATGATTTTGATGATTATGTTTGATTTTGTTCAAATATGTTTTCAAACCAAAACTATGTCCCTAAATGTTGTCTAAATATTTCCGATCAACTTAAAATGTTTTTACTATTTTTCGGAGTATTTCTTGAAGTTTATTTTCAATAAAACATTGGACAACACATTTGTTTCAGTTCGACCGGTCCGCCCCATAGGGGCAACCCGTACTGAGTTGAGCTAAGAAACAAAAAAATGGGACGTAAGAAAAACAGGCGGGCGGCCGGTCGACCGACTGTGGGCGACCGGTGTGGTCGACCGTCGACGGCCGGCGGGCGACCTTGCACTGCAAGTTGAATTTTTGTTCCGGACTTCTCTCTTTTCGTAAAACGCTCAAGGGCAACCGTCACGGCTAAGGGCGACCGGTCACTCCCCTTCGACCGGTCCCCTGTGTAAAAATTCGCAGAATTCAATTTCAATCTTATCTCTGCGCGACCGGTCGAACCCCATGTTTATCAAAGAAACTATCCGTTGCATTTTCGAACAACTTTTCCCTATTTTGTGGGATTGATTTCTAACAGACTATATTGATGATTTTAAATGGTTTCTTTTGCAAAGAAAATCACTCTCGAAGGAGGAGCCAATGTCTTGAAATCAAAGCCAAGACCTCTCCTATAAATAGAGGCTTCATTCAAGCAACAAGATAACACACAATATACAAGCAAAGAGCAATTCAAAAAACACTTTCATATATCTTGTTGTATTAGCCTAAGCACTTTCACTTGCACTTATTTGAGGTCTAGGCTTTCAATTCTTGATTACACTTGTACTCATATTGTATCAATCATTATTGAGTTGTAATCTTGATTTTGGTCATCATTCAACACAAGACATCCTTGTGAGTATTCTTGTGGTAAGAATACACTTGGGTGATCTAGGTGATAGGTGTTTGAAGGTTGTGGTAATCTTCAAAGGTGTTGTAAGAGGGTTGTGGTAATCCTCAAGGTGGTGTAAGAGGATTGTGGTAATCCTCAAAGTGGTGAAAGAGGGTTGTGGTAATCCTCAAGGTGTTGTATTAATTTTTGGTAAATTAATAAAATCTTTTTTTCTTTTTGAAATCCATCCCGGAGATACTGGGGTGGTAGAGGATTAGGCCCTAGGTGGGTTGAACCTCTTTAAATCAACGAGTGTTGTTTATTTTCCGCATTTACATTTTTGTTATTTACTCGTTGTTTCGAAAAAGAGGGTGATTTGCGAAAAATCGGAATAATCTATTCACCCCCCCTCTAGATTATTGTAGCCACTTGGACTAACAGCAATGTCTGCAATATCTCCAACTCCCGCTGCTCTTGGGCTTGGTACCTTTGTTCTTGGACTTCTCGGAAAGCACTGAAGTCGTCCCTATGCTGTCGCAAGCTTTCCTCGAAGGCACAAAATCTATCATGATTGTACTGTCCCCCACGCTCCTCACCTTGGTGGGAGCTCTCTAGAATATCGGGCCGCCTCTGTGGACCGCCCTGCTCGAAGTCTCCCTGCTGGAAGCCCTGATCGAATCCCCTCTCGTGCCTATCATACTCCTATGCCTCCATCACCAAGTCCTCTTCATCGGGTAACCCGGCAACCCTCCTGCTTTTTTGTGTTGTCAAACCGTCCGTGGCTCTGATATGGGCTTCAGAGTTTAGGAGCCAGTTATTTTGATTGTCCACCACAGCAGTGAGTTGTGGGTTAGGGAGGGGGAAAGCAGACCTGTAGGTCTCAAGGGGTGTGAGTAAGGTTTAGAAGGGGGGGTTGAATAAACCTTACCAAATTTTTCGATTTTAGTCCTTTTAAAATAATACAGAGTTAAATACACAACTAAGTCCTTGAGGGACAATTAAGTTAGTTAACCAGCAGAGTTAGCCACTCAACAGAATCGAGCTGTTGATAGAATAACTCAGCTGTTTAGTCTAAACCTTAACTTAGCTGTGATGAGATTTTCAGCGGAAGACTTAACACCCTTGAATTTGGTTTAAGTTTGTTTTAACACTTGGTTTTAGCACTTTGTTAATTATCAATTGGATAGAAAATTATCAGCAGATATAAAATGATATGTAGAAAGTAAATGCTGAAATGTAAATGACACAATAATTTTTATAGAGGTTCGAAGATGGGGTAATTCTTCTACTCCTCTCTTCTCCAACTCCCCGGAGGAATCCAATAAGTATTGATCGTAGTACAAAGTGGTTATCGGTCCGGATACAACAAGTCTTGATCACACAGATTGACTTGATGCTTTGGGACTCGATCGAGATGCCTTGGTCACACAAATTGCTTCTCTCGGCTTCTTTCACGGGCATTTTGCCTTGCTTTGCTACTTCACTCACTTGCTCAAGCTTCTTGGATTTGATCACGAAGCCCTCCAATAACTTGAGACTGGTTCGACCTTGAACCTTTCTACAATCCTCCTTGGAATGTAGACCCCTTTTGATTCTTCAAAAGTTTCCTCTTCAACAGTTTGAAGTTGTCTTTCCTTCACAGCTTGGTGTTGGATCGATTTCCTTCGAAATTTAGGCTTGAGGATTTGCTTGAATAACTTGAGAATATTTTGCAGGTTACAGTTTGAATATTGCTTTCTTGCTCGTTGTTCTGGTAATCAAGGTAACCTTTTCTCAAAGTGATTCCTCAGCCTTTTATAGTGAACTTTCAAAAATCTGCATGTTGAAGAGATAGGCTAATTTTCAAAAGTCACTTGTGTTCGTTGGCTTGTCTTGTTGCAGTCCTTGATATTGACATTTCCTTGTATTAAATGAACATTCAACTTTTCAGAGTCTGACACAAGGTGCAGTGCTTCCCATTGGTTTATTCCTTTTGCACGCTTCTGGGACTGAGCACTTTAAGACATGGCAAAGATGGAAGTATTACTTGTTTAGGTAATATTCTTGACTTCTGTACAACGGATTCTTTTCAGTTGTCTTGACTTGACTGCCTTTTCCCCAGGTGACTTGAGTCTGCTCCAATGATTGAGAGACTCATCTGTCACTTCAACTTGAGACTTGGTTATTTCGAGTTGACTTGACTGACACTTCTCACAGCTGTATCCCAGCTGATACTCCTTCAGTCGAGTTCTTGACTTCTCCTTCTTGCCATACTTAGCTGCTTTACAGTGGAGTCTTCATTGTAGTCTTCAGTTGACTTCTTGCATATCCAGGCATAGCTGACTTGACTAAGCTCGTACAACCCTATCTATTACAATGCAAATTACAAGGAAAATGGGGTGCCAACTTTCTAGTCTAAGTTTTACATGGCATTCATCAAAATCTAATAAATAAATTTCCCAACAATTTTCCCCTTTTTGATGATGCCAAAACTTAAAACATACATGCAAAATGTAAATAGCAAAGATACATACAGACAATGTAGAAAACAGAGAATGTATGCGTAGAATCGATCTTTTTATTGATCATAACATTCTTGTCCTTTACACAACTGTTTACAAAGTGTATCAGAGCAAACATAGCATTCTATATCTACGCAAAAATATAGAAATTCCAGATTCTTATTCATCGTACAAAAGACTTACATACATATGTATTTACAATAGTAAAATACATGAAGGGGTGGACATCAACACTTCATCGCCTTCGCTGTCTCCTTCTTTCCTCTTCAGCTCTGTCGCTTTCTGGTCTCTTTCTCTTCTTTTCTTTTTCAGCTGCTTTCTTTATCTCGTAGGCTCTTCTGGCAGCTTCGTCTTTTCTCTTCCTTTCTTGTCTTCGTTGATTCTCTTCCCACAGCTGATCTTGTCTCTTATTTTCTTCTTCAATCCTTTTGACATAGTCAGCATTCTTCCTTGCCACTTCAAGATTTGCTATGGCATCAAATCCAGCCCAATAGATCCCTCCTTTCTTCCCTGGATCTATGTATTCGATGTTTTTGGGTAGAGGTCTAGGTCAGAAACCTCTTCCTCCACTGCTTCTACCTCTTCCTCTGGGTGTGTATTGTACTGGGGCCTTCTTCTTTTTCAAAGTAGTGACCAAGAGCAGAGTGATCTGCTAAAGTCTGCTTTGCTGTCAAACTTCTTCGCACAGCTTGAGGCCTTTTTCCCAATACAAGTCTCAGGCTTGGGCCATGGACATGCCTTCGAAGTATCCTTTGGATTCGAGCGTTTTGAATTCATCAACAGATCTAGGCTCGTTTCTGACGTCTGAAATGGCATCAGTGTCTCTTCCTGCCGGAATGCCTCCGTATTGTTTCAATATGTCCATCGCACGGGCATTCATTTTTCTTTCGACCTCCTTCATCTCTGTTTCTACGATTTTCCTCTTCTCAGACATGGGCACAACAGAGTGTTGGAGCGGCAGAGTCACTGGAAGTTTGCTGATTATGATGTCAGCTGTGACAAGTCCTTGTTGAGGGGTTCTAGCAACCATTAAAGTCATATCCTTTGAACCTTCCCCCTCAACTACTTTTACCTTATCTTTCTTCTGCTTCTCAACAGCTACGTCCTTCTTCTCAACTGCCGATTCTTTCAACGTCTTTAGGTATTCCTCTTCCCCCTTTTTGGCATCATCAAAGGAGAGAGGAACTCTTGGGAATAAACCAGCCAGCATGAAGTCGAGGCGGCTAATAGCTGAGTTGTGCTTCGAGTCTGCTGCGGAGTATGTTGTTCGAAATTCTGAGCGGGTGGCTTTGGACTCACCGCCACCGGTTCATTTCAAATGCATAAGAAGAAGACCGATTTGTTATTCATATTTTTCTCTCGCAGAAGTTCTTTCTTGTGAAATTCTCGCAGTTCCATTTCAGTGTTGTGGGAGGCATGCATTCTATCAATATTTTTTTGCATCCTCGTCTTCATATCAGCATTATCAGCGCTCCAGATCAACATTTTATTGTACAATGCTTTGAAATATCTGACCTGTTCTAACCGTATTGTACACTGCTGTTGGTACCATTCTCTGATTCTGACCACTATTCCACGCAGATCAGCCGTAAGGTTGGAATCTCTGTTATCTAGCCGCATATCCATGGTGGCCTAGTGCCTTTCCATCTTCTCAATCTCTGCAAAGATTGTCTTGAAGACCTCTCGAACCTCAGCTGTCACCTCTGTCTCAGCTGGGGGCCAAGCAACATCAAAATCAAAGTCTGCTGGAACGATGGTATCTGAGGGAATGACTAGATTAGGTCTGACGTTGAAGCGTCTCTGCTCTCGAGCTGTTTCTTCATCAAGTTCCGGCAGCTCGATTGAAAAAGGGAAAGTCTCTTCAAATGCATCATCACGGACATATAGTATAGCTTCCACGGTTACTCGTGCCGGTGATGTGCCTGGTTGAGTAGATCTTGCTGCAGCTTCGGGAGCCTGAGCAGATGATTGTGTTTCAGCTGGGGCTTCTGGTGGTATTGACCCAGCTGGCTGAGCCTCAGCTGTCTTAACAGCTTCTTCGGTCTCAGCTGGTGTATCCTATTGAGTTGACTGTTCCTCGGCTTTATCAGTAGCGTCATCGGAAGATGATGAGTCTTGAAGACTTGGCTCATCATCAAAATTGAATTTTTGACGAGCAGCCTTGAATTCTGGCTTACTCGTACTTGGTAGAACATCCTCAGCTGAGTCTTTTTGATGTGCAGTTGGGGTAGACTCAACTTCATCTGCAGATCCCAGGAAAGTTGTATCAGGATCGTCCTGGGAGTCATGAAGAGCACTGATTTCCTCATCTGATTCAGCAATTATGTTCTGAGGAATGCTCTTATCTCCTTGATTTTTACCTAGGGAAGTCTCAATCTCCCTTAGGCCTTCATTACCTCCTGCAGCCTCAACTGCAGCGGGGCATTGTACAATCCCTTCGACAGGCGCAGCTATCTTAGGGTCTTCTGCAGTGGCATCCACAGGAGTCTCAACTCCGTGGATTGCACTTTCATTGCCCAGAGTGTTAACTCCTGGGGCAGATCCATCCTATGCCTCGACTGCATTAGCAGCGTCCTCAGCCTGCAAAGCTATTGGCACTTTAGCTGAGACAGATTTAACTATCTGAGCGTCGTCATTGACAACTTGTTGTGGTTCTTTTTCTTGTTCCTTCTCCACTTCGCCTCCGAGATTCATGGTGGAGTCATCTGCAGCAGCCTCCGACCTAGCTACAGTGGAGGGAGTTTCCCCCTCAGCTGGCGCACCAGCTGAGTGACTTGTGATGGGGTCACTCTTCTCCAAACTCCCGGCCGTGTCCTTTGAGTGTTCAGCCGTGGGGGCAGGTGGTAAGACACCCTCAATGGGGGTTGGCTCAACTCGGGTCCCCAAGTTCCCAGTTCATCGCCAATTCCCCTTGATCCATCTTCTGAGTGATCTGGGGAAGTGGTTGCAGCAATAACAGTAGCAATCTGCTGTACCACTCCCAATGGATCAATCTACAGCTGAGATTTGGAAGACTCTCCTGGTCCTTCCGTCAGCTGTTGCTCATGCATCATCCTGGATTCCCGCATGGCTTGTTGCATTTCCAACTCTTCTGTAGCAGCAACTGGGTCCAAGTCCTCATCACTTTCTAAGAGTACGTCAAGATGAGGATGAGTATGATCAATGGTTCCAGTGAGAGGATAAACGCTGGCTTTCTCACTAGCCTGTTCATTCTCCTTCCGAATTTGCAGCATATTAATACAGTTATCCTCATCAAGGGCTTGCAGCACTGTATCAACTTCAAGGAACCTGAAGAGTTCCTCTTCTTCATCAATAAAATCTGGGTGTTCAAACTGCACCCTAGAGTGACTCAACTTCCATTTTCTCCATTCTCGCAGACGATTTTTGATGTCCTGGGATTAAAGTCACACCCAGGTGGAGAGTACATAATTACATCATCATCAAGCCCTCCTCAAAAGCCCATCAACTGCCGCTGCCCTTCCTTTTTCGAATAGAAGGAAACATTTCTAGTGTATTTTTGTTGTTAAGTTAACTCCATTTTGTGGCCGGCATCACATCGATTTTTTAAACAAGTGGAGACACAATCCACCTCTAGTCAATAGGGGAGAGTACATAATTATCATCATCGCCCTCCTCATCATCTCGCTTCTTGTTCCTCCTTTTCGTGAATAGAAGAAACATACTTCTTCGCTCAACTCCATCAAGAAGATCGTGGTGGAGACACAATCGATTCTCATGCCTTCTCACTGCTCGACACTCTTGATGTGCCTCATGATCGCAGAGAGACTTGGCGGTTTCATCAATAATTTCGAGATTCACTTCTTCATCTCGAGATCTTTTCCAGCTGAGTGGCAGACTTAGCTATCTTCTCAAGCTCTGAACGCCTGATAAGTCATCTCCTTTTCTTAGTTTGCACCAGAGGAATGTCTGGTTCTACTTCCTCCAGTTCCTTAAAGGTAAAGGCCTTTGGAATCGCCTTAGAGGCAGCTGCCTTTCTCACCTTGGCAGTCTTCTTCTTTTTCATTCCTGGAGAAGGTATTAAAGATTCCTTATCCACTGCGGCTGCAGGGGCAGGAGACACGGCTGCAGGGGCAGGTGCATCTTTCTTCTCCTTTGCTGTTGGGGCAACAGTCTTCTTTCCAACTGCATGGGCAGCTTTTTTCTTCGGAGGGGAGGTAATAAATGCTTTTGTTTCACTCGATTCCCCCCTCACTAGTGTCCGCCCTCTTGGCGTAAGCTCTCTTCTGGGCTCCAGACAAGTTAGCCCGAAACATTTTCTTATTAACATGGAATGATTTTCCATGTCGAAGGGGAACACCCTTCACCTCCATCAAGCGGCGAATTACAAGGCCATATCCCAGAGATCCTCCAAATGACCCATCATCCTTGAAGGACTTATTTCCAACATTCTGGCAGAGTCTGTTGTGATGAATTCTGCGCAGTTTACCTTCTTCTCCTCCATGATCGCAGCCATGACGACCAGCTTGGTTTTGGACAGCTGATTAAAGCTTCCAAATTTTATGTCTACACATTTGGCAACAATATCCAACAACTTATGATAATCTTCCTTCAAAGACCTTTTTGTCTCATTGTGTAGACAACTTTAGCAACACACTCTGGTTTGGCCACTTCCTTCCATGCAGCAGCCAAGTTTACATCAGCCTTAAATATCTTCGGCACTCCTTCCGATGGCAGCAAACAATGCTCCGCTAGATCTTCAGCAGTGATTGTAAACTCCTTTCCGTGAACAGAGGACTTGATGCCCTCGTCGTGAACCTCAGCGTTCACGTAGAACTGTGCTACCTCTTCAACGTATGTCATCTGAAACTCCATTGTGAGAAAGGGTTTCAGTCCAGATTTCTCAATTTTATCGGCTATCTTCTTTACAAGGGTTTCATCGAAACCCTGTTTGACCATTCCTTCGAAATCCACGGTAGAACAAGTGTGGATTTGCTTCCCTAGTTTGGTGAAATCGTAGGTTGATGCCATTTCAGTGATTTTTATCGAATAAACTTGATGAACTTGCTTTGAAGATTTGGTAGGGTTTGAGAGAAAAATGCCTTCTTTGCTCTGGAGAGATGAATGGTTTTAGAGTAGTGTGAGAGAGAAGCTGAACAAAATGGTATATATGGGTTATGAAAGGACGTGTTTTCGGTTTTTGAAATTTGATCAAGATCAACGGCTCAGATTTAGCACGTCTCATTTGCATTTAATTGCTCGCATTTAATGCGGCAGCATTTATATCCAATCATATGCTTTGTCGTGCAACTTTTGACTGTACCCATCATTATTGCGCTGACGTCATCCTTAAAAACATTCCCACTTATTAAAAACAACTTCGTTTTTGTCACTTAGCTCATAAATGACTCAGCTTACTCCTTAGCTGACTCAACTCTTCTTCTCTCTATTCACATAGTGACTCAGCTGTCAGCTAACTTGATACAGTTGACTTACCGATATGGCTGATTCACTTAGCTGATTCACACGCTCTACTCTATTTTCATCTTTTCACGTTCCATCTCTTCTCCTTGAGTCTTCTGAGTGTCAACTCAGCTCAATTAATCCTAGCTCATGCTTAAGCTCTTCAAATCTTGACTCACATAATGGCTTTGTGAATATGTCAGCTAACTGTTTATCAGTTGAGATGTATTCCAAGGTGATGTCTTTCTTTTCAACATGATCTCTTATGAAATGATATCTGACATCAATGTGCTTTGTTCTTGAATGCAACACAGGATTTTGAGTGATTGCAATAGCACTTGTGTTATCACACATAATTGGAATCTCTTTTTCTTCAACATCATAATCTCTCAGCTGTTGTCTCATCCATAAGACTTGGGCACAAATGCCCAGCCTATGTACTATGTACTCGGCCACCGGATGTGGCTATTGAGTTTTGTTTCTTCTTGAACCAGAAACCAATCTGTTTCAAAGCATTTGACATGTACCTGAAGTACTCTTCCGTCAACTCTACATCCAAAGATAGTCGTAGTCGAATAGCCAATTAGTTTGAATCCACCTTCCTTTGGATACCATAAGCCGACTTCCTGGCATCCCTTCAAATATCTTAGGATTCTCTTAGTTGCAGTCATATGGCTTTCCTTTGGATCAGATTAGAATCTTGCACATACACCTACAGCAAATATCCAATAAGTGCTCTGTATTTTGTTTGATCCACAGGTTTGCCATCTGCGTCCATATCCATCTTGACAGATGTATTCATTGGTATTTTCACAGAAGACTTCTCTTCCATACCAAATTTTTTCAATAAATCTCTGGTATACTTTGTTTGACTTATGAAGGTTCCATCCTTCAACTGTTTAAATTGAAGTCCTAGAAAGAATGTCAGTTCTCCCATCATGCTCATTTCAAATTTGCCTTTTATGAGGTTTGAGAACTTATCACACAGCTCTTTGTTTGTGGATCCAAAAATAATGCCATCCACATATATTTGAACAAGTAGTATACTCTCTCCATCTTGAATTCTGAAGAGTGTTCTATCCACTTTGCCTTTGGTGAATCCATTGTCTGTCAGAAATTGAGATAATGTATCATACCATGCTCTAGGTGCGTGTTTCAATCCATATAGGGCTTTCTTGAGCTTGTACACCTTATCTCCAAGAGTCTTCTGCTCAAATCCTGGAGGTTGTTCAACATAGACTTCTTCTTCCAATAATCCATTTAAGAATGCACTTTTTACATACATTTGATATACAATGAAGTTCTTGTGTGCAGCGTAGGCAAGAAACATCCTTATTGCTTCTAATCTTGCAACATGAGCAAATGTTTCATCAAAATCTATTCCTTCCTCTTGGCAATACCTTTTGGCTACCAATTTTGCTTTGTTTCTTACCACAGAACCTTCTTCATTCATCTTGTTTCTGAAAACCCATTTTGTGCCAATAACATTTTGATGGGTTGGTCTTTGCACCAATTCCCATACTTTATTTCTCTCAAACTGATTCAGCTCTTCCTGCATGGCTTGAATCCAATGTGTGTCATCCAATGCTTGGGACACATCTTTAGGTTCTATTTGGGAAATAAAACAAGTGAACATTACTTCTTGTTGAGCTCTGGATCTGGTTCTTACACCATCTCTAACATCTCCAATGACTAGCTCTGGTGGATGGTCTCTCAGCCATCTCATATCAGGTTGGAGTAAGTCGGCTGGGTTCAGTCGTCTTGCAGATGTGTTATCTTGAGCAGCTCTCTCATCATCACTTAGCTGTAGATTTTCCAGCTATCTTTGAGATTCAACTATCTCATCTTCACCTTGATTAATTATTCCAGCTTCAGCTTCAACATATGGACTCTTTTGCATGGTTGGCTGATTTAGCTTATCAGCTAACTCTTCAATGTCTTCTCCATTTACATTAGGTTCATCAAAAACCACATGGATAGACTCTTCTGTGACCATAGTCCTTTTGTTCAGCACTCTATAGGCTTTGCTTTCAGCTGAGTATCCCAAGAAGATACCTTCATCAGCTTTAGCATCAAAAGCCTTTATATTATCCTTCCCATTGTTGTGGATGAAACATTTACATCCAAATATTCTAAAGTACCCAACATTTGGCTTTCTCCCTGTCCAAATTTCATAGGGAGTCTTTGTCAGCTGTCTATTTATCATGCATCTATTTTGAGTATAACATGCAGTATTGATGGCTTCAGCCCAAAATCTTTTTGGCAATCCAGCTTCAGCTAACATGGTTCTTGCAGCTTCCTTGAGAGTTCTATTCCTTCTTTCTGCTACTCCATTCTGTTGTGGAGTCCTTGCTGCAGATAATTCATGAGCAATACCATTTTCAACACAATATTGAGTTATTATTCCATTGACAAACTCAATTCCTCTATCAGATCTTATCTTTATAATGGTTTGACTCTTCTCATTTTGAACTCTTTTCATCAGTTGAGGTAACTTCTGCAAAGTTTTCTTCTTTTTACACATGAAGGTTGTCCATGTATATCTTGAGTAATCATCCACCACTACTAGAGTGTATTTCTTCCCATTTATGCTAGCTGGCTCAACTGGACCAAATAGATCCATATGCAATAGATGCAATATCCTTGTTGAAGATGGACTTGACTTCTCTTTGAATGATGATTTGATCTGCTTTCCCATCTGGCATGCATCACAAACACTTTCCTTCTTGTACACTGAGTCTGGCAATCCTTTTATAAGATTACTCCTTGCAAGCTTGTTGATTGTTTTGAAATTCAGGTGACTCGACTTTTCTTGTGCCCACGACCAACTTGATTCGGTACTCTTTTTTCTTTGCAGACAAGTGCTTGGTGTGGCAGTCGACCAATCTACCACATACATGTTCTTTTGTCTGGATCCTTGCAATACTACTTCATTTGATTCAGTGTCTTTGATTTGGCATACTCCTATATTGAATCCAACATTATAGCCCTTGTCACAGAGTTGGCTGATGCTTAACAAGTTGAAGTTGAGGCCTTCAACGTATGCAACATCTGTTATTTCTAATCCATTTTTCTTGATGGATCCAGTGCCTCTAATTTCCCCTGGAGCTTCATTTCCTCCAAATATGACTTTTGCACCTCTAATCTCCTTGAATTTTGACAGATTTTTCTTGTTTCCTGTCATATGTCTGGAACAGCCACTATCCATGTACCAGGTTCCTTTGCACTCAGTTGTTCCTTGAACTCTGCAATCAAGGAAATTAGTTTTTAGGTACCCATACTTGTCTGGGTCCTGGGGGGTTAGTACTGTAAGATGAACCAACCAACCTATAGCCAAATGATTTGACTCTAAGAGGTTGCCATCTATCTGTGCCATAATCATAATTCACTTTGGCAAATTGCTTGGGGGCTTTAGGTTCATACAACTGTCTCTTTTGTCTGTATGCTGTGTGTGTGTTTTTAGCAATTGCCTTCTTTGGGTAGTTGTGATATCTCTGAGTGTAGTGCTTGGGTGCATATGTGTGCTGATGATAGCTCTGTTGCCTTTGGAATGACCTTTGTTGAGTTCTAGGTCTTTGCCATTTTGGCATGTATTCCATAGGTCTTGGCTGATATTTCACATTATTCCAATCAGCTTGACTTGGGTAGTTTCTACCATTCCCATCATTTGTGTTCCTTTGATAGAACTTCTGTGGATTTTGGTAGCTCTATTTCTTCTTCACAGAGTACTTCTGTTTGGAGTTTGCTGAGGAACTCTGCTGGATTTCTTCTCAGCTGTCCTTTCAGCATACTCAACTGGTTGTTTTCCTTTTCCTTTATATCCAATGCCAGTTTGTTTGTGATTGTGCTTTGGAATGAATGTGTGTGCAACATTTGGTGTCTTGGATTTTTCAGATGCTTCATTACTTGAAGATCCTTTTTCCAGGATCACTCTGGGAGTTTGACTATGCACAAAGGAATTGAATCCTATGCCTGTCTTGTCTCCACATTCTTTTTGGCTTATGATAAGGTCATCCAATGATTTAGATGCCTTTGTGAATGAAGCAATCACATTTTTGAGATCATTTTCTCTTTTTATAGCAGCTATTTCTCGCTATTAGTTTAGCTCTTTCAAATTTCTTGACTCTTTGTTCTCAACAGCTATGTGACTTAGAGTACTCAGCTCCTTAGTCAGCTGTGAGTTTTAGCTTTTGAGCTGACTGTTTTCCTCATTTAATAGTGTGTGTAAGGATTTAATGTGCTCAAAGTATTTCATCATTTTGCCTAATGAATCATAAAGATCAGTGGGTGATGAAGTGTGTGTGTGTCACAATCACTATCACTAGAATCTGAGTGAGATGAGTTAGAGTGTACCTCATCTTCTTGGTCAGGTTGATCTTGTTCTTTAGCCATTAGATAGATTAAGGTTTCTTCTTCAGAGTCACTTGAGTAGTCAGCTTCACTACTCTCTGAGTCTGTTGCTTCTTTTGACTTAGTAGTATCAACAGTCTCAACAGCCAACATTGCCTTTTTCCTTTCTTGTCTTCTTTCTCTGAAGACTTTTCTTTCTTCTTCATTCCTGTATTTATTGACTACAGTGTATGGACAGTCAATAGCAAAGTGTCCTGGTTGTCTGCAATTCCAACACAGGTTTTCAACTTTTTGATCAGCTCTCTCATTTCTTGGGTTGTCAGGTCTTTGATATTCGACCTTTTGATACTCAGCTCTCTTTGGTGGCCTATCTTCCCTTGACTTGGAGGGAGCTGAATGCCTTCTAGAGGATTCACCTTTGTTTCTTTTGTAGTTCTTGTTGAAGAACTTGTTGAATCTTTTAACTATCAAGGCAATTTCCTCCTGGTCAATGATTTCTCTGGTCTCAGCTCTCTTCCCTTCCTTGACTATGAGTGCAGCTATTTTGGGTACATCTATCTCCTCTTGATCCTTTCTTCTCAGCTCAAACTCATAAGCTTTGAGGTCTGAGAATAGTTCATGATTGGATGTTTTTGATAGGTCCATCGAGTGCCTTAGAGCCATGGTCTTCATTTCCCACTCAGCTGGGAGGCTCCTTAGTATCTTCATGCACATTTCCTTTTGTGTGTATTCTTTCCCAAGTACTGAGAGCTCATTTGTAATTTCAGTGAATCTAGCATCCAACTGGTCCATCGTTTCACCTGCAAGCATTTTAAAGTTTTCAAATTTTTGAACAACAACAGATAATTTGTTTTCCTTGATTTGCTCAGATCCTTCACAAATTAAGGTTAATTTATCACAGATTTCTTTGGTTGTCTTGCAAGATTTGATTTTGTTGAACATGGCTTTGTCCAAAGTCTTGTAAAGTATATCATTGGCCACATTGTCAAGGTTGTATCTTTTTCTGTCATTATTTGTCCATTCAGCTCTTGGTTTTTCAACCATAGCTGGTCTAGGAGGATCAACCTTCTCTTCTTCAGCTGCAGCAGCTCTCCTTGCAGCTGTGTTCACCTTTATTATTTGTAGTGGCCATCCTCTATCACTATCCACATCTCATCATGTAAAGCTGATAGATGAGCCTGCATACGTATTTTCCAATCATCAAATTCTTCAATAGTGAACATAGGAATGCGTGTCAAATTTGTTTCCATGATAATAACTTTGCCAAAAAAAATGGCTTTTGAAAGAACAAGTGTTAAAAACTTCTTTGAAAGATTGGAGATCTAGTTCAGTAACCAGTGCGGAAGGCTCAATGAACCAACCGCTCTGATACCACTTGTAGGTCCCAAGGGGTGTGAGTAAGGTTTAGAAGGCGGGGGATTGAATAAACCTTACCAAATTTTTCGATTTTAGTCCTTTTAAAAAAATACATAGTTAAATACACAGCTAAGTCCTTGAGGGACAACTAAGTTAGTTAACCAACAGAGTTAGCCACTCAACAGACTCGATTGAGCGTTTGATAGAATAACTCACTGTTTAGTCTAAACCTTAACTTGGTCGTGATGAGATTTTCAATGAGAAGACTTAACACCCTTGAATTTGGTTTAAGTTTGTTTTAACACTTGGTTTTAGCACTTTGTTAATTATCAATTGGATAGCAAATTATCGTGAGATATAAAATGATATGCGTAAAGTAATCATTGAAATGTAAATGACACAATAATTTTTATAGAGGTTCAAGATGGGGTAATTCTTCTACTCCTCTCTTCTCAAACTCCCGGAGGAATCCACTAAGTATTGATCGAGTACAAAGTGGTTATCACCCCGGATACAAGTCTTGATCACACAAATGACTTGATCATTTGGGACTCGATCGAGATGCCTTGGTCACACAAAAGCTTCTCGTCCGACTCGGCTTCTTCACAGGCAGTTTGCTTTGCTACTTTAGCTGACTTGCTCAAGCTTCTTGGATTTGATCACGAAGCCCTCCAATAACTTGAGACTGGTTCGACCTTGAACCTTTCTACAATCCTCCTTGGAATGTAGACCCCTTTTGATTCTTCAAAAGTTTCCTCTTCAACAGTTTGAAGTTGTCTTTCTTTCACAACTTGGTGTTGGATCGATTTCCTTCGAAATTTAGGCTTGAAGATTTGCTTGAATAACTTGAGAATATTTTGCAGGTTACAGTTTGAATATTGTTTTCTTGCTCGTTGTTCTGGTAATCAAGGTAACCTTTTCTCAAAGTGATTCATCAGCCTTTTATAGTGAACTTTCAAAAATCTGCCCGTTGAAGAGATAGGCTAATTTTCAAAAGTCACTTGTGTTCGTTGGCTTGTCTTGTTGCAATCCTTGATATTGACATTTCCTCGTATTAAATGAACATTCACTTTTTCGTAGTCCGACACAAGGTGCAAGATGTTTTCCATTGGTTTATTCCTTTTGCACGCTTTTGGGGATCGAGCACTTAAGACATGGCAGCATGGAAGTATTACTTGTTTAGGTAATATTCTTGACTTCTGTGCAACGGATTCTTTTCAGTTGTCTTGACTTGACTGCCTTTTCCCCAGGTGACTTAAGTCTGCCCCAATGATTGAGAGACTCATCTGTCACTTCAACTTGAGACTTGGTTATTTTGAGTTGACTTGACTGACACTTCTCACAGCTGTATCCCAACTAATACTCCTTCAGTCGAGTTCTTGACTTCTCCTTCTTGCCATACTCAGCTGCTTTACAGCGGAGTCTTCATTTTAGTCTTCAGTTGACTTCTTGCATATCCAGGCATAGCTGACTTGACTCGGCTCGTACATCCCTATCTATTACAATGCAAATTACAAGGAAAATGGGGTGTCAACTTTCTAGTCTAAGTTTTACATGGCATTCATCAAAATCTAATAAATAAATTTCCCAACAAGACCCGACTTTTTGTTGAAAACAGAAGATATTCTCCTTTTCGGTTATGATCTTCATGGTGCGGATGGCTTGCATGTTGACGCTGCGACTGCCCTCTAGCGGCTCCATTCGGCTCATATCGACCCCAAAATGCTGCGCGATGGGGGTTATCATTCCCCCAATTAATATTTTCCCCGTGTCATGCCGTTGTATGTAAACGGCGTATTCCACAAAGTACGCCGCCATGTTATAAGGGGTGCGGGTGAGCATACACCATAGTAGGTATAGCTCCCTCGCTTGCATACCCCCATTGTTGTACTGGGCGAACACTGTCACTTTTTGGATGTAATGGAATACGGGGTTGTGGAGTGTCGAGGCTTTGGATGAGCGCGCCGCATATTGCATTAGGCCTGTTTCAGGGGTTTCAGTCAACATTCGCCAGAATTCACGCGAGTTGTAGTTGGCCATGGTCTGGTATGGGGCGTTTGATGGTACCCCAAAAATCTAGTTCAGTTCGGTGATGGTGACGTTTCTCTAAATGTTGCCGAATCTGAAATGGATTTTCTGAGGTTCATTCCTTGCTCGCGTTTCCGTAACTTGCACGGTGCTTAAGAACTCAAGGGCGAGTGTTTTGAATGTTGGCCACCGCCCTTGCATGAAGGCGGTCCATCCCACTCGTTCAAACATGAGCCACATCTCCTCATGTATCCCGAGAGCTCAGGTATAGTCATCATCGGCATAGCGTGTTGGTGCGAAAGAACGAGTGATGAGCCGGTTCCACTTATCCAGTATGTCATTCTCGGTAATAGTGAGCCCGTAAGCCTCGGGGCTATCCAGATGTGGTGGCGCTCGTGCGGCTGCGGCCCCCCATTCTCGTCTACCTCTATTCAGTCGGTTCCTTGGTTCAACCATTAGTTCAGATGAGTACCAGGAAAAACAATCGTGAGAATCCGTACGTTTCAATCAAACAAAAACGATGAATTACATACAACAATCCATATAAGGCATAGTTTCTTATCTCTACAATTTAATCCATAATCCAATTTCAAGCCCAAACAACAATGTAATTGCAGAGAATCATAGTTACTAGCACCCTAAACAATCGAGCTTATATATAATTCATCATGTAATCAACCAAAATCATCATAATTCATCAACCCACAAGGTGTTCGATAAAATGCCCAATAGAAAATTTCAATCAAATTCATGGCAAAAGTATCAACAAGCATCATATAGTAACCCTAAGTGCTTTCTAACCCAAATCCTTGCTTCAAAGCAATTTCACAAGTGTAATTCGTGTTTAGAGTAGTGTGGGAGGTGAGTAGTGGTGATAGAAAGAATTTTTCGACCAAATTTTTGAGGGGGCTCGAGTTCTCCTGGTTCACGCGAGAGATGGAGGGTTTGTTTGTGAGCAAGGTGACCCTCTGCCCGTCTTTACTACGCCTCAGCGGACAGAGGCACAGACCGTGCCAAGTGGCACGGGCGGCCCGTGCTAGGGGTCGAACGTTTGAGCCCCAAACTCTGGAAAGAGCACGGGCCGTGCCAAATGGCACGGTCTGCCCGTGCTAGGGGCCGAGCCAAATTTCCTCAAGTGCGGTACCAGCACGGGCTGCCCGTTCTAGGTGCCACACCTCAGCTCCGATTTTTTCATTTTTTTTTATAGAAAAACAAAAAAATCCTAGTCTATGAAAGCAATTAAATCCTAACTTAGAAAAGGGAAAAACAAACCAAGAAAACATGGGAAAAAATAAAACAGCAAAACCATTGGGTTGCCTCCCAACAAGCGCTAAATTTAACGTTTATAGCTTGACGCCTGTTTATTTGATCACGGCTCTAGTAAAGTGAGGCGTGTGACCTCTTCCTTTTGATCCCGGCTCAGGTAATGCTTGATCCTCTGGCCATTCACCATGAACGTCTCCCCATCTCGGCTCAACAACTCCACTATTCCCAGAGGATTTAACACCTTCTTTATTACAAACGGCCCCGACCATCTCGACTTAAGTTTTCCAGGAAAGAGTTTAAGACACGAGTTAAACAAAAGGACTTGTTCACCCGATAAAAACTCCCTCTTCTTTATCATTTGATCGTGCCATCTTTTGGTTCGCTCCTTGTAAATTCGGGAATTTTCATAAGCTTCATCCCGGAATTCCTCCATCTCGTTTAAGTGCAAGAGCCTCTTCTCACCGCTGCTTGGAAGTCAAAATTTAACTTCTTCACAGCCCAAAACGTCTTATGCTCTAATTCGACGGGCAAGTGACATGATTTCCCGAATACTAATTGATACAGTGATGTGCCCAGTGGTGTCTTGTACGCAGTTTGATATGCCGACAATGCATCATCTAACTTCATGGCCCAATCCTTGCGATTTATATTTACCGTCTTCTCCAAAATTTGCTTGATTTCGCTATTGGCTACCTCTGCTTGCCCGTTTGCTTGCGGATGGTATGCTAGTGCCACTTTCTGGTTGACCCCATACTTTGCAAGTAAAGTGCTCATCAATTTATTCACAAAATGTGACCCCCCGTCATTAATCAAAGCTCTCGGGGTTCCAAAGCGAGTGAATATATTTTTCTTTAGGAATTTGAGCACTACTCGCACATCATTGGTCTGTGCCGGAATCGCCTCAACCCATTGAGATACGTACTCCACTGCAAGTAGAATGTATTGATAACCCGACGAATATGGGAAGGGGCCCATAAAGTCGATCCCCCACACATCAAAGAGTTCAACCTCCATCACATTGGTCATGGGCATCTCATGTCGTCTTGAGATGTTCCCCATCCGCTGGCACCTATCACACTGTTGTACAAATAGATAGCAATCATCAGATAACGTAGGCAAGTATAAACCACTTTGCAATACCTTTGCCGCCATACGTGTTGGACCGAAGTGTCCCCCGGAAGGTGAAGAATGGCACTGTTGTAGAACTCCCTCCCACTCTTCTTGAGGCACACATCGTCGAATGATGGTGTCAGCGCACCTCTTAAAGAGCAAAGGGTCATCCCACATGTAGAACTTGACGTCATGGAGGAATTTCTTCTTTTGATAAGATGATAAATCCGGAGGCAAGACCCCTGCAACCAAATAGTTAACAAAATCTGCATAACATGGGAATTTAGCTTGTAACATCAGAAGTTTCTCATCGGGGAACTCCTCCTTAATTGCCCCGTGCCTTCTTTCTCCTCCTTCTTCTATTCCAGTCTGGACAAGTGATCGGCTACTACATTTTTGCAGCCCTTTCTATCTCGAATCTCCACATCGAATTCCTGTAACAAAAAGATCCACCAAATCAGTCTCGGTTTGGCATCCTTCTTGTCGAATAGATATTTGATCGCCGCGTGGTCGGTGTGGACTATCGTCTTAGTTCCAATCAAGTAAGACCGGAACTTGTCAAATGCAAACACGATTGCCATCATTTGTTTCTCAGTGGTGGTGTAGTTTTGCTGGGCACTGTCTAAAGTTCTGCTCGCATAGTAGATGGCTCTGAACATCTTGTCTCTTTTCTGACCCAAAACAGCCCCAACTGCAAAGTCGCTGGCATCACACATTAACTCGAAGGGCTGATTCCAATCCGAAACTACTAGAATTGGTGCTGTCACCAAAGCCTTCTTCAGAATTTCAAAAGCCTGCAAACAATCATCGGAAAAATTGAAAGCAGTATCTTTTTCCGATAACTGACTTAAAGGTTTAGTGATTTTAGAAAAGTCATGGATAAACCTTCTGTAGAATCCGGCGTGCCCCAAAAAGCTTCTAATGGCCTTCTTGTTTGTTGGAGGTGGGAGTTTCTCAATTGCAACGACCTTCGCTTATCAACTTCCAAACCTGCAGAAGAGACTCGGTGGCCTAAAACAATACCATCACGTACCATGAAATGGCACTTTTCCCAATTTAAAACAAGGTTAGTCTCCTCGCATCTCTGCAAAACTAGAGAAAGGTTATCCAAGTAATGATCCTATGAGTCTCCAAACACAGAAAAATCATCCATAAAGACCTCCATTATTTTCTCAATGAAATCATGAAAGATAGCCATCATGCATCGCTGAAATGTAGCGGGCGCGTTAAACAGTCCGAATGGCATTCTGCGAAATGAAAATGTACCATAGGGGCATGTAAAGGTCGTCTTCTCTTGGTCCTCCGGGGCAATCATGATCTGATTATACCTGGAATAACCATCAAGAAAACAATAGTAATCATATCCCGCCGAACGATCAAGCATCATATCAATAAAGGGAAGGGGAAAGTGATCTTTGCGAGTAGCATCATTTAACTTCCTATAATCTATGCAAATACGCCATCTAGTAACTACTCTAGTTGCAATAAGCTCATCACTTTCGTTTCTAACTACCATCATTCCCCCTTTCTTCGGTACTACTTGCACCGGACTTACCCAAGAACTGTCAGAAATATCATATATAATTCCAGCATCTAACCATTTTAAAACTTCTTTTCTAATGACTTCTTGCATTATAGGGTTTAATCTTCTTTGATTTTGCACCGAAGGTTTATAGACATCTTCCATTCTAATCTTATGCATTACAATCGATGGACTGATGCCTTTCAAATCAAAGATTGACCAACCTATCGCCGACTTATGTTTTCTTAACATCCTAAGCAATTTATCGAGTTGAACTAAAGTTAAAAGAGATGATACGATTACCGGACTCGTGTTATTCGCTCCAAGGAATGCATATTTGAGATGCTCGGGCAAGGTTTTGAGTTCTGGGTTCGTAATGGTCTCGTCGGATGGGCGCACGGGCTGCCCGTGCTCATGGGCACGGGCCGTGCCATCTTCAGACTTCTCGTTCTTCCTCTCGACTATAGGCACGGGCTGCCCGTGCCATTCACCGTCTTCAGATTTTGCGTCTTTTTCTTCGACCTTGAGCACAGGCTGACCGTGCTCATAGGCACGGGCCGTGCCGTCGTCGATTTTTCCAACTTTTCCTTCGGCTATGCGCACGACCTGGGCGTGCTTTGGAGCACGGGTCGTGCGCCCCTGTAGAATGGACTCCCGCACGTTTTTCTGCGTGTGCGCGCCTCTTGCGCTCCTCGGTAGTTCCTGCATGTTATCTAAAGCACCAACGCAATCATACAAGTCTTGGTTATCATAATCAATCATCATGTTTGAAGTTGAACACGAATGTGTCAACCCAAACTCTAAATCATCCCTAAACAATGTATGATCTGCATACTCATCGATGCAAGATTCAACTACGTCTATGAAATTACAAGTCTCAACACCATCATGAAGTTGAAGTACCTTATAGATAGTAAATAAAACATGCTCATCATTAACCCGTAACGTGAGCTCTCCCTTTTGCACATCTATTAAGGCCTTCCCCGTAGCTAGGAATGGACGCCCAAGTATCAAAGGGACGTCTTTATCCTCCTCCATATCCAGCACCAAAAAATCCATAGGGAATATGAATTTATCTACTTTGACAAGCACATCCTCGACGATTCCCTTCGGATACGTGAGTGATCGGTCCGCGAGTTGTAAGGTGACCGCAGATAGCTTCACCTCTCCCAATCCAAGTTGCCTGAAAATTGACAAAGGCATCAAGTTAATACTCGCTCCTAAATCACATAGTGCTTTCTTAAAGAAAACATCACCAATAGCACAAGGGATAGTGAAACTCCCCAGCTCTTTTAATTTTTGTGGTAGTTTCCTTTGGATTATTGCACCGCACTCTTTCTCTTAGATTAGATTGCCTCTCTCGAAACCGACCATCTTTTGCTTCTTTGACATAACATCCTTCAAGAACTTTGCGTAATTGGGCTTCTGCTCCAATGCGTCCGCGAAAGGAATGTTAATATGCAGTTTCTTAAAAATATCTAAAAACTTAGCAAATTACGCATCTAACTTTTTCTTTTGAAAACGTTGGGGAAAATGAAGGGGAACATTAAGTTTAGAAATATCAGGGTTAGAGGAAGATTTAAGCTTCTCAGCCCCTTTTTGTTCAGCACGATGGTCCTCTACTCCTTCCTCGGCCTCAACCTCGCCATTTGCTTCAGTTTCCGCACCTTCCGGCATGTCAATCGCCGCTCCAGCAGGGCACACGGGCTGGCCGTGCGGTGGCACATGGGCCATGCCGTCCTGCGATTTTTCGGAATCTTCTGGTATTTTCGGCCCCTTGTATTCCGTTCCACTCCTCAGACGAATGGCTTTACACTGCTCTTTTGGATTAACCTCAGTGTTGCTCGGAAACTGGCCTTTCTGATGCTGCCCACCAATAATTGTAGCTATTTGACCAATTTGGGTTTCTATACTTTTCATTTGGGACCCCAATTGTGCGACTTGAGATCCCAATTGTGTGACATGGTTTTCAATTTTATCTATCTTTGCCTCGTCCTTATTGAACATGTTCCTCGTCTCACCCATAAACAAGGTGAACATATCCTCCATGGTTGGCTTAGGCTCTGCAGTAATGACACCGTTTGTCACATTAAACCCCGGTGGTGGTTGCATCACATTCTTCGTGTTCACATAGGAGAAGTTCTCATGGTTCCTCAAGCCCGGATGGTAATGGGTAGGAGTTTGATTGTTCCGAAAATTGTTGAAATTCTGGTTATTCACATAATTTGCTTCCTCTATCAGATCTAGAGGAACTCCCCCATTACTAGCACCCGCGTTTCCCTCATTTGCCTTTGTCAAGGCACTTAATTGGTTCGTCAAGACGCCATCCGGGTCATCAACTCCTTAATTGGGTCCGAATCGGACACTTCGCTACCCTTTTCACATTAGTCCTCTCGGAGGGCCACTGATAGCTATTCATGGCCATCTCCTCCAATAAGTTGAACACATCCTCCGGAAACCTTGCAAGTAGCGCGCCCCCTGCTGCAGCATCCACAAACGATCTAGTCTGTCCCATCAACCCATTGTAAAAGAAACAGAGTTGTTGATCATCAGGAAATCCGTGCTGCGGGCACCTCCTCAACAAATCCCGGAATCTCTCCCAGGCCTCGTACAAAGGCTCATAGTCAAACTGCCTGAACTGAGTGATCTCGCTTTTAAGTTGTAGTGTCTTGCTTGGTGGAAAATATTTGAACAAAAACCTCTGGTTCAGCTCATCCCAATTGTTCACACTCCCCTGAGTTAGGGTGCCTAGCCAGTTCCACGCCTTATCCCTTAAAGAGAAAGGGAATAGGCGAAGACGTATAGCATCATCAGTCACCCCATTCATCTTGATAGTATTGCAAATCTGTATAAAATTCGCAAGATGAGAGTTGGGATCTTCAGACGGGAAACCCCCATACTGATTCTGCTGCACCATCGATATCAGTGCTGGCTTCAGCTCAAAATTATTCGCATTGATTGGGACATTGGCAATTCCACCATAGTTGCGATTGATTGGGCGAAAGTAATCGCGAATCACCTGCTGTTGGACTGCCGGAGCCACTGGAACCTCTGGTACTGGTAACTCGACATTGACCCTATTGGCCCGGTTGTTACCTCCATTTTCAACCCCGTTATTGCCTCTGTTGTCGTCTTCTACGCCTTCCATAGTTTGGTCTTGCTGTATTTTTGCCCGTTTAGTAGCTGCACTATTTCGCCTAACAAAAGCCTCAACCTCCGGTATGAATGGTGCTAATTCTCTTTGCTTCGAGCGAGTGATCATGCACTACCTGTACCAACTAAGGAAAACAAGTCAACCACAGTAGAAGTAGAATTAAACAACAAACTAAAAAGAAAAGAAAAAATGTCTAGATTAAGAACAGTTCTATTTATCGCAATATTAGTACTAAAAATTTAATTAATCCCCGACAACAGCGCCAAAAACTTGTTCGCCTATTTTTTAGCTTCACCGCAAGTGTACGGCGCAGTATATAGAATAGGGTTAGCAAGGTCGAATCCACAGGGATTAATAAATTAATGTACTAAGTATTGGATTATAATAGCCTTATTTTTATCTAAACGATCGAACTGTGATGGATTGGTTTGTTAATACTAAAGCAGAAATTAATCCTAAAATAACAAAACAAAGATTGATTGAAAGATCAAGTATGGATGGATGGATTCCTGGGTTATGGTTTCAATTAATATCCCCCTTTTATTATCAGATTAATCAAACCAAGGTTAAACGTATTCTTCTCTATAGACCAATCACCAAAGTAATTTACCCTCTCTCTCGAGATGTATGTAAAAGCGTTGATTAGAATATCTATGCTAGCATCTCTACTCAACATGAGATATCCAACTCCCAAAAGTTCAAAAGATTATAAGGTCTCACAAATATTCATAGACTTCTCAATCATGCAATCTATTTGTGTCAAGTACTCAAGATCTAGTATTGAAACTCATCGGTTAGAATTATGAATCAATACATCAAACAAGTTTAAATCAATGGCCTTTTGATAAAACAGGAATTAAAACAAAGTACTTGAATAGAGGAAGAAAATATTAACTTCAATTATTATTAATCATCAAATAAAAGTGTTTATTAACCTACTCCCAAACCCGGGAATCACAAATTATTTAGCCAGACATCGAAGATAAACAATTCATAGACAAATTATTTATAATCAAAATCTAACTAATTGAAATAACGATATGATGGAATGAGTGAACTCAGGGACGATGACGATCTCTCGATCTATCTCCAATCCTCGAAGGTGTGGTTGCGGTCTTGATCGATCTCTCGAAGTTTTCGGTAGAAAACTGCTCTTCTCTCTGGTTTCTAGGGCAAAAATCAGCGTATCTCTGTTTGTGGCCGCCCCGGGTCTATTTGTACTTTGTTTGGGTCGAAACCTAGTTGAAAACGAATCAAACTCTGTTTTTCCCGCAGAGGAGCACGAGCCGTACCATACAGCACGCCCAGCCCGTGCTGGTAGCCGCATAACTTGTTCAGATCACAGAGGGGAGCACGGGCCGTGCTCTTTGGCACTGGCTGCCCGTGCTACATGTCGAACCTTGTGGCCTGATGTCTGGGTTGAGCACGAGTCGTGTTGTATGGCACGGGCTGCCCGTGCTCACCTGTAGAAACTCGTACTCGGCTTTTTTCTTCCATTTTTCACCCAGTTCGTCCGACTTCTTCTCGACTCGACTCCAACTTCGTACTTCACATCAAATATTGGTGATTGCAATGCTCCGAATTGTTGCCAAAATGCTACAATTATCGATAATTTCCTACAAAATGAGCAAAGCGCAATCTTTTTCCACAAAACATGAATATAACCCTATTTACTCATATAATGCATGTATATCAACACATTCTAGCCAAGATTAAGCCCAAAACACACGCAAAATACATGTCAATCACCGAAGACTGAGTCACCACACAAGAAGTTCTCATCCACCCTGTAAATCGTTACCAGAGGGATTCAAACAACCACACTGTGGGTGCCAGCAAGCAGACATCACGTCACCCAAGTCCTTTACCAGTTGAGCTATGCCTCGGGGGCCATGTTGGGGAATTTATTGTTTAGATTTTGATGAATGCCATGTAAACCTTAGAATAGGAAGTTGACACCCCAATTTTTGTTGTAAAATGCATTGTAATAAATAGGGCTAGTCAAGCTGAGTTAAGTCAGCTATGCCCTAACATGCAAGAAGACAAACCGAGACTGGAAGGAAGACTCCGCAAAGACAAATTGAGTATGGCAAAGAAGAGAAGACGGAACTCTATCAAGGAGCAAAATGAGATGCAACAGAGTGGAGTATCGATCAAGTCAACTCAAGAAAAGCCAAGTCTCAAGTTGAAGTGACAAGAGTCATCCATGATTGGAAGTCGACTCTAAGTCACCTGGGAAAGCAAGGAAATGCGGTCAAGTCGAGATAATCAAAAGATCCGTTGCATAGAAATCAAGAGAATTACTTAAACAAGTAATATCTCCATGATACCTTTCTCGAAGTGCTCAGTCCCAGAAGCGGGCAAAAGGAATAAACCAATGGAAAGCACTACACCGTGTCAGAACTCTGAAAAGGTGAAGAACAATTCATAAGAGGAAATGGCAATTCCAAGGATCGCAATAAGACAAGCCCAACGACCACAAGTGACTTTCAAAAATAAGCCTATCTCTTCAACGGGCAGATTTTTGAAAGATCATTATAAAAGGCTGAGGAATGACTCTGAGAGAAGTAGACCAGAACCACAAACATTCAAGCAATTATTAGAACTGGAACCTGAAATATTCTCAAGTCATTAAACGCTTAATCCTCAAGCCTACACTACGAAGACATCAATCCAACACTCACCTGTGAATGAAAGATATCTTCAATCAGTTGAAGAGGAAATTACTCAAGAATCAAGGGTCTACATTCCACGAAGGATTGTAGGAAGGTTCAAGGTCGAACCAAGTCTTGAGCTTTTGGAGAGCTTCGTGATCAAATCCAAAGAGCTTGAGCAAGTGGGCTGTAGTAGCAAGGCAAAGCTGCCACGCCTGTGAAGAAGAAGCCGAGTCGTCGAGAAGCCACCGAGTGATCAAGGCGTCTCCGATCGAGTCCCAAAGGATCAAGTCACCAGTGTGATCAAGACTTGTATCCGGGACTGTTACCACTTTGTATATCTTGATCAATACCTAGTAGATTCCTCCAGGAGTTGGAGAAGAGAGGAGTAGAAGAATTACCCCATCTTCGAACCTCTATAAAAATCTTATTGTGTCATTTACATTTCAAAGACTTTTAATTCTTGCATCATATTTGTTTAATTCTCACGACATATTTGCTATCCATTAGATAAACCTCTAAGTACTAAATCAAGCTCTAAATCTCTCTTAACCAAACTTAAGGGTGTTAAGTCTTCCGCTGAAAACAAACCACAGCTGAGTTAAAACTTAACAGCTGAGTTATTCCATCAATAGCTCAGTTAAGTCTGTTGAGAGACTAACTCTACTGATTAACTAGATTGGCTGTCCACCAAGGACACAGCTGTGCAGTATCAACTCTGAATTTTTAAAAGGACTAAATCAAAAATTTGGTAAGGTTTATTCAACCCCCCTTCTAAACCTTACACTTACACCCCTTGGGACCTACAAGTGGTATCAGAGCGGTTGGTTCATTAAGCCCTCCGCACTGGTTACTGAACTAGATCTCCAAACTTTTCAAAGTCTGCTTTAGTACTTAAACTTTCAAAACTATTTTTATCATTAAAAGTTATTATCATGGAAGCAAATTTGACACGCATCCCTATGTTCACTATTGAAGAATTTGATGATTGGAAAATTCGTATGCAGGCTCATCTATCAAAGATTACATGATGAGATGTGGATAGTGATAGAGGATGGGCCACCGCAAATCTTAAAGGTGAACACAATCGTAAGAAGAAGAGCTGCGGTGAAGGTGAGGAAGATGTTGCTCCCGGACCACCATGGTTGAAAAACCAAGAATTGAATGGACAAATGATGACGAAAAAGATACAACCTGGACAATGTAGCCAAGGACATCCTTTACAAAACCTTGACAAAGCCATGTTCAATAAAGTCAAATCATGCAAAACGACTAAAGAAATGCAGGACAAGCTAACATTGATTTGTGAAGGCTCGAGCAAATCAAAGAAAACAAATTATCGGTGGTCATCTGAAATTTGAGAACTTCAAAATGATCTCGGAGAAAACCTGGATCAACTGGATGCTCGGTTCACAGAAATCACCAACGAGCTATCCGCACTTGGAAAGGAATATACACAGAAGGAAATGTGTATGAAGATCCTAAAAAGTCTTCCAGCTGAATGGGAAATGAAAGTCATGGCACTAAGACATTCCATGGACCTATCAAAGACATCCAACCATGAACTATTCTCAGACCTCAAAGCCTACGAGTTTGAGCTGAGAAGAAAAGACCAGGAAGAGACAGTTGTACCCAAAAGAGCTGCTCTAATTGTTAAAGATGGGAAGAGAGCTGAGGTCAAAGAAGTCATTGACCCAGAAGAAATAGCCCTACTAGTAAAAAGGTTCAACAAGTTCTTCAATAAGAACTACAAGAGAGGCAAGGGCGAATCCTCCAGAAGACACTCAGCTCCCTCCAAATCAAGGGAAGATAGGCCAACCAAGAGAACAGATCATCAAAAAGTTGAATATCAAAGGGCTGACAATCCAAGAATGGAAAGAGCTGATCAAAAGGTTGAATATCTATCTTGAATCTGAGGCAACCAGGTCACTATGCCATTGATCGCCCATATCCTGTAGTCAACAAATACAGGAATGAAGAAGAAAGAAAGGTCTTGAGAGAAAGAAGACAAGAAAAGAAAAAGGCAATGTTGGTCGCGAGAAAAAGCGAGTAAAAAAGACACAAATGATTCGAGAGCAATGAAGCCGACTACTCAAGTGACTCTGAAGAAGAAGCCCGATCCGTCGATGGCCAAGGAACAAGATCAATCGATGAGGTAAACTCCAACTCATCAAACTCGATTCTAGTGATAGTGACTCGTGACACACACACTTCATCACCCACTCGATCTTTATGACTCATTAGGCAAAATGATGAAAGATTTTGAACACATTAAATCCTCACACACACTACTAAATGAGGAAAACAAACTACTCAAGAGCCAAAACTCACTGGTGACTAAGGAGTTGAGTACTCTAAGTCAAATAGCCGATGAGAATGAAAGTTTAAAGGTTGAAAAAGCCAAGCTAATAATAGCGAAATTGCTGCCATAGAAAAGAGGGAGAATGACCTCAAAAATGTTATTGCCTCATTCACTAAGGCATCTAAATCATTAGATGATCTTATTATGAGTCAAAGAGAATGTGGAGACAAGACAGGCTTAGGATTTAACTCCTCTGTGATATGTCAAACTTCGAGAGTAATTTTGGAAAAGGGATCTTCAAGCAATGAAGAGTCTAAAAAATCCAAAACTCTAAATGTTGCACACACATTCACTCCAAAGCACAATTACAAGCAAACTGGCCTTGGTTATAAAGGAAAAGGAAAACAACCAGTTGAGTGCGCTGAAAGGACAGCTGAGAAGAGATTCAGCCGAGTTCCTCAGCAAACTCCAAACAGAAAATACTCTGTAAAAGGGAAGCAGAGCTACCAAAAACCCCAGAAAATCCATAAAAGAAATACATATGATGGGAATGGTAGAAAATGTCCAAGCCAAACTGATTGGAATAATGTGAACTATCAGCATAGACTTATAGAATATAAGCCCAAATGGCAAAGGCCTAGAACTCAGCAAAGGCCATTCCAAAAGTATAAGAGCTTTCATCAGCACACATATGCACCTAGGCACTACATTCAAAGACACCACAACTACCCAAAGAAGGCGATTGCCAAAACACATATGCAGGCATACAGACAAAAGAGACAGATGTATGAACCTAGAATCCCCAAGCAATTTGCCAAGATTAATTATGATTATGGCACTGATAGATGGCAACCCCTTAGAGTCAAATCATTTGGCTATAAGTTGGTTGGATCATCTTACAATTCTAACCCCTCAGGACCCGCATACAAGTATGGGTACCTAAAACTTAATTTCCTTGATTGCGGTTCAAGGAACAAATTGAGTGCCAAGGAACCTGGTATATGGATAGTGGTCATTCCCGGACATATGACAGAAATAAGAAAAATCTGTCAAAATTCAAGGAAGTTAAAGGAGCAAAAGTCATATTTGGAGGAAATGAAGCTCCAGGTGAAATAAGAGGCATTGGATCCATCAAGAGGAATGGATTAGAAATCACGGATGTTGCATATGTTGAAGGACTCAACTTCAACTTGCTAAGCATCGATCAACTCTGACGTGACAAGGGCTATAATGTTGGATTTAACATGGGTATATGCCAAATCAAGGAGGTCAATCGAATGAAGTTGTGTTGCAAGGATGCGATGACAAAAAGAACATGTATGTAGTTGATTGGTCAACCGCTACACCCAAAGACTGCCTACTAGCAAAAAGCACAAATTAATCAAGTTGGTTGTGGCACAAAAGGCCGAGTCACCCGAATTTCAAAACGATTAACAAGCTTGCGGTAGTCTTGTGGAAGGACTTCCGGACTCGATATACGAGAAAGGAGAGTATATGTGACGCATGTCGAAGGAAAAAACAAATCAAATCATCATTCAAAGAAAAGACATGCCCATCTTCAACAAGAATATTGCATCTGCTACATATGGATCTATTTGGCCCAAAGTGGAACCAAATAGCATAAGTGGAAAGAAATACACCTTGGTGGTAGTATATGACTACTCAAGATATACATGGACAATATTCATGTGTAAGAAGAAAGAAACTCTCTACGAAACTACCACAATCGATGAAGAGGATTCAAAATGAGAAGAGCCAAACCATTATCAAAATAAGATCGACAGAGAACCGAGTTTGTCAATGGAATAATAACTCGATTTGTATTGAAAATGGTATTGGTCATGAACTATCTGCAGCAAGGACTCCACAAAGCAGAATGGAGTTGCGAGAAAGAAGGAATAGAACTCTCAAAGAAGCGGCAAGGACCATGTTAGTGAAGCGGGTCTACCAAAAAGATTTTGGGCTCAAGCAATCAACACAACTTGCTACACTCAAAACAGATGTATGATAAAATGACAAACAAAAGACTCCCTATGAGATTTGGACTAGCGAGAAAACCAAATGTTGCGTATTTTAGAATATTTGGATGTAAATGCTTCATCCACAACAATGGCAAAGATAACCTAAAGGCCTTCGATGCTAAAGTCGATGAAGGTATCTTCTTGGGATACTCAAATGAAAAGCAAAGCCTACAGTACTCAACAAAAGGACTATGGTTGCGAAGAATCCATTCATGTGGTATTCGATGAGCCAAATGTAAATGGAGAAGACATTGAAGAGTCACCGATAAGTCAATCATCCAACCATACGAAGAGTCCCTTTGTCAAGCCAAGCCGAATTATAAACTCGAGAAGAAGATGAGATAGTCAATCTCAAAAACAATGAAAATTTGCGGCTAAGTGACTACGAGAGAGCGATCAAAGAAACACAATCGCTAGACGATTGAATCCACCAACTTACTTCAACTTTGATGTAAGATGGCCGAGAGACCATCCACCGAACTTGTCATTGGAGATATAAGAGAAGGTGTCAAAACAAGATCCAAAACTCAACAAGAAGCTATGTTCACATGCTTTATCTCGCAAATAGAACCCAAAGATGTGTTACAAGCATTGGACGACACACATTGGATTCAAGCTATGCAAGAAGAGTCAATCGGTTTGAAAGAAATAAAGTATGGGAATTAGTTCAAAGACCCATCCATCAAAACGTTATTGGTACTAAATGGGTGTTCGAAACAAGATGAACGAGGAAGGTTCTCAGTGGTAAGAAACAAAGCAAGACTAGTAGCCAAAGGATATTGCCAAGAAGAAGGAATAGATTTTGATGAAACATTTGCTCCTGTAGCAAGATTGGAAGCTATAAGGATGTTTCTTGCCTATGCAGCTCACGGGAATTTTACTGTATATCAAATGGATGTAAAAAGCGCAGTCCTAAATGGTTTATTGGACGAAGAAGTGTATGTTGAACAACCTCCGGGATTTGAGCGAAGACTCTTGGAGATAAGGTATACAAACTCAAAGCTCTGTATGGATTGAAACAGGCACCCAGAGCATGGTATGACACGTTGTCACAATTCCTAACGAGAATGGATTCACAAAAGGAAAAGTAGATAGAACACTTTTCGTAATTCAAGACAAAAAGAGTATACTTTGCTTGTTCAAATATATGTGGATGACATCATTTTTGGATCCACAAACAGAGAGCTATGTGAAAAATTTCCAAACCTCATGCAAAGTAAATTTGAAATGAGCATGATAGGAGAGCTGACATTCTTCCTTGGACTCCAAGTGAAACAACTGAAGGATGGAACCTTCATAAGTCAAACAAAATACACCAGAGATTTAATGAAGAAATTTGGTATGGAAGAGAAGTCTTCGTGAAAATACCAATAAATACATCGATCAAAATGGACATGGATGCGGATGGCAAGCCTCAGTAGATCAAACAAGATACTGAGCACTTATTGGATCATTGCTCTATCTTACAAAGAAGCGGGCCGACATCACCTTTGTTTGTAGGTGTATGTGCAAGATTTCAATCTGCTCCAAAAGAGAGCCATATGACAAAGAAAGCTAAGAGAATATTGAGATACTTGAAAGGAAGCCAAGAAGTTGGCTTATGGTATCCAAAGGAAGGTGGATTCAAGCTAATTGGCTATTCGATTCTCGACTATGGATGCGAGAGTTGACAGAAAGAGCACCTCGTGCACATGTCAAATCTTTGGAAACAGTGATTTCCTGGTTTAGCAAGAAGCAAAACTCAATAGCCACCTCTACAACGGGAATACATAGTCATGGGCAAACATTGTTGCCCAAATCCTATGGATGAGACAAAGAAATGAGAGACTATGAAGTTGAGGAAAAAGAAATTCCAATCATGTGTGATAACACAAGTGCAATTGCAATCACTCAAAATCCTGTGTTGCACTCAAGAACAAAGCATATCGATGTCAGATATCACTTCATAAGAGATCATGTTGAAAAGAAGGACATCATCTTGGAATATATCTCAACTGATAAACAATTGGTTGACATCTTCACAAAACCATTATGTGAGTCAAGATTTGAAGAACTCAAGCATGAGTTAGGGTTAATTGAGCTGAGCTGACACTCAGAAGAATCAAAGAAAAGAAATGGAACACAAAAAAAAAAAAAACTGAACTCACAAATCAGCTAAGTAAATCAACCGTATCGGAAAGACAGCTATACCAAGTCAGCTGACAGCTGAGTCACAAAGAGAACTGTGAGAAGAAGAGTTAAACCAACTAAGGATAAAAGCTGAGTCATTTATGAGCCAAGTGACAAAAACGCAGTCGTTTTGACTAAACGGGAATGTTTTTAAGAATTACGTCAAAGATAATTATGACGCGTGTGTCTAGCAAAAAAAGTCGCACACCAAGCTTATGATTGGATATAAATGTTGCCGCATTAAATATGAGACATTAAATGCTAAATCGGCGTGCAAAATCTAAGCCGTTGATTTCGATCACATTTCAAAAACCACCCGCACGTCCTTTCATAAACCATACTTAAGCTTTCCTTCTTCTCTCTCTCATATTACCAAAACCGTTCATTTCTTTCAGAAGCAAAAGCAAAACTCTCTCAAAACCCTATCTATCTTCAAATCAACCTCTAAGTTTTCTTCGTGAAATCCTAAAAAAAAAATGGCACCCACCTATGATTTTGTCAAGTTAGGAAAGCAAATCCACACCGGGTCTCTTTGTGGATTTCGACGGCATGGTGAAACAGGGTCCGACAACACCTTAGTGAAGAAAATTGCTTTGAGAAATTGGAAACGTCACTGGGCTAAATCGTTTCGACGATGGAATATCCGATGACCTATGTGGAGGAGGTCGCCCAATTCTACGTGAACGCCGAGACTCACGATGAAGGGATAAAGTCATCTGCTCACGGAAAGAAGTTCACCATCTCTCGCCAAGGATTTGGTGAACACCGCCACTACCGACGGAAGGAGCATCACAAATCAACGATCTTTGATGTAAACCTGGCCGATGCTTGGAAGGAAATAGCCAAGCCCGACTATCTTGATAAAATAGTTTACACAAACAAAAGGTCAGCTGAAGGAGGATTACCACAAATCGTTGGACATAGTTGCCAAATGCATAGACATCAAATTTGGCGGCTTTGACCAATCACAAAGCAAAATTGATCGTAATGGCCGCGATCATTGAAGAAAAGAAAATAAATCTGGCCGAGTTTGTCTACAGAGACTGCGCTGAATGTAGGAACAAATCCTTCAAGGAAGATGGTGCATTTGGAGGATCCCTAGGATATGGCCTAGTGATTGGCCGGGTGATGGAGGTGAAAGGAGTTCCTCTTAGACATGGAAAGGCGTTCCATGTAAACAAGAGGATGTTCGAGATCAAACCTCTCTGTCGCACGAAAGAGAGCCCACGCCAAGAGAGGCGACACGAGTGAGGGGGAATCACCGACCAAAGATACAAATTGTTTCCTCTCCACCAAAGAAGAAAGCTGCCCTGCGCAAATGCTAAGAAGATCTGCTGCTCATGCAAGAAGAAAAACAAACCTCGCTCCCCCCTGCCTGAGTCAGTCACCTCCCCGCTGTGTCTCTCCCGCCAAAGAAGCGGTCGAGAAGGACTCTCAAATACCTTCTCCGATAGTCAAAAAGAGGAGAACGATAAGCCAAGACGGCCGGCTCCTCGGAGAAAACACCCAAGACCCCCCGCCGCCCCTGCACTCGAAGAAACTCTCTCTCGAACCGTAAATTCCTCTAGTACAAACTAGAGACGAAGAAGAATCATCAAGCACTCCGAGCTTGAGAAACCGGGCCGAGTCACCACTCACCGGAGCAGATCTGAGAGGCTGCTGGAGAAGTAGAGTCCTCGGATATAATTGATGAAACAACTAAGTCTCTGTTGAAGGCGATCAGCAGAGGCAAACCGAAAACACAGATTGTAGCCCGCACACCGAGACATAAGAAGAAGGCGATAGAGCGATAGTGATGTGATGATCCTATCCCCACTTTACCCGGACATCCAAAATCGTCATGCGAGAGTGGAGGAAGTGGAAATTGAGTCGATCAAGGAACAATTCCAATGGCCTCGAATTTATAGAAGAGGAAGAGGAACTCGTTGAACTTCCTTGGAGTGACCACTGTGGTCCAAGCACTCGATGAAGAAAATCGCACGTATATCTTGCGGATCTTCAAGGACAAGGAGAAGGAAAGACAGCAGAGAGGAAGGCGAGGCACGTGAGAAGGCCAAGATCTCCCTATCACCGCACCCGTAACACACACATCATCTCCTTGATGTCTTATCGGCGACAGTGATGAGGATCCTGGACTCTGCCGCCACGTAAAAGTTGCAAATGCAGCAAGCATTGCACGAATCCGAGAATCCTTAACGAAAAAAGATTGATGGAGGGACCAGGAGAGTCCTCCAAAACACAAATGAAATTGATCCAATGGGAGTGGTTCAAAAAATCGCCACCGTTGTTGTTCTTGCCACCACTTCCCACTCACTCGGAAGAATGAATTAAGGAATTAAAGGGATGAAACCGGGTTAGTGGGGACCCCGGTTTAGCCAACCCCTAATGAAGGTGTCTCACCACCGCCCCAACGGGTGAACACTCGGTAAAAACAGCCAGGAGTTTGGAGACGAGTGACCCCATTCCAAGTCACTCACCGGTGCGCCACCGAGGGGGGGGAAACTCCTCCACCGCAGCAAGGTCGCAGAATCTGCAGATGACTCCACGACGAATCTAGGAGGCGAAGTGGAGAAGGAACAACCACAAAGTACACAACAAGTTGTCATCAAACGAAGCTCGAGGCGATTGAGATTGTCTCACCGAGGTGCCAACCGCTCACGAAAGCTAATGACGCTCGATGCGATCGGCGCGAGGAAGGAACAACCCCGGGAGTTAACACTGGGCGATGAAAGTGCAATCCATGGGGTTGAGACTCCAATGGATGCCACCATAGAAGACCCTAAGACAGTGACACCGTCGAAAGGGAGGTCCAAGGCCTCACCGCATTGAGACTGTAGGAGGTAATGAAGGCCCACGGGAGGTTGAGACTTCCCGGGGTAAAGAAACGAAATAGAGAACATCTCTCCTGCTATCATTGATCCATCCGAAAAGGAGATAAGCGCGCTTCATGATTCCCAGATAACCCCGATGTAACCTTTTTGGGATCAAAAGGAGACGAAGAAGGCGAGTCATCCCCGTGACCGATCCAAAAGACTCACCATTGCAGATGTTCCCAAAGACGAGCAAGTCGATCTCAAGACTACTCGTCAAACTTTCAACTTTGATGATGAGCCACCAATGGAGATCTCATCATCGTCCGATGACGCTCGATAAGGCCGAGGACCGTCCCACTCAATTGGAGAAACCAACAGACCAACGAAGGCTGTTGAGACAATGAGGCTCAGCAAGTGGGTCCACTTCACAAAAGACCTCAATCAAACAGTCTCCATCGCACAGCTCCTCCAAATGCAGCAGTTCGACTCCAAAAGGAACTTCACGCGCACCTCTCATCAATGAACAAATCCCGAGAGTCGTGATGACTCCTTTGTAGAATCATTTCCTTTCTCCCGGAGGTACACGACCTCCCCTGAAGAGTCGAGAACGAGCTCGCACGCTTCCACGCACCAGCTCTGTCATTCCGTCAGTACCATCGTTCGGTGACTATGACTTTGACGCGCGCATGGCCATCACCGCAACGGAAGAAACAAATGAAGTTCGGGAGGTGTTCAAGGCATTATTTGTTGAAATTGAACGGATGGAGAGGCACCAGGCCTCTATGGACATGCGATCGACAACAGAGATGCCAACCTTATGGCCGACTTGAGAGGTATAACTGTCGGGATCGGGGAATGGTGGCAACAAAAACAAACAATGCGTGTGGAACAAGTTAGATACTTCAGGACATTGTTTAACAAGTCACGGTATGGAGAGCCGAGAATGCTAATGCAAAAACGAAATTGAGAGAACACATTGAGCACATGCATGAAGCTCACACCGCCGAGATAAAGTCTGCTGCGTGAGCAAAATAAGAGTGATCTACAAACAGTATGGAAGACAACATGAATAGAAAATTCAGCCTTCTCATGGCCGAGATGAAGCTAATTTCAAGCGAGTCCAACGCTACTCGCTCAAATTTCGTGCCGCATACACCGCAGCAGACTCGAGGCGTAACTCGGCTATCGCCAGCTCGACTTCCCGCTTGCCAAGATATGTTTTTCAGTGTTCCTCTCTCCTTTGATGATGCCAAAAAGGGGGAAGAGGAATACTTTAAAACGCTAAAGAGATCTGAAGTTTGAAAATGAGGAAGTAGTCAGTAAAGGGAAAGACAAATGAGGAAGTGTCAAAACAAAAGAAAGGAAAGTCTGTTGAGGGGGAAGGATCGAAAGATGTGACCTTGATGATTGCATAAACCCCCAACAAGGTCTTGTCACAAATGACATTATCGCTGAAAAACTCCCATGACTCTGTCACTCCAACACTCTACTATATCTATGGTGAAAAGAGAAAACAATTGAAGCGGGGATGGAGGAAGTGGAAGGAAGAATGGATGCCCGAGTTATGAACATCTTGAAACAACATGGAGGCATTCCAAAGAGAGAGACACTTATGCCATCTCGTATGTTGGGACCGAGCCACGATCATTGATGAATTTAAAACGCCGCATCAAGGATACTTTGCAAAAATGTCTATGGCTCAAGCTTGGGACTTGTCTTGGGAAAATGGTCTCACGTTATGTGAAGAAGACAGCAAGACGTACTACCTACCGGTCACTCTGCTTTGGTCACTCACCGAAAAAGAAAAAGACCTCGATAATACACGCCCGAGGTAGAGGAAGAAGCGTGGTGGAGGAAGAGGTTTCGGACTCTAGGCCTCTGCCTAAAAACATTGAGTACGTAGATCCGGCAAGAAAGGAGGGATCTCTTCGGGTGGTCTTGACCAAGTAGCCAATTTGCAAGTGGCTAAAAGTAATCTTGAGTATGCGAAAAGAATAGAAGAAGAAAATAAGAGACAAACTCAACTATGGGAGGAAAGACAAGAGAGATTAAGAAGAGATGAAGTCGCCTTAAGGCATATGAAAAGAAGAAGAAGGCGGTGACGATGAGAAAAAGAGAAGAAGAGCGAAGATCTTGAACAAGATGAAAGAAGGAGATAATGAGGAGATGAAGTGTTCTTTGTCCACCCTTCATGTATTTTACTATGTAAATACATACTATGTAAGTCTTCCGCAATAAAGCTAAATTTTTTTACAAATGTTTGCTCGATACACCTTGTAAACATTGATTTGTGTAAAAGAACAAGAATGTTACGATCAATAAAAGGATTGATTCTACGCATACATTCTATGTGAAGACACTATCTCAGTATGTATCTTTGCTATTTACATTTTTGAATGTTTTAAGTTTTGGCATCATCAAAAAGGGGGAAATTGTTGGGAAATTTATTGTTTAGATTTTGATGAATGCCATGTAAAACTTAGAATAGGAAGTTGGCACCCCATTTTTGTTGTAAAATGCATTGTAATAAATATAATGGTCAAGGTCAAGCCGAGTTAAGTCGGCTATGCCCTAACATGCACGAAGACAACCGAGACTGGAAGGAAGACTCATTGCAAGACAAATGAGTATGGCAAAGAAGAGAAGACGGAACTCTATCAAGGAGCAAATGGATGAGATGCGGTGAGTGGAGTATCGATCAAGTCAACTCAAGAAAAGCCAAGTCTCAAGTTGAATTGACAAGAGTCATCCATGATTGGAAGTCGACTCTAAGTCACCTGGGAAAGCAAGGAAATGCAAATCAAGTCGAGATAATCGAAAAGATCCGTTGCCTGCGAAATCAAGAGAATTACTTAAACAAGTAATATCTCCATGATACCTTTCTCGAAGTGCTCGACCCCGAGAAGCGTGCAAAAGGAATAAACCAATGGAAAGCACTACACCGTGTCGAACTCAAAAGGTGAAGAACAATTCATACGAGGAAATGGCAATTCCAAGGATCGCAACAAGACAAGCCAACGACCACAAGTGACTTTCAAAAATAAGCCTATCTCTTCAACGGGCGATTTTTGAAAGATCACTATAAAAGGCCGAGGAATGACTCGAGAGAAGTAGACGGAACCACAAACATTCAAGCAATTATTAACCGAACTCCGAAATATTCTCAAGTCATTAAACGCTTAATCCTCAAGCCTACACTACGAAGAACATCAATCCAACACTCACCGTGAAGGAAAGATATCTTCAATCGGTTGAAGAGGAAATTATCAAGAATCAAGGGGACTACATTCCACGAAGGATTATAGGAAGGTTCAAGGTCGAACCAAGTCTTGAGCTTTTGGAGGGCTTCGTGATCAAATCCAAAGAGCTTGAGCAAGTGTGGTCAGTGTAGCAAAGCAAACCGCCCCTGTGAAGAAAGCCGAGTCGTCGAGAAGCCACCGAGTGATCAAGGCGTCTCGGATCGAGTCCCAAAGGATCAAGTCACCGTGTGTGATCAAGACTTGTATCCGGACTGTTACCACTTTGTATCTTGATCAATACCTAGTGGATTCCTCCAGGAGTTGGAGAAGAGAGGAGTAGAAGAATTACCCCATCTTCGAACCTCTATAAAAATCTTATTGTGTCATTTACATTTCAAAGACTTTAATTCTTGCATCATATTTGTTTAATTCTCACGACATATTTGCTATCCATTAGATAAACCTCTAAGTACTAAATCAAGCTCTAAATCTCTCTTAACCAAACTTAAGGGTGTTAAGTCTTCCGCTAAAAACAAACCACAGCTGAGTTAAAACTTAACAGCTGAGTTATTCCATCAACAACTCGATTAAAAGTCTTTGAGAGACTAACTCTACTGATTAACTAAATTGGTCATCCACCAAGGACACAATCGTGCAAAGATCAACTCAAATTTTTAAAAGGACTAAATCAAAAATTTGGTAAGGTTTATTCAACCCCCCCCCTTCTAAACCTTACACTTACACCCCTTGGGACCTACAAGCCAACTTCTCATTGTCGAATTGAACTTGTGATGAGTTCTCGAATTTAACTTGTGATTTATGGATGGTACAAGGTCAAATCAATTAAAAATCCAAGTTTGTATACTAGTTTTGTTTGGAGTTGTACTGTATCATATCGGTCGGTCAAATTCAGTGGTTGGACCGGTCCGATAAGCCTCCAAAAATTATTTTAATCGTTGCACCGATTAGAACCGGCAAAAGCCGGTTTCAACCAGTTTTTGATTTATTTATTTTTTTAGAATTTTAATAAAAATCTATATTTAAATTGGATAATTTTTTATATTTATGACATTATTTAAATTTTGAGTTATATTAGATTTTTTAGTTGCTTATTTATATAAATCTAATTTTTAAAGTAATTACATTATTATTTAATACAATATAAAAAAATTAATTACTTTTGATTAAATTGGTCGAACTGATACGACCGGTTGAACAGCTTACCATTGGCGTGGCTAGTTTGGTACTTGATACTGTTAGAAAAATATTTTTATTTTGATTTTGATGATTTCATATAAATAAGTTTCATAACAAAACAATATTTCCAAAAGTTGTCCAAATAGTTCAAAACATTTCAATTGATTTTTTTTAAGTTTTTGAAGTTATTCTTGAACTTTATTTTTGATAAAAATCGGACAACCTCTCTGTTATGAGGTCAACCGGTCGCCCTATAGAGAGACTCATACCAGAAAGTTTGCAAAATAGAAAACAAAATAGAGAGTCTAGCAGGGGGAGGGCGATCGATGCCTGAAAGATGAGTTTTTGTTTTTAAAAATCTCTCTGTTTCTCGAGCAAACGGTCACCATGTACAGCAACTGGTCGCCATATATATCGACTGGTCGTCCTAGACAGTGACCGGTCGCCCTTTATGCCGAACTGTGTCAAATCTTGATCCAATGGTTTAAACTTTCGAAATATCAACATAGCGACCAGTCGCCCTAATGTTTTTGATAGCAAAATTTATCCGTTGCTTAAGCACTTATCAGCAAAAATCACTTTATTATTTCTTGACCATTTTTGTAGATCATTTGATCATTTGCAGACAAAATTCAAACTGGAATAGCCTATGTTGGAAATCAAATATTAAAGCTCCTATATAAATAGTTAAAGAATTTGAAGGATCAACACAACACATTAATCTACAATCACAACAAGAAAATCAGCAAAATTCTCAAAGCTTTTATTTTCACATTCTTGTTGTAATAAGCTAAGCACTACATTTTCATATCTAGCTTGATAGGCTTTCTTTCTTGATTATACTTGCACTTTTGAGTTGTAATATTTTATTCAAAGTGTAATCTTGATTGTACTTGTAAAATCATCCAAAACAAAATATACTTGTTGAGTGTTCTTTTGGCAAGAACACACTTGGTTGATTCATAGGTGTTGAAGAGTTTGGTGCTCTTCATAGTGGTGAGAAGAGTTTGATGCTCTTCTAAGTTGGTGTTGTAAGAAGAGTGTGGTGCTCTTCAAGGTAAAGGTTGTAATTGTTTAATATCAATTAATAAACATTTTTCTTTCGAAATCCATTCGGACATACATGGTGGTAGTGCACGTAGGCCCTAGGTGGGTTGAAGCACTATAAATCATTGTGTGTTGATTTATTTTTCTGCACTTCTATTTTCATCTTCTTCATATTCGAAAAAGAGGGCATGAATCGGGAAAATCTATTCACCCCCTTCCCCTCTTGATTTTTGTAGCCACTTGAACTAACATATATATTATTTGAAACATTGATTCGGAAATCATATAAGAAAATTATTCCGTACCTTTTTGTCCTCAAGTCCCCACTCCAACCCCCAATCCTTTTTGTGTCATAAATGTGAAAGGATGAGAGAAGCTTCTTTCATTTCATGCAACTATCAAATGACCCCCACCATGTGATATATGGATTGCAAACAACATAACATACAAAGGTGATGATCATGCAAAAATTGACAGTTTGGCCTTTGGGGGAATACCTTTATTGACAAGCAAAACTATGCATGTCTTATTATGTAGCATTACATATGCAATTTTTGTTTTTGTTTTTGTTTTTAAACATTGATTTAACATCTCAAATAGCACGGATAATGAGTATGCTATAAATAGACAACTAAAGGCCATGATAAGGTAGCTAGCAGTGTCGTCTACTTCAGAAGTCAGAATTTATGGGCACAAATGCACAAAGATTCAAGATAATATTTGGGGTCCTCTTTTGCACTTCAATTTTGACCATTACACTTAGGAATCACAAGTTGATTTTGTTCACTCAAAATGGTAAAATGTGATGCCTTTTGCCAAACAAGTCAAACACCACCCTCCGTTTTGGTTCTTTTAGTTTTTATTATTTTTATTTTTAATTTTGAAAAAAGATATGTTTTGGGTTAATTTTTTTTGAGGAAAATGTGGCCTAACTTGAGTAGGGTGTAGGATCATCTGCTTACCTCTTTGGGAGCACTAAAATTTTCATATTAGGATGGAGATAGATTTATCTGGGGTATGTTTGTCATTTTCACTATTTTTCATCTGAAATTCAACCCTTCGGTAATTTCAAAGAATTATCTAAGAGAAGGACATTTTCGACTTTTAATTGCGAATTAGCATTGTACACAGACAATGCTCAGAGAAGCTACATAAGTTTCATTTCTCTCTTTATCAAGAATTACAATATCACATACATCTATAGGTGTGATAAATGCATAAATGCAAAGACTCTTCCATATGAAATTACATAAAATCAAATATTATGCATTTCCAAGAATGATACATCATTCATAATTAAACAAGACAAAAACACATGTCAGATGGTCTAACGGGGCAAAATGTATTAGACGGATCCCAAAAATCAAACATGTAACATTTTTATTTCATTAGCAGGGACCAGTATTAGTAGTCCATCTGAAAAATATTGGCAGTCCATCTGAAAATTATTAGTACGCAATTCACTTGAAAGTTTAGTTTTTATAATGTTGGACAGTGATATAATATCACGAGAGCGTTGGAAAATATTAGTTTTTTATCTAAAAATAATAGTAGTTCCTCTGAAAAATAATATTAGGCAGTTCACTTGAAAATATTTAACCACACTCTAAAAAGTATTATTTTTTTCGTCAAAAGTATAGTAGTCCCCGTGAAATGTATTAATAGTTCCCCTGAAAAAATATTAGTTTTCCCTTGAAAGATTTTCAATAATTCCCATAAAAATATTAGTTTTTCTAATAAAAAGTATTAGTAGATCATCTAAAAGATCATCTAAAAGTATTAATATTCCGTTGGATCACCGGGTCTCTGGGTTTGCGGGTCGGATAGATCCATTTGGCTGGATCCATCTAACCGTTGGACCATCTAACATGAGACTATCTTATCAAACAAAAGGTCACTGAACCAATAACAATTTTATGTTTCCGTGGAACCGGGACTTATTAAAAATACTACTTTCCTTTTTTTCATTTTTTTTGGTTAAAAAAAGACCTTAATATGAACTCAACCAAGTACACTAACAAAGAAACAATACTTCCATGCCAGTATGCCACAAGATCGTTTTTTAAAATGAAACAATAAATTCCATTTTCCCCTTTGTGGGCTTGCAGTCACGTGAAGAGAATCAAATGCAGAAAACATAGATAAGGCCCCAGTACATAACCGTTAAGTCCTTTGGAAAAAATAAATGGACCCCCACATGGCCGTGGTAGGATCTGCTGATCTAACTTGGTAATATTTATAGTCCTTACTTAAATACTATTACAGTAGAAGTGATTTCTCTGAAGGGGTTGAAAAAAGCTAAATCTGACAGATTACCAACTTTTTTTTTTTTTTTTGATAACTCAGAACTGCGCGCTTACGCCGACTATCCTTTGAGACAACAAACCGCTCCTCATTCTTTGCCGCCAAGGTAAACCGCGGATGTGCACGCACTGGCCAAATGTTCGACGGTCTCACGACGACAACCTGATCCTCCTGGTAAAGAGGACAATTATGTTCGACCCCCCAATCTACTAATAACGATCTCTCCCTGAATCGAACCCACACGGATGCTATTCAGTATGAGTTCCCACCAAATCTTCACCAGCTCGCATATGCCCCGGGGAACAATTTGATGGAGAAGGGATATGAACCCCTGACCTCCACCCCACAAACAATTTGATGGAGCAGGGATTTGAACCCCTGACCTCTATCCCACAATTACTTGTGGTGGTCAGGTGGGCTAAGCCATCTGGTTTACAGATTACCAACTTTGATAACAAGGACAAGATCCTCTCAGTTTCTAAGGCTCCATCACATTAGCTAATTAATGGATGCCCACATGATGTTCAAAAGGGATTTTGCTACAACTATGTTGAACTCAATTTAACATTTAATGTTTCTCAAAAAAAAATTTAACTTTTAATTTTAGGATAAATCTCACTTTGCCCCTTTATACTCTTGTTGAATCTCATTTTTGTACTTTCAATTGTATCATTTTATCCCCTTATACTCTCAATTTGTATCACTTGGTGATGAGAATCCAGTTACGAAGGATCCGGGCAACACCAAATATAAACTATCTCGAGTTCTTGAAGACTATGTAATTAAGTTATTGAGTTCTTGTATTTGTTTATTATAGATTAGGTGTTAATTTTCGTCGTTTTGGGTCGTTTTGATGTTTTGGAGGCCATATAAACCTTTAAGGCCGCGTCTTAAGTTGTTATTTCGAGTTTGGGTCGATCAGGGATTAAATTTGAGTCCAAGGTCCAAGGGGAGTGTGCGGATTGACGCACGGACAGACACACACCCGTGCGTGCGCTCGTGCGTTGTTGCGCACGAGATCGGGAGCCTTCGACTTGACGCACGGCCTGGCGCACGGCCCGTGCGTATGCCCGTGCAATGTTACGAATGTACGACTTGACGCACGACCCATGTGTGTGCCCGTTTGCCCGTCCGGGTTTTGAAGAAGTTGTTCAATTTTTGTTTCCTTTTCAGTTTTGAGTTATTTCTATTACGGTAGGGTTGTGGAGCCTATATATGCAAACGCTTGTTTATTTTTCAGAAGAACTTTGATATTGAATATTAAATTGAGATTTTTCTCTCTAATCGTTTGGGTTTTTCGAAGAGCCTCAAGATTGTTCATCTTGTTGCGAATTCTGACTTATCAAATAAACTTCCGCATCTGAGGTTCCTACTTTGCTAAGTAACGGGTCGAGATTTCTACCATCTTTAACCGAACTAGTGAAGAGTTTAGGTTAACAACATATTGTTGATTAGGTCGTATGCACGTTGTTGCTATGGTTCATATTATTAATGATGAGAATTCAGTCATGAAGGATCCGGGCAACACCAAATGCATGTTATATCGAGTTCTTGAAGACTATGTAATTGAGTTCTTGTATTTGTTTATCATAGATTAGGTGTTTATTTTCGCCGTTTTGATGTTTTGGAGGTCAAATAAACCTTTTAGGCCGCGTCTTAAGTTGTTATTTTGAGTTTGGAGCAGGGATCAAATTCGAGTCCAAGGTCCAAGGGGAGTGTGCGGATTGACGCACGGCTTGGCGCATGGCCCATGCGTGTGCCCGTCCGATGTTGCGAATGTACGACTTGTCGAACGGCCTGACGCACGGCCCGTGCGTGTGCCCGTGCGTCCGTCCGGGTTTTGAAGAAGTTGTTCAATTTTTGTTTCCTTTTCAGTTTTGAGTTGTTTCTATTAAGGTTAGGGTTGTGGAGCCTATTTAAGGCAAACATTTTTTTAATTTTCAGAAGAACTTTGATATTGAATATTAAATTGAGATTTTTCTCTCCAACCCTTTGGGTTTTTCGAAGAGCCTCAAGATTATTCATCTTGTTGCGAATTCTGACTTATCAAACAAACTTCCGCATTTGTTTGTGGCGTCTATGCATACTGAGGTTCCTACTTTGCTAAGCAACGGGTTGAGGTTTTCATCATCTTTAACCGAACTAGTGAAGATCATAGGTTAACAACATATTGTTGTTTGGGTCATATGCACGTTGTTGCTACGGTTCACATCAGTTGGTAATCAGAGCCATCTAGCAAGGCTAAATCTATCATTGTTCTTTAATTCTTGTTATTTTCCAGAATTTCTTATAACTCTAGTTCTTCAAGGGTACAAAAAAATCGATATTGCACAGAAAAATCAATGGGTAAAGAATCGTAATCCGTGTGCATAAAAAAAAGGACAAAAATCAAAAATTCTGGAAAAATCGGAATTACAAACCCTAATCTTCAATTTCATCTTATTGTGATTCGTTGTTTTGCTTAGCGATTGTCTTGGTTTGTTGAGGCATACTTGCGATTGACTGATTGGTTTATAATCGTGACAAGTTCGGGTACTTGGGAATTGTGAGTTGAGTGATACGCGAGCATATACACGTGAGGGAGTGAATCAACCATGTCCGAGGAAAACCGACAACCGATGGATTTAGGTAATACGTTGGATATGGATGCACTTACAAGTCTCATAAAGAAGAGTGATGATCGAGACGTTAGGGGATTCCAGGGAGACGCCGAAAATAGAGCAGCCTGTTACTAGGGCACAAAAGCCTAGGAGGTTCGAACTGGAGGAATGGGCGGACGAGAAGATGATTTTGATTCTGAGAGGGAGCAAAATTACAATCCGGGCAGAGGTCGGCGCGGAAATAGGGGTGATAGGGGACGCGAGGATGGCAATTTGAGTAACATCAAAATGCAAATCCCATCGTTCTAGGGAAAGAGTGATCCGGACACCTATCTGGATTGGGAGAGAAAAATCGAGAATGTATTGATTGCCAAAATTAATCCGAGTTGAAAAAGGTGAAATTGGCATCAACTGAGTTCTCGGATTACACAAGTGTTTGGTGGGATCAAATGATGGTCTCGAGGAGGAGAAGCAGCGAGCGGCCCGTTTCCACATGGGAGGAGATGAGGAGTTTGATGCGATGCCGTTTTGTACCAAATCATTATTACAGAGGCGTCTACCAAAGGTTGCAGAGGTTGATGCAAGGGGCTTAGAGTGTAGAGGATTATCATAAAGAGATGGAGATGCAGATGGCGAGGGCTAATATAGAGGAGGATTAGGAGGTTACGATGGCGAGGTTTATCGCCAGACTGAATACTCTTGTAGCAGATGTCGTCGACTTACATCATTGTGTCGATCTTGAGGAGATGGTACACATGGCGGTCAAAATTGAGCAGCAGCTCAAGAGGAAGGGTTTTACACAGCAAAATCCCAACACTAGCACCAGTATTTGGGGTTCAAATACTCCTACGATGGATGATGCGTGTTTTTCACAACAGCCCAAAGTTGTGGATAATAAGACAGACTTGGACAAGGCAAAACCATCAGGTAAATTTGATCCTTCTACTTCACGACTAGAGACATTGAGTGTTTTAAATATCATGGGAGGGGTCATAGAGCTAGTGAATGTCCAAATAGAAGAGTGATGGTGATTCGGGCTAATGGTTATGTAGAGTCCGAATGTGAGGATGAGCCAGATTATCGTGATATGACGGAGTTGAAGGAGGTTCCAGAGGTAGTTAAGCCGGTGAAGGGCAATGTGTTATCACTAGTGTCACGTAGAATTTTGATTATTGAGCCAAAGTTAGTTGATCATGAGCAGCGAGAAAATATTTCTCACACTAGATGCTTAGTTAAGGATAAAGTGTATAGTATGATCATTGATGGAGGTAGTTGTACAAACGTGGCTAGTGCAAAATTGGTGGAGAAGTTGGAGATTCCTACACTTGAACATCCAGAGCCGTATACCCTACAATAGTTTAATGATTGTGGCGAGGTACGAGTTAATAAAATAGTGTTAGTGTCTTTTCAGATTAGAGGTTATAAGGATGATATATTATGTGATGTGGTGCCAATGCAGGTTTGTCATATTTTGTTGAGTAGACCATGGCAGTTTGATAGGCGAGTTGTGCATGATGGATACACTAATTGCTATACTGTTGAGCATGAGCGGAGAAAGTTCATACTTTCATCTCTTACACTTACAAAAATCTATAATGATCATGAGAGGATGCGAGCTTGTGAGTCAAAAGAAAAAGAGTGTTCGGCAAGTGAGCAAAAGAATGAAATAAAAGCAGAGAAAAATGAGAGCTTGAGTAAAAATAAAAATAGAGAGCTTGAGAGTTTGGCCAAGGGTAGTTGTGAGATTCGAGAGATGGCTAAGAAAAAGTAGAGTATAAATTTCGAGTGGGCCAAACATATGGGGGGAAAGGCCAATGAGGTAAAACAAGAGAGAAAATTTATGCTTATGATTAAAATGAGAGACATTAGGCATGAGTGTTTAAATGCTAACATATCTAATAATATTTTGTCTAGTTCTATTATTTCTCATGTGCAGGGAATTGGACAACCGGATGAGTGTGCATGCCATTTAACATTTGATCTGGGTGGGTTGATATAATTGTTCAACTTTCGGGGACCAACATTTGCGTTCGAGGACGAATCCCTTTCAAGAGGAGGGGAATGATGAGAATCCAGTCACGAAGGATCCGGGCAACACCAAATGCAAGCTATCTCGAGTTCTTGAAGACTATCTAATCGAGTTCTTGAGTTCTTGTATTTGTTTATCATAGATTTAGGTGTTTATTTTCGCCATTTTGATGTTTTGGAAGCCAAATAAATCTTTAAGGATGCGTCTTATATTGTTATTTTGAGTTTGGGTCAAGCAGGGATCAAACTCGAGTCCTAGGTCCAAGGGGAGTGTGCGGATTGATGCACGAACATTCGCACGCCCGTGCATTGTTGCGCACGAGATCGGGAGACTTTAACTTGATGCACGGCCCATGCATGTGCCCGTACGATGTTGAGAACATACGACTTGATGCACGGCCCGTGCGTCCGTCCGGGTTTTGAAGAAGTAGTTCAATTTTTGTTTCCTTTTCAGTTTTGAGTTGTTTCTATTAGGGTTAGGGTTGTGGAGCCTATAAAATGCACATTTCTTTATTTTTCAGAAGAACTTTGATATTGAATATTAAATTGAGATTTTTCTCTCCAACCCTTTGGGTTTTTCGAAGAGCCTGAACATTGTTCATCTTGTTGCGAATTCTGACTTATCAAAAAAACTTCCGCATTTGTTTGTGGCGTCTACGCATACCGAGGTTCCTGCTTTGCTAACAATGGGTCGAGGTTTCCACCATCTTTAACCGAACTAGTGAAGATCTTGGGCTAACAACATATTGTTGTTTGGGTCGTATGCACGTTGTTGCTATGGTTCACATCACTTTGCCCCCTTACACTATTATAATATTATTTTATATTCATATTCCTTTATGAAATGACCATTATATCCTCATCTATTAGTTTTAGTAAAATAACAAATTATTTTAAAAATATTTAATATTAATAGACTTATACTTTTTTTTTAAATAATTATAAAATTACTAATAGTAATTTACATCTTTAATAAATATCCATTTAATGCATATAATATAATTTTAAGTTTGTGATGAATAAGAAATTTAAAGTATAAATGCATTAGCTAATAGAAAATATCATGTTATATAGTAATTTTATACAGGATATATATAAAGTTAAATAATTAGCAACAAAATATAAAATATAAATATTTTAAATAAATTTAATATTAATTAATTATTAACTAATTAAATTGTGAAAGTTAATTTGAAATGAGAACTATGTTAAATAGAAAATAACAGTCATTGTTAGCGGCTAATTTCTTTATACTAAAATGAATATTCTTAACTTTAACATAATTCTATTAAATATATCTTTATAGTTACCTATATTTTTTAAATTATATTATTATAATACATTAATGTGAAAAACTTAATACAAATAGTTTACTTATATTACGAAATATTATTTAAAATATAATACACATTTTTAGATTTATCATGGAAACAAAAATGAATATGTATGAATATGTTAGTTTACATAAAATAATCTAGAATATGGTTATTTAATAGAAACTATATTGCATTTATTTTATAGAAAATAAACTTTCCAAAAAAATAAACATATGAATTGAATGCCATTAAATTAATTTAAAAATAATAGTAGGGACATTTGGGTCTATTCATAAAAGAATATGAGGATAAAATAATATTTTAATTGTATTAGGGGGCAAAGTGATACAAATTGAGAATACAATGGGGTAAAGTGATACAATTAAAAGTATAAGGGAGTAAAGTGAGATTTAATGAGAGTATAATGGGTAAAGTGAGATTTACCCTTAATTTTAAAAGAGAAATTATATTTATAAGTGGACTGAATCTTGCTCATTTAATGAAAGTGAGGACCGAATTTCCAAGTAAGTCAACTTAGAGGTTTAAAAAAAAATTGTTTTTTTTATGACTAGCAAGTTGAACTCATTGTCAGCAAAAAAAGAGTGTTTTTTTTTAAAAAAAAAAAAATACAAATCAGCATTTGTGGTCACTATTATATGCTACAAGTGGTGACCAGATTAAATGTTGGAAAAAAACTCAATTAATGGACGTAAACGATAAAATCGAAAAAAATGAGGAACGAATCTACGAAGAGATCCGCTTAGAGGACTAAAAAATTGTCTTGCAACAAATATACAAATATATGTACCAAAATTTCGAGGGATTTTTAAGGGTTACAAAAATATGTAACTTTGTCGAATTTGTTTAGATTACCGACTCCTCTCCTACCTTTAGGCTTTATTATGTTAGAAAAACCCACACATCCACCACTAAATGCTCGTTGCTCCTTTTAGGTTATGGATGGCTATAACATCAAACATCGATGACAAAAACTTGTATAGGACCGTCTTACGGATCCTATTCCGTAAGACGGATCCCCAGCTCGCCCGACTCGTCCGCGACCGCGACCCGTCTAGATATTAAAAAAAAATAGAAAACCGCACCTAAGACCCCTAACACGCTGGGCCCAACAGACCCAGCCCAAATCGCACGCGCCCGCCTGCCCAAGACGCCTGGATGGGCCAGGATGGCTGGATCCGCTTAATCAAAAAATTAACAAATTTGCACCAGTTGGGAATTGAACCCGGGTATGTACCAAGGCATGGTGTTATTCTACTGCTAGACCACTGGTGTTTGTTGTGTATATTTTAGTATAACCATGAGTATAAATTTGAATATAAAGCTTCATTATCATCCCTTCATTTTAAAAATTTAAATTCTCTGAATAGGAAGTGATACTTTATCCGAAAATTGTGGTACTTTTGAGTAATAAATATGATACTTTTAAGGTGAACATTAATACTTTAATTTTTACATATTCAAAAAATAAGATTTTTTGATATACTCATTCTAGTCTCATATCTAATGTTTTTTACATTGAAAAACTGATACTTGTGCTGGAAATAGTGATACATTTGATATTAAATATGATACTTTATGATGGACAATGACATTTTAAAATTTTAAGTTCTCTGAATAAAAAGTAATACTTTATCCGAAAAGAGTGATACTTTTGAGTAAGAAATATGATACTTTTAAGGTGAACATTATTCAAAAAATAAAATTTTTTGATGTACTCATTCTAGTCTCATAGCAAATGTTTTTTTCCATTGAAAAACTAATACTTGTGCTGGAAATAGTGATACTTTTGATGTTAAATATGATACATTTGTGATACTTCAATCTAATGATTTTCTAATATGCGACTGTATTAAAAAAAACATGATACTTTATCTCAAAAAATGGATAATTTTACTCATAAAAGTGATACTTTTAACTCTGTCATATTTATTTTTCTTTTTTCACTGTATTGAATTCATACTTCGTGATTTATTTACAAAAACATGATACTTTATCTCAAAAAATGGATACTTTTACTCATAAAAGTGTTACTTTAGCTCTGTCTTATTTATTTTTCCTTCGTGATTTAAAGTTAATGTTTTTTAATATAGTCACAAATTAGAAAATGGAGGAAAGAAGGAAAAATAAAAAATAAATATGATATAGTTAAAGTAACACTTTTATAAGTAAAAGTATCCGTTTGTTGAGATAAAGTATCAGATTTCTTAATACAGTTACAAACTAGGAACAAAAAAAGAGGAAAGATAAAAAATAAATATGATATAGTTAAAGTAACACTTTTATAAGTATCCATTTATTGAGATAATGTATCATGTTTTTTAATAGACTTTGGTTCGATTCTTAGCCTTTACATTTATAGGCGTTTTTAATTTTTTTTTTAATTACCAGGCGTATTTATGAATGGGTTTATATAAATTGTTATACTAAAATTGCAGAATAAGTACTAGTGGTGTAGTGGTACAACACCACGTTAAGTCTAGGATCCGTCTTACGGATCCTAATCCGTAAGACGGTCCTACATAGACCTACTCAACATCAATTTAGTTACTCAGCGCTATAGGAAATCGATCTATGGGTTCTGTTTGTGAATATGGGGACAAAGCAAGCTTGAAATCTAAAGCTCATTTAAAAAATAAGATAAAAATAGGTATAAAAATCAAAATACAGGTTTTGGTGCGGCTCAATTCGTTTTTGACTCAATTAAAATTCAGATTTCGACTCAACTAAAATTCATTCCAGGTCGACTGGATTAATAATCAGACGAAATCGTGACTCAACTAAAATTCATTCCAGGTCGACTGGATTAATAATCAGACGAAATCGTAAATAACCACCCAATGAATTTCGACGAAAAAGTCAAGCGTTAAATTACAAAATTGTATATGTGAGTAAGTTATCTTTCAAATTGTGTATACTGCTTATAGTATTAAAAATAACCTCTTTCAAAAATTACAAATAACGCATTGAAGTTTATTTTTGTTTTACAAATACCTTTTCAATATTTTCAAAAGTTCATGTTTGAATTCCTCAAAAAAAAAATGTTCATGTTTGATGAGCTAATAAATGGAAGTATAAGATTTATTTATATAACAGATATAGTTCAAAAGGGTAGACAAGACAAGCTCAAGCGAGAGTACAAGTACACACCAAAAAACATATCAATCTTCAACCGTACAAGTCGTCATCATCGCCGGCACCGGCAGAAGAAAACGGGTCCGAGGCCCCACCAGCCGGAGCATCCGCTCGATCCGGGAACCGAAATTCAGACCCGAAACCACGAGATTGCTGCAGTGTCTGAGCAAAGAGCTGATACTTTCTAATATCGGCATCACTCACGCTCCTACGAGCGAATTTCATCGACTCTTCAAAATGTGCTGCCTTTATCTCAGAGACATCATCGATATAGTCTTCTTCCATAGCCTCGGGGTTCTCTCCCTTCTTCTTTTCTCTCTCGAGATCCTGGTATTACCAAATTGTTAAAAATTATGACTTGAAATTAAAGCACATAATTAAAGTCTGAGTGCTTGTCAAATTGGATGCAATCGCTTTCAAGTATCACGTGAGAGACAGAGGAAAATATATTCAACAAAGAAACTTGAGCATGGATTAGCAAGTACTATTTCAAAACTGATAAAAGAGTGTAATTGAGTTTGCAACATCATATGTAATTTCTAGAAATTGACCTACATCTGCACCAAATTATTTGTGGATTGCCAATCATAGCTTCAAGTAAAATCTCATTAGATTAAGGATCAACTACAAAACTACCCTTGAGATTCAATCTAATTAGGCTGAACCCAGGATATTATTTGTAATTTCCGCTTTTCAACACTTCAAATTTTTCCGACGTACTAGCACACAAACAAAATGATGGCCATCCAGACCAACACATTGTCTCATGCCAAGAGAAGAAAAGTTACCTTTTCGATATTTTCGCGAATGGCATACTTGCAAGCGCGCTGACATATTTCAGTTATATCGGCACCACTAAATCCATGTGTGTGTCTTGCAAGGGCTGCTAGATCAACTTCTTTAGATACTGGGGATTTCCTTAGGCACGCTTTAAATATCTGAAGGCGCGAAGCTTCATCTGGAAGTGGGATGTAAATCAGCTGGTCCAGACGTCCCGGTCTGAGTAACGCAGGATCAATAATGTCCGGCCGGTTTGTTGCACCTATAATAAAAACTGTTTTCTTTGCTGTCATCCCATCCATTTCTGTCAGCAGTTGATTCAGAACTCTGTCTGCAGCACCACCAGCATCTCCGACCGAACTTCCTCGCTAGGAAGACATGAAAGGGACATAAGATTCACAAGAATCGGATGGTAATTACAAAAACCACCCTGAGGTTTAGCCTAATTTCAAAAATTTCAGTTATCTTTCAAAACTACAAATACTCCCTTAGGAAAAATTGCAAAATGGGTTCGGTAACTATAGAGCGATAGCAAAAAAGTTCTCTAAAAATCACGGTTTGCACAAAAGTCATGTAACTATAGAAAACTCTCGATTTTGGTCTGCAAAATTCACGGTCTACAAAATAGTCTTATAACTATATGAAAATCTCAATTTTGGTACTAATTTCACTGCATTTCAATCACGTGAGCGGCACATATACATCCCAATTTCTGATGAAATTAGGACCAAAATTGAGATTTCCATATAGTCACATTGCAAATCGTGCATTGCGCAGGGCTAACATTGAGATGTTTATATAGTTACAAGATTTTTTTGCAAAACGTGATTATTACATTACCTTTTTGCTATCGCACTATAGTTACAGGATTGATTTTGCAATTTTACCTACTCCCTTGAGGTAATATTTGCTTAAGAAATAGCCCTTAATAGGTGAAATTCACAAAACAGAAACAAATATAAGGTGGTATTTGTAAGTTTGAAGGATAACCGACCCGAGTGTTTTTCTTTTTTTTTTTTTATAATTATATTGAGGTACAAGGTTGTTTTTTGTAATTAATCCTTAAAGTAATAGCAGCACAAAATCAATGCCTCAATGAATACCTGAGTAGCAATTGAATCAAGTTCATCAAAGAAAAGCACACACGGTGCAGATTGCCGTGCCTTGTCAAATATCTCTCGAACATTTGCCTCGCTCTCTCCAAACCACATCGTTAGCAACTCGGGTCCTTTGACACTTATAAAATTGGCTTGGCACTCATTAGCAATGGCTTTCGCAAGCAAAGTTTTTCCACAACCAGGAGGTCCATAGAAGAGAACCCCTTTAGACGGTGACATGCCAAATTTCTCAAACTTCTCCGGATGCTCCACAGGGTACTGAACAGTCTGTCAGAGACCATTTTTAAGAATTACAGAGTTCCAAAGGATTGAAGAGAGGTAGGAGAAGTATAACCGATCATTTAGCAGTCAAAAATCCCAAAAAAGAAAAAATGGATTGATAGTGATGCAATTATTAAGTTATCAGAAAGAGTTTGCCATGTGTCAGCTGCAAAAACAATTTACGTAGGAAGGAACAAAATCTAAAATCAAATGGAAAAAGTAAGGGTGTGATTACTACTTTTGGATGATATAGCGTGAACATGTTGTTTGGAAAAATAATAGTGAATTTTGAGAGCGTGATTGATTATGAGATGAAAATGTAATGATGACAATTGAAGTGATTTTTTTTATAAGTAAAATAGTGATAGGATGTGATTATTGATTGGAAAGTAAAAGAAAGCAAAAAGTATATTTGTGATATGAAAGTGTAAGAGTGATAGTTGATATGTAATGTCTTTTGCATAAAAATTATAATGAGATGTGATTGATGATTAGAAAAGTAATAACGAGTGAGCATTATATTTATTTTGAAAGACTCACAAGCAACCGCATGTAAGGGAAAAAAAACTTTTTGAACTGAAATTTTACAACGTTTTTTGATAGGCAAGCAGAGCATAACTGATGTAATATGCACCAGATGCCAAAGATGACGAGAATATACCTCTTGAAGCTCTCGCTTGACATTGTCCAATCCACCAATATCGTCCCACGAAACATTAGGAACCTCCACAACCTGAAAAATCAAGAGAGTTGATGTACATGAATTTCAATCAGGACTACTAGTAAAAGCAATAATCATGATGAGTCATGCGAGAAATAGCTAGATGAAGTTTTGCAGAATGAATGTACAGTTTCACGTAAGGCTGACGGGTTCGAGGCACCCAATGCGGTTAGAAAGTGTTCATTCGTCACAGCCATTGAATTCAATACTTCAGCATCAATCGTTTCATCTTCCAAGTCAATTACATCCATTTTCTCCCTGATACACTGAAGAGCAGCTTCTGTGCAAAGGGCAGCAAGATCGGCACCAACGTAACCGTGGGTGTCTTTGGCAACTCTTTCAAGATCAACCTAAATGAATCAATAGAAAACTGAGAAAAATAGTCCATTATGGATAAGGGTTAATTACAAAAAAATTATCTTTGAGGTTTAGTCTAATTACGAAAAATACAACTTTCAAAATCCCAAATACCCCCTTGATATTTATTTCTTTTTTACAAGTTGCACCCTCAATACGGGAATATTTGTTAAGAAAATACAAACCTCAAGAGAGTGTTTGTAATACCTTAAGGGGTTATTGTAATTCTGAAAGATAATTGTTTTATTTTTTTTTTTTTAATTAGGCCAAAATTCAAGGATAGTTTTCATAATTATTCCTACGGATATGAAAAATTCTATGGATTGAGGAGTGCATAAACTGACATCTTCCGCAAGTTTCATATTTTTTGTATGGATTCGGAGAACTTCGAGCCTTCCAACTTCATCTGGCACACCAATGTCAATTTCTCGATCGAATCTTCCAAATCTCCTCAGAGCAGGATCGATGCTATTCGGTCTATTAGTGGCCCCCATAACAATAACATGGGAACGAGACTTTAGGCCATCCATTAAAGTAAGAAGCTGAGAGACTATACGCCTTTCTACCTCACCGTGTGTTTTCTCCCTCTTCGGAGCAATAGAATCTAGCTCGTCAATAAAAATAATAGACGGCGCATTCTTCTCAGCTTCCTCAAACGCCTTCCTCAAGTTACTCTCACTCTCACCGGCCAATTTCGACATTATCTCAGGCCCGTTGATCAAAAAGAAAAACGCGCCTGTCTCGTTGGCTACGGCTCTTGCGATTAACGTTTTCCCCGATCCGGGAGGTCCGTAGAGTAAGATTCCCTTAGGCGGCTTAACGCCAATTGATTTGAAGAGCTGCGGATGTCTCAAAGGAAGCTCGACTAGCTCACGGATTTGAGCCATTTGCTTTCTTACACCACCGACGTCATCATAGCCAACTTCATTCAATCTCTCCTCGTCTTCACGCTTAATCGGTTCTCCCTCGCAGAATATTTCAGTATCAGGTGCAACAACACAGTATTCACCGGGATCCGTCTCGACAACCTTGAACTCGACACTTCGCATGCCACCCCTAACCTGAAAAAGGTCACCCTTCCTCACGGGACGATAGGCATCCATGAAATAGGCTGACCATGTTACCGAAAACTTAATATTTAGCCATATAATTATGGGAGTGTGCAAACTTCTGCTTTAAGAGAAAGTGATTTATTGTAGCAGAAGTGAAATGTAGTCGATAGTGTTTGCATTAGAAGCTAAAAGTTGAATAAGTCAAAAAAGAGTGGTTGGTGAATAAATTGTAAAAGTGCTTAATTTGTGAGTAAAAGTCAAACAAGCAGTAGAATCATGAATCGAAAGTATCCCTCCCTTTACTTTTAGATTCTGATTAAATTATGCAAAATTAAAAGTAGAAGTTGTCATTTGAAAACACTAAAAACTATTTCTTCCCAGCCAAAAGCTGCACTTTTGTTAAGTGTTTGCATACGTTTCCTATACCAGCTTCCAAAACAAACAAAAAATGATACACAACTAGTCTATGACAAAAACGGCAACTGCATGGACAATGAAATTCGTACGCTTTAAGTAGACATCAAATAAGTTGCCGGTGAGACCCTCGATTGAGTCGTCAATAGGAAGGATGTGAACACGCTTTCCATACTTGACGTCTGGACACTGGTGCACAGATACCATATCAGTAAGACGTACTCTCAGGTTTGCTCGGACAACTTTGTTCATTCTTATCTTCGGCTCTTCACATTGCTCATCAGCGAGCACAATGCAAACAGTGTCTTTCCGTTTTTTCCCCTGCACCACATATACACTTGAAAAACTTTAAAATAAAAGGAAATCAAATGTTTCCTAAGAAAATAAATAAAGTACCTTTATTAATATAGTATCTCCTCTAAAGAGCTGAAGTTCTTCCATTTTAGCAGGATGCATAGAGACCACAGAATTGTCATCATTAATCGCCTCATCTACGATTAGTCGATTAGGGGATTTTTTCCGTTCTAGTATCGCAGTAGAATAGTCTTTTTTGCTACTTTTCCTGGATTGCAATAATTCAAAGTTTATTTTCTAGTGGGAAATCAATTTTTTTAATATATATAAATAAAAAAAAATTATACAAGAAACTTAACAAATAATCCCCAATATGTCAAGAATTGAACAACAGGGAGCAGATAAACAAGAAAGCAGAAAATTTAGGCAGAGCATCTTAACTTTAACCAAAAACTAATTATCAAAATCAATTTAAGTGAGACATTTATAAATCATAAACATATTACAAGCCATCCATATGTGTGCTGAGAAGTTCTAGTCTTTTGAAAACTATTTCTATAAAACTAAGCATCACCCTAATTAAAGCTATTGTTATACACGAACAAGCATTCCACTCTAAAGCGAACAAATCAAGTTCCAACACACATAATAACCCAAGAAAACAACCCATAAGGCAAAAAAGGGGAGGCAAAGGGAACAAACTCAGCATATAACACCATAACAAAACCAAACAAGAAAAAGGGACCACCTTCAAATTAATTTCGAATTCGGAAAAAACTTCATGAGAAAACTACAACAGGAAACAAGAAAAACTCACGAGTCGGTGGTTTGGGCAGAAGAACTTGGATCAGCCATGGTGTCCAAATGATCAGTCCAAGTGGAAATAATTCTGATGCTGGTTTTCTATAGCGGTGGTTTATAATAATATAATATAAATATAGAGGAAGATGTACGAGGAGAAAGAATTACGTGGCGTGGAAAGGAAACACCAGGTGATCCGAGTTGGACTTAGACTAGGAATAGAAATCCTTTGGCAGGATTATACATACAGTGGCCCGGTTTATTAGTCTTTTTATCAAAAATCTGAGGGGAATCTCAAGGATACAACTGTGAGACAAAATTGCATCTTTAGTTCCACAAGAGTCAGAAAATGGCCTATTCCACTCATAGTCTCGTACTTTGCATTCTTAGTCCCATAGTTTTTTTTGTTAGCATTCGTAGTCCTACAAGAGTCAAAAATTGCAAATGTAGTTCCTTAACCGTCAAAAAACTAACGGAGTGTTACACGTGCACGTTAGTCGTTATTCAAACCCTGTATTTGACACGTGAAGAAAAGGTTAAGCTTCATTTTCCCCAATTCTAACAACAGTAGGCTGAAAACCCTAGAAATTGAACACAACAAATTCGCCCATAATACCAAAAATTGACGCTTACCTGTGATATTTCTCAAGAAATTGAAACGATAATGCTTCGGTGCGCTCATCTGTTGGACGTTCCGAACCTAGGTTTTGGTAAGAACCCTAGTTGTTCTTGTTTTTGGGCTATTGTTTGTTTGTGTGCTTTTGTTTATGAGATATGGATTAGGAATGTCATTGTGTATTTGAAATTATTTTCATTTTTTTGATCAGTTGGATTTGCATAATATAGCGTATAGTGTTCTTTAGTGCTTAAGCTAAAAAGATGTTTTTTTATGTTGGTTGCAGGGGACAAAAAATAGTTATTTACTATTAAACTGAGGCATGGAGGCAATTTGATTGAGGGAAATTAGAAACAAAATTACATAGGGGAGAGAGTAAGTGCATTTGATTTTGTGGATAAAAGGAGGATGTCGATAGAATATTGAAAGATTTTATCAAAAAAACGAAAAAAAAAGAAGAATTAGAAAACAACAGAGTTTTGTTTTCACAATCCTTTATTTTAATAAAAAAATTAGAAAACAACACAATAGTTGAATAAAAAATTATTCCAAAATAAGATTTAATTTTAATTAAATTAGGAATTATTTTGATTACGTGCAATGCATATACACCCTACTAATACATAGGAAAATTCTGAATTTTTACCGTGAGTTGAATGTTAGCCGATGACGAAAACAATCTGTTGGGGAAAGGTTGTGTATTTATAGGGTAGTTTCTGGTGTTTGATGATAATGATATTTAAAATATGATAAGATTAAATCTAGTTTTCACCTGAAATTCTCTCTCTAGTTGGATTTAAAATTTGGATTGTAAAAGGATAGTGACGGAATTAAATAATTAATACTTGATAATTATTAGAACAGTAAAAGAAATTATTGAGCTAATCAAATAAATAATGAAACTAATAATAATAATAATAACTATGCTAAAAAAAGGGGGTTATTACAATTAGTTCTACAAGTCATACTTTCAAAGTAAAAACTAATACTTTAAAAAAAATTATATCTTTACGCCTACCACTGTAAGACTCGAAAATATATGGTGCTAGCAAATCTGTATACAGTAGAATCACTAACAGGTTATGATGATAATTAAAAAGTTTTACTTTTTTTTAAGAAAATATCACTTGTACTCTTATAAGTGTTTAAAGTGATTATTTTAAAATAAAATTGATACTTTTAAAGTAAATGATAATACTTTAAATGATAAAATTGATACTTTTACTTTTTACCCGAAATATATCATTTTTATAAAGAAAGTATTAGTTTTTTGTGAAAATATTAGTTTTTAAAGTGATACTTTAAAAAAAATAATACTTTAAATAAAAATTGATATTTTTATTGCATCGTTTGAGAATTACTTTTTTACCCGAAATATATCACATTTATAAATAAAATTATTAGTTTTTTTTTTCGCGAGAGGTATCGTCTTTATTTTGAATGTATCTTTCCAATTTTGTTTAATTTTTTTTCGTCTTTTTTGTTTACCTGCACCGTCTTATGTATGCCCCATTTTAGAGTACCACATTTATTATAAAAGTATTAGTTTTCTCGTGAAAGCTGTCTTTTTTCTTTAGAAGAGGCAAAACATTTAAATGTGATGATTTAAAGACTGGAACAAAGCCTGATGTTTATACTTTTTATGAAAACTAATATTTTTAACACAAAAAGTAATATTATTTACATGATAAGTAACACTTTGCTTCTTTCAATCCTCACCCAGATTAATTGCATATTTCTAATTAGAAATAAAAAGAGAACCAAGCCAGATATAAATATGAAAACTGCAAATTAAGAAATTCTCCATAACAAAAGTATTTGTTTCAAGGTTCTAGTAGAGAATTGCAAACATTAGACAAAGGTCAAAAATCTAGTCGCAATATTAGGTTAAAAAATCTGCACGCAAAAAATTGATCTGCATTAATTTTTGAAAATAATTTACCACATACTTCACATTTTTTAGATGGGATATCTTAAATCCACCCCAAAAGGATGGGAGATAATCCACAAGCTTAACAATGCCCTAAGCATTCTTCCAGACTAAGAAGACAAGGATCTATTAAAAACACCAAAAATACCCATAATATGTACATTAAGAACACTATGGCCCAAGCACATAAAATTTAGAAGAAAAATGTTTCAAATAACTGAATACATCACCAGAAACATTAATTGGGGGAGGGGGGGGGGGGGGTTGCATAATAGTGTGTGGTATCGCGATGGTGTTGCATTAATGGGAGGGGAGATAAAGAGGAGAAGAAAGAGAGATCAGTCGCATTTTGTTGAGGAGAGAGGAGATTCATTTATTCTTTCCCTTTTCTGGGTAGGGTTTAGATTTGGGTTTGGCTGTTGGAGCTCCGTCTCAGACTTTCAGTCAGAGCCGGCTCTGAGGGAAGTCATAGGGCCCCTAATTTTTCATAAGCCTTTATATACAAGTACACATATTTTATTAAGTTTGTTTTATAGGGCCCAAAAAATAAATAAAAAAATATCAAATGACATTTTGCTTTCAAAATTATATTAAAATAAATTAATTTAGCTTCTAAAATCAAAATAAAAGAAATATTTTTTTTCTCAGATTGGAGACATTGAAATTTACTTTTATTTCGTATCTGATTTGAACATATTTGTATGTCCATTTATTATACTATTTAAATAAAATATATTTATTTTTAAGTTCTTTTTAAGTTATATCTAAAGTTTATGTATATAAGATATTTATTTGTATTTTCTTAAAGGGTTACCTTTTTTCTTTTGGTCATGGGCCCCCAAAAACTCAGGATTGGCTCTGTATCTCATGGGTCTAACGGTCTCACACAAGACTTACTCTATGAAAATATCATTTTTATTTGAGATGTTTTAAAGCAAGGAGAGATGTAGGTCCCAAGGGGTGTGAGTAAGGTTTAGAAGGAGGGTTGAATAAATCTTACCAACTTTTAGATTTTAGTCCTTTTAAAATATTACAGAGTTAACACAAACAGCTATGTCCTTGAGGGACAGCTAAGTTGATTATTCAGCAGAGTTAGTCACTCAACAAACTCAATAGAGCTATTGATAGAATAACTCACTTGTTTAACCTGAACCTTAACTTGGATGTGTTGGTTTTATCAGCGGAAGACTTAACACCCTTTGATTTGTTTTAAACTTGTTTTAACACTTGATTTTAGCTCTTGGTTACTAATCAGTTGGATAGCAAATAAGTTTATCAGCAGATATAAAGTAAGTATGCAAAAATGTAAATGTGCTGAAAAATAAATGACACAGTTAATTTTTATAGAGGTTCGAAGATGGGGTTATTCTTCTAATCCTCTCTTCTCCAACTCCTGGAGGAATCCACTAAGTAATGTGATCGGTTCATAGTGGTGAATACGAATCTAGAGACGACCTTGGTCACACAAAGTGCTTCTCGTCCGACTTAGCTTCTTCACAGGGCAGCTGTCTTGCTACTTCAACTCACTTTCTCAAGCTCTTGGATTTGATCACGAAGCCCTCCAATAACTTGATACTGGTAGACCCCTTTTGATTCTTCAAAAGTTTCCTCTTCAACAGTTTGAAGTTGTCTTTCCTTCACAGCTTGTGTTGGATCGATTTTCTTCAAATTTCAGGCTTGAGGATTTGCTTGAATATCTTTGAGAATATTTGCAGGTTAACAACTTGAATAATGCTTGATTTTTCAGGTGTGCAAGGTAACCTTTTCTCAATGAATTTCATCAGCCTTTTATAGTGAACTTTCAAAAATCTGTCCGTTGAAGAGATAGGCTGATTTTCAAAAATCACTTGTGTTCGTTGGCTTGTCTTTTCTTGGTCCTCAATCTTGAGATGTAGACATTTCCTTGTATTAAATGAATGTGCAACTTTTCAGGTTCTGACACGAGTTGCAGTGCTTCCCTGCAACAGATTCATTTCAGTTAACTCCTCTTGGCTGTTGCCTTTTTCCCCAGGTGACTTGAGTATGCTTCAATCATTTGAAGACTCATCTGTCACTTTCAACTTAAGACTTGGCTTCTTGAGTTGACTTTGACTGACTCTTCACAGAGCTGATCCTCAGCTGATACATCTTCAGTCGAGTTCTTGATCTTCTATCTTGGCCATACTTAGTTGTTCCACAGCGGAGTCTTCACTTCAGTCTTTAGTTGACCTCTTGTATTTCCAGGCATATCTGACTTGACTCAGCTTTTCTAGCCCTATCTATTACAATGAAAATTACAAGGAAAATGGGGTGCCAACTTTCTAGTTTAAGTTTTACATGGCATTCATCAAAATCTATAAAAAAAAAAATTCCCAACAATTTCCCACTTTTTGATGATGCCAAAACTTAAAAACATTCAAGAAAATATAAACAACAAAGATACATACAGACAGTGCAGTAACAAAGAATGTATGGGTAGAATTGATCGTTTTATTGATCATAGCATTCTTGTCCTTTACACAGTTGTTTACATTTACTATCAGAGCATTCTATACCAAAGCAAAATACAAACATCTATGCTAAGATAGCTGAGGGTCATTCAACTGAGCAGACTCATACAGCTGCTCAAGCTAAAACTCGGTCAATCGAAAGCAGGCTCACACAAACCGCTCAAGTTGAAACTCAATCGCTCAAGAGCTAACACAAACAGTGCTCCGATGCCGATGAAGCTGATCAGCGAGGCAAGTCGAGCTGAAGAAGTTCGAAAAGAGAATAAAAAGGCCCCACAAGATGGAGGAGTGGGAATACCTATTTACCCTGACGATTTGTTCGAAAATATATTTTCTTTTGAAGCCCAAGTACCCCTAGAAGCCGAATCAGCTACGGAACAAGCCAAGTACACTATCCATGTCCCACCAGAAAAACGCGGAACTCTAGCTAATACAACAATGGTGCCTATAGGTTTTAACTTTGATGCAATATGGCCAGAGGATGAGTCCGCTTCAACGACCAACTTCTGAAAAGCCTTTAAAGCCATTTGTGCTGAAATCGAGAAAATGGAGCATGGCTTTGCATCATTAGACCAAAGGCTGGATAATTGTGATGCCAACATCACTGGAGACATTTGCGGTGTTGTTGTACGAATTCGAGAATGGGTTGGACAAACACTGGCTATGAGACGAGAGCAGGTTCGCTACTTTAAGTCCCTATTCGCAGAGTTAGTGGTATGGAGCTCCGATAATCTCAAGTTCCAGCAGAGGCAAAGTGATCACATTGTGAGGATATATGGAGGAATCTCATAAGTCGAACATGGAGTTACTCAAGCTGCAGCATAAGAACGAAATTGCCAGATTGGAGACCAACATGAGTCAGCAGATTCAGGTTCTCCAAACAGAAATGAAGTTGATGGTAGCTGAGTCAAAGGCTATGTAGTCTGAGTTCCGAACAACATACTCTAAATCACATGATAAGCATGATGCAATCAACAGCCGACTAGATTTCATCCTCAGTGGAATGTTCCCTGGCATACCTCTACCTTTTGGTGATGATGCCAAAAAGGGATAAGAGAAAGCTATGAGGGAACTAAAGGAAGGGCAAGGGAGTTATAAGGAGGAAAAGAAAGGGGAAGCAAGCAAGGGGAAGGAAGCTTTGTGAAGAAACCTCTATTGAAAATTATGCTTGCTAAGACCCCATTGCAAGGAGATGTAACAACTTCAATTCTTAGCAGACTACCTAAACAGCCGACAGTTGAAGAAAAAGTTGTTGGCAGTTAAGGAATCATGAGAAGGTAGCTGAGAAATATTCTGAGCGCATCAAGGATATCAGAACAAGGTTCGATGGTCCCCCAAAGGACTATTATAAGATTCCACAGCAATTAAACCCCTGAGAGAAATCGCAATGCCCGGTGCTGGATCTGAGCCCAGATCACTAGAGGAATTTCAAACTCTAGACGCAGAGGGCTACTTCAAGAATTTGACTCTACCGCAGGCATGGGACTTGTACTGGGAGAAGGGTCTCAATATGTGCAAATCGGTTGATAAGCATCGAGTTCAAAGATCAAATCACCACCGAAAGGCACTGATCAAAGATACACTCCCGAGGAGGAGGAGCTGAGTCAATGAGAGGGATGGGAAGGTTTGGAAGTTGTGGAAGAGGCAGAGGCACTCCACCACAACCAAAACCACAAGACATAAAGTATATTAATCCACAGAAAATGGATTAAATTATTGGGTTGGGTATGATCATCTTGCCAACCTTGAGGTAAAGCGCAAGAATGAAGAAGCTGTGAGGAGGCAAGAAGTAGAGAATGAGAGGGTAACACACAAATGGGAGGAGAGGCAACATAGGGATGACCCTGCTGCTAGGCGTGCTTATGAAAAGAAAAAAAAAAAAGAGGAAGAAGAGAAGAAAAGGAGAAGAGCAGAAGAAGACAGGAGGAGAGTTGAAGATGAAGAGAGAAGAAGGAAGCAACCAAGGCGTTGAAGATGGATGTAACCCCTTCATGTATTTTACTTTACTGTAAATACACAACTGTAAGTATTTTGTAATCTCACAAAGCTCTGATACTTGTTGCAAATTTTGTAGCTTTGCTCTGATACATGTTGTAATCCAAATGTATGTATATACTCTGGTACAATGTATAGAGTACATTTTTGTAAACAACTTTGTAAAGGACAATAATGGTATGATCAATAAAATTGACATATTCAAAGCATACATTCTTTGTTACTACACTGCTTGTGTTTGCTGTAATGTTTTATTTAAGTTTTGGCATCATCAAAAACGGGGAAATTGTTAGGAAATTTATTATTAAATTTTGATGATACCATGTAAAACTTAGAATATGAAGTTGGCACCCCATTTTCTTTGTATTTCTATTTTGTAATAGATAGGACTGCATGAGCTGAGTTAAGTCAGCTATGTTGAAGAATGTAAGAAGTCAACTGAAGACTGAAGTGAAGACCCAGTTGTATGTCAGCTGAGTGTGGTCAAGATGGAAGGCACAGACTCGACTAAAGGAGATCCAGCTGAGGAACAACTGAGTAAAGGTTGAAGAAGTGTCAGTCAAGTCAGTGAAGAGCCAAGTCTACCGTTGAACCGATAGCGATTGAGTCTTTCCTAAAAGTTAGAGCGAGACTCAAGTCCAAGGGGTAAAGGCAGCTATCAAGTCAAGTTGAATGATATAATTCCGTTGGATGGAAGTCAAGAATGTTACTCGATATAGTAATAAGTCCAAGTTGCCATGTCTTAAAGTGTTTGGCCCAGAAACGTGCAAAAGGAATAAACCAATGGGAAGCACTGAAGCTTGTGTCAGGCCCTGAAAAGCTGCAGAGTCATTTAATACGAGGAAGGGTCAACATCACAATGCTGCAGAATAAGAAAAGACAAGCCAATGAACAAGAAAGTGTCATTTGAAAACTGTTTATCACTTCAAAGGGTATATTTTCAAATGAGCACTATAAAAGGCTGAGGAAGCATTTGAGAAAAGGCAACCGACCTGACAAGCAATTTTAAGCAATATCAAGAAATTCCTCAAGCCTAAAACTCGAAGAAACTCGATCCAACACACGTTGTGAAGGAAAGAATACTTCAACCAGTTGAAGAGGAAAAAGTTTTAAGAACAAAAGGGGTCTATTCTCCAAGTTTGAAGGAGCTGTAGTAAGGTTCAAGATCGAACCAGAAGATTCAAGCTCATTGAAAGGCTGTGTGATCAATTCCAAGGGTTTGAAGGGAGCTGAAGTAGCAAGGCAGCTGTCTTGTGGAGAAGCTGAGTCGCAGGAGAAGCCAACTGTGTGATGAAGGTTGTCTCTGGATCAAGAATTACTTTGTAACCGATCATTACTTAGTGGATTTCTCGGGAGTTGGAGAAGAGTGGATTAGAGGAATTACCCCATCCTCGAACCACTATAAAATTTACTTATGTCATTTACTTTCAACACTTTACTTTCTTGCATATATTTATATTTGCCGATAAGTTAAATTGCTAACCTAAAAACAAGTATTAAAAACGATAATAACATTGCTAAAAAAACAAGTATTAAAAACGTGTTTAAAATTTACAAAGGTGTTAAGTCTTCCATTTGTTGAAAACTAAATCAACTAAATCAACTAAAAAGTTAAAAGTTGTTAGGTTTATTCAACCCCCCGCAACTAAATCTTATACTATCAACATATACCAGCAAATTACTATATACGTTAATTTTTTTTTTTTTTTTTTTTTTTTGATGAAATTTGAAAGGTATTGAGAATGTAACTTTGTTGAAGTAAGGAACCTAGTGATTTCTCTATAATTTAGAGGTAAAATTATCATGGAAAAACTAACCTGTTGAAATTTTCCTAAAATAAAAGGACTAAAAGGTAAAAACGTTGGTAAAGAACACTGAATCATTCCTTATTCAACCCCTTCGGATGTTTCTTCTGTGAATCTTACACTACACCTTCTTTAGTACCTAAAATCGTCATATACCCCACCAAATTACTATATACGTTAATTTAATAAGTAAAATCGAACATTATTTGATATCTCAATAACAATATCATTCTATTCAAATCATGATTATTTGAGAAACTATCTTATAACATAAAAGATTTCTTTGATAATAACAAATAAATATAACATAAGTAATTTAACAAATAAATAACATTTCTTTTGTGTAATAAGTATTTACTTATTATATATTCAAAAAAGTATATAAAATATAATACTTAAATTTTATATAATTTAAATAATATTTTTACAATTATATATATATTTATATATATCTACGATTTTAATATTTCAGGCATTTCATACAATATTTATACACTTTGAATTAAATACATAGATACAAAAACTTATACATTCAATATTTAAGGTATTTCATGAAATATTCATGGTGGATTATTTTCTCAAATATAATACATAGATATGTAGAATTATATATATATATACACCAAAACTTAGATATTTATTCACGTTTCTGCAAGATAGTTTTGTATTTCCAATGTTGTTGTCTAGATTTGTATTCCATGTTCAACTTCTCGTAGTAATGATTATTTCACGAATTTGTTGTGTCTTGTTCGGATTTTTTGAAAATTGTAATCGGATATTTTGTATTTTTATATTTTGATAGGAGAAAACACGATCAATATATATTTGTCTAGCAAAAATTCTTTTATGGTAAAAAATAAACAAAATAAATATTGCTTTTGTTAATAAAAAATTAAATTGTTAAGTATTAAATTATGATTTAAAATATGCCAAAAAACTTACCATTTATAAAAATATAAGCTTGCATATCATTTTTCTATACAGTGATCTTCATTATATTTTGGGGTGAAAATATTTATTCCAAAATAGGAAAGTATGAATTATGTGTAAATTCAATTTACTGAAACTAAGAAATTTTATTTTTATATATTAAGAAAGTATACAATTTATTGTCAAAATAATTTTATATTTAATAATTAGAACTTCCCAAATTATAATGAGGGTGAAAACCCAATTTACTGAAGATAAAAAATTACAAACCCAATTTACTGAAAATAAGAAATTACAATAGTCAAAAAACCCCAATGCATATTTTTAAAACCCCCTACAAAATACAATTTTGAGTAAATATATCTTTTGTTAATATTTATTACATTTATTTTTTATTTTATATATGCAATATGGGTGTCAAACCAACATCGTAAAAAGATGATTAAATTGATATATTGTACGTCAAAAACTAATCAAAAACGAAAAAGTTATTTAAATTTAAAAAGAAAAAAAAAGACAAATATAATAATAGTTAATGCAGTACACACACAGATTTGAAAAACTAATTAACGCAGTATACACAAATTTGGAAACGATTAAATCATAGAAAAAATATATACTTTTTCCAGAATTTCATTTTTTTTATAGAAATGAAAAATGGGCGGAAAAATTATATAGTTACTATTTTGAAAATAGTCTCTTTAATATATATATATATATATATATATATATATATATGGATTGGTTCAAATGAGACCAATCCCTTTAGGTTAGTCCATAAGAACACTTATGGACTCTTGATTTACAATTTTGGATGGTGTAGATCATTTTAGTTAATTTAGGCATATAAGGGTATAATTGTACTTTTATATTTAATTAGTTATGTTAATTGGACGGTTATTAGCTATATTTAAGGAAACATAATCCTACCTTTTCAGTTACCCGATTTTTAGGGAGGAAAAATCATCAACTTCAAGCGTTTTTTTCAAAATTGATAATTCTTTCCGCCATATTTGTGAACAGTCATTTTATTGTATATTTAGTTCAGTGGACTTGTATACTTAGTCATGTTTTATTGTATATTTACTTCAGTGGATTTGTATACTTGGTTCAGTGGAATCGTATTCTTAGTTATATAAGTAGTTTAGTGAATTTGTATACTTAGTTCTGTGGATTTGTATACTTAGTTCAATAGAATTGTATACTTAGTTATATAAGTAATTCAGTGTAATTGTATAGTTAGTTAAATGTTTCTGTATACTTAGTATTATTTTAATGTATAGTTGGTTCAATGTAATTGTATACTTAGTTAAATGTTTCTGTGTACTTAGTAAAGTTTTAATGTACAAGTAGTTTAGTGTAATTGTATACTTAGTTAATTGTTTATGTATACTTAGTAATGTTTTAATGTACAGGTAGTTTAGTGTAATTGTATACTTAGTTAATTGTTTATGTATACTTACTAATGTTTTAATGTATAGTTAGTTTAGTGTAATTGTATACTTTTCATTAATTGTTGCACAATTTTGTTGTCATATTTGAATAATTTACAGGTTCTAATAGGAAGGGAGAGAAAGGAAAGGTGAATCGCTTGATTATGGGGACGTGATCAATACAAAATCACGTCCCTAATTTTTAGGAAGCGGTTACTATATTTAATTTCCTGGATTCCTATTTTATCCCTTCTGTTGTATACTTACTTATAAAATGCTGTATATATTGTAATATATCTTGGCCATTGATTTACTATTTGGATGGTGTAGATTTGGTCTTATGGACTAACCTAGGAGGGTGGTCTCACAGGATCCCATCCCTATATATATATATATATATATATATATATTAATATAGTTCCTATTAAATAACTATATTGTAGGTTATTTTTTGTAAATTAATATATTCATACATTTATTTTCATAATAAATTAAAAAAATTATGTATTATATTGTAAAATAATATATTGTATTCGAAAAATTAACCACCAAAATAACTTTTGTTTTCTATTTAACATAATTTTTATTAAAATCAATAATTGAAAAACTACTAATAAAATTTCACATTTTTAATAAAATTGTATTATATATTATATAATTTTAATTTTTTGATGATCAACAAATCAAAAGTATGAATGTATTAGCTAATAGAAATATCCTATTATATATTAATTTAATATGGACTATATTAAATTTAAATAATTTGCAACTAAATGTGAAACATAATAGATTTAATATTAAGTATTAATTAACCAAGTTGTGAAAGTTAATTTTAAAAATAAATATAAGTTTATTAATATTAAATACTTTTAAAATGTTTTTTCTTTTTCATTTTGATAAAACTAATAGTTAAGGATAAACTGGTCATTATTTTGAGAACATGATAAAAGAATGGGGATAAAGTGATATTAATTAAGAGTATAAGGGATAAAGTGATACAATTGAAAATATAAATAAATAAAATAATAATCAATATAGGGGGTAAAGTGAGATTTACCGTGAAAATTAAACTAAACTCACAATTACAAGAGATTCTATGTGGGAATGTGGGCCATTTTACATTAATGCCCGGAGAAATCGCATAAACATCAGGCAAAAGTGCAAAACCACGTGAATAACACTTCAATTGCACTTTACGTGCCATCAACGATTTCATATCCTCTCACGGACTCTCTGCCCCCCCCCCGCTCTCTCTCACACACACACACACACAGAGACAAGTCACAACACACGCCATCTGAATATCTTGTAACGTACGCACAAAAACAAGCTATGATAATGTGGCTGTCACAGTACGGACGGTAGGAGTCAAACTCACAAACCCGGAAACAAGATTACAAACTGTTTGATGAAATGGCGCTGTGTATGGGAGTCCGGCCTCCTCTGTTTCGCCATTTCAAGACAGTTTCAGTTCAATCCAAGAAACCCACCAACATTTTCAACCTTACCATTCGTAGTTGTGCTCTGCCCCCGGAAAATACTTCAAAGGTACCCCCGCTTTCACCGCCTGTTCTATATTTAGTTGCTTCATTTTTTGGTATAATGCATTTACTGTGGCGATGTAATCCAATGGGCTGTTTTTTCCCCCTTCTAGTTTGTCATTCTATTTGCATTGCATTCTCGTTTTAATGGTGCAATCTCTTTTTAAAGTTTTGAAGTCGGATTTGTAGTTTCTTTTATAATTAGTTGGATGATCCAAATACACATGTATTAAGTGTCTCTATTATCGGAAGAATTTTGAGTTCAGTTTTCTGTGTAGTCAAACATATGAGAATGGCACACCTTTTCTTCTCAGTTGTTTTTCATGATTTGTGCAATGTTTAAGGAAATTACAAATTAGCTACAATATTAGCAAGTGGTAGGTGCAAGGAAGAAAATATCGATAATAAGTGGTAATAGGCCATTTTTTGTTGTTTAAAAATGAAAAATAGCTTTGTTTTTCAAAAACATGTTTTTTAGCCATTTTGACTAAAAATTGATGGTCATACCCTTTCTTGTATTCTTTGGTGAGGTACTCGACCATTTTTCAAAAACTTCGATGTGGTACACTTCTCGGTCCCGAGAAATGAAGAAAAAAAAGGCAAAATGGACAATTGAACTCTTTGCTATGACAAATGGCCAAAAATCCGACGGAGTCCATTGATAAAGCCTTATGCTTTATTGCCTGCATTTAGTGATCTGATGAAATCTTAAAGTTGATCAGATCTTTTGTGTTGCAGTTAGTGGCAGAAGTTAAACAGAAGCTCAGCAGAGAACATAATAATCTTCCAGTGGGCAAACATGGAAGAGACGACGAAGAGATGATTCTTTGGTTTCTGAAGGACCGAAAGTATTCCATCAAAGATGCGATCTCCAAACTGACTAAAGCCATTGTAATTATAATTCTTAGTCTCTTATCACTATGCTCTACTTAAAAGTCCATCCTCCATTGCTTTGTGCATGTGGAGGCAAATTGATTTTCTTTTGCTCTCCTGATATATCTGGTGCTTAAATTTTCTTATTGCTTGATATTTTCATATGGTCGAAAAGAGAAGAAAATGGAATTTTAACCACAAACAAGCTTCTGTTACAGTCCCTTGCTTAGTCATTGTTCCATTGTTCACATTATAATCGTATCTATGAACAAAACACCAAAAAAATAAATGTAGATAACAATTTTTAGGTTTGCGGAAGATTTATTATGCTTACTTATGTAAACCTTGAATCTTTTCTTTTTACCTTAACAGAGATGGCGTCGTGAATTTGGTGTATCTGAATTGTCAGAAGAATCGGTAAGAAGTGTAGCAGAAACTGGAAAAGCTTATGTTCACGACTATCTTGATGCATATGGCAGACCAGTGCTGATAGTGGAGGCATCCAAGCATATTCCAGGGGTATGTTTAAGATTTGTCTATTATCATTGTTTTAAACACACTGTATCTGATATTATTCGTAGATTAAGAATGAAAAAAAAATACCTAATAAATTGTCGATTAATGAGTCTGTCGAAGATTATATTCCTACTTTTACAGAAGAAAACCTCCTTATAATTAGAGAATAGATTTCTGGAGGTCCCCTTCCCAATTTGTTTTAATATTGGTTTATGACCTTAATGAAATGCCTTAATTTGTTATACTCAAAACTGGATTGTGGCGCAAAACTATAATGTCTATCAATCGACATAAATCTCTCAGCCTTTTTGTTGAAATTGTGTTGGTTAATCAAATTATCCTAGTCCCAGAAGCTTGCCAACCAAAGACAATTGTAATAAAAACTATGGACAACTTGTTTGCTTTCTGATTTTAAGAATAACTGTCATTTCTACAGCTAGGCAAGGGTTAGTCTGATGCTTTTTATTCCAAATATGTCATATAACATACAGACTACAGTAGGAAACCTAATTATACCCCATGTGCTCGATAATACTTCTCTTGCAATTTATAAATGTTAGACGTAGCATAACAAGATGACTGAAGATGTCAGCATTTCCAATTGTTCTCTGTTTTAAAATTTCAGCTTTACCAGTAAGATTTGTGTCAAATTTAAGTTTGGTTGTTGATGCTACGTGTCATGTACATGAACACAGGAGTACGAACAATACGAAGATGAGAAGCTCTGTGTGTTTGTGATTGAGAAGGCACTGAGCAAACTTCCAGCTGGAAAGCAGGAAATACTTTGCATAATTGATCTGCGAGGATTTCGGACAGAACATGCTGATATTAAATTCTTAACATTTGTGGTAAATTTCTAAACACTGTTTTTTAGCTATATCTAACAGCCCCTTGTCAACATTTTGGGTTTGAACCACTTTTATAGGGGATATTGGCTCAGAGGAATCACAAAATATGAACATAAATTCTTTCTCACTTTTGTGAATCTTCATTTTTTTTATGAACCATTAAACTTTCAAATAGTCATGCATCATGCAATTTGAAATTAATGTAAATCTTCGCAAATAAAAAGTTGTCTTGTTTTGGGAATTGTGATTGCATCAATCATGCTATTCCCGGCTCTGTGGACTTTTATTGTAAGAGAGTGTTATGCAAACACTAAAAAAATTGATTATCAGCTTTTAGGGCAACTCCAATGGTAGGTTTTTGGAGGGGTTTTTTCACGAAAAACCGTGTGAACCAAAAACCTTACCATTGTGAGTAAGGATTTTGGGTTTCTAGGAAAAACCAGGTTTGTAGTTATGAACCGGTTCATGGGTGAGAAAATGGGATAAAAAAGTGTAGGTGTGGGGCCCATGTGTGAAGAAATAGGTTGAAATTAATATTTGTTTATTTTTTAATTATTTTATAAATTGGATGGTGGGACCATTAAAAATTGTAAATAGGTTTAACCATTGTGGGGAAAGGTTTGTAAAATGATGGAGTTTTTGCTTTTGATGTGGCAGGTGACACGGCACACAGAAAACTGTGAAAAAACCTTTGAGGGATTTTTCCACTGGAGATGCCCTTAGGTGGAAAAAATCACTTTTTAGTGTTTGCAAATGCTACACTTTATTTAATCAAAAATCTAAAAGTAGGGGGGAGGTGCTGTAGATTTTTGATTTTGTTTCTGGTTTGACATGCACACATGAATAAAGTACTTTTACAGCTTGTCCACCAACACTCTCTCTTAACTTGATCAATCTTCAGCTTCTATTTGCAAACATTACCAGCTTCTGATTCTCAACTACTTGTCGCTCGTTTGTTACTTTTATAATCCTTTCATGAGCTACCTTGCTATGTGCAGTTTGACGCATTTTACTACTACTATCCAAGGCGATTGAGTCAGGTTCTTTTCGTGGACGCTCCGTTTATATACAGGCCTGTTTGGGAGCTGATTAAGCCCTTGGTGAAATCATATGCCTCACTGGTACGCATTTCTGACAATATCTCATAGTAATAAAATTCTTTAAATTCTAATAATAATTCGAGATAATACACGATTGTTTTATAGAAGGTTGCTTCCTATATATATTTTCAGAAATGGTGATGTGACAAAATCTCTTGATATTATTTAATATAGTGATTTATTTCTAGAAAATTTAATCCGTACTTTGATAAGACTACATTCTACTAAGTTATTGAATTTGTTTCAATGCAAAAATATATAAGTTACTGGGTAATACAATTTCTGTTGATAATTTTCACGCGTGTATTGTTTTTATAAAATAATTAAGAGTTTTGTATCGCTATATTCCCAAATTAATTGTGAATGCTAATGATAAAGTATAAACTTTGTAATATAGACAAGAGTAAGATTTAAAAGAATAGTGTGTACATTAATTGTGAATGTTAATGTACACCCTTTTTTATATGCATTTGTGTCATAGTTTTCCATGTATGTTTTGTAGGTAAGATTTTGCTCGGCAAAGACTGTCAAAGAGGAGTATTTCACAGTAGACACTGTCCCAGCTAGCTTCAGGGTCGGGAAGTGAAGATTTTTGCTGTTTTACAATTCCTGGAAATATTGCATAATATTTAAAGTAACTATATTATTGCACAATTTGATTTATATGTAATATGGTTGAATAATATTTAAAGCAAATATTATTTTTGCTCATAGTTTCTTTTTCTTTTTTTATAGAAAATATTGCTCATAGTTAATATGTCATTAATTTGTATCAAATCCTCAAAACAAGATATTGTAGCAATAAAAAGATATAGAGTTGGTCTTCATCGACGCGTCTAATGGATCTAAATTCGTTAGACGGATACCCAACACCCGACCCAAATTTAAAGAAGAAGAAAAATGTGCTCTCTCTCTCTCTCTCTCTCTCTCTCTCTCTCTCTCTCTCTCTCTCTCTCTCTCTCTCTCTCTCTCTCGCTCCATCCTCACTCTCCAAAAAAAAAAAAAAGAACAAATTTGTTCTTTCTCCCCTGACTTCATTGGCTGGACAAAAAGTCCAAATGAGATAGATGGTAAAAGTTGTCTGTGAAAACTGGACATGGAGAGAATGAGTTCTAGAACTCGAAGAAGAATTTGGTAAAATTAAGGAATAAAAGAAAAATAGCTATTTCAAATGAGACATGAATGAAAGCAAGATGACGAGTGGATCCCTTGATCCTTTAGAATGTTGGCCATTTTTTCCATTACTTCGCACACAATGCTAAAGAACATAACTTTGCTTATTTCGAGCGAATGTCAAAATCTCAGAATAGAATATGGGCTTCACCAATTGCTTGTGTTTGTTTAGTTCCATCAAAAAACGACGATTGTTCGTGGAAGTTTCTACAGAAAGACCCCTTGATTCTAGTAAACGGATCACAATTACAGGTACCTAGGAGCTCAGGGCAAATGAGTTAGGAGTTCAATGCTTTTCGTGCGTTTTTGTGGCCATATCTTACATCGACACTCATTAAATCACTTGCTTGTGATTGCAGCCATTGACTGGCGACTGAACAGTCTTATGTCTCATCATTCTATGTCGTTGCGTGGAATGAACGAAATACGAACAGTTAACTTTTGTAGTTTTAAACAAGTTTCGTTTGAAGTAGATACCTGAATGGCAAGTATAGCTCGTAACAATCTATCTTCGGGCTCCCGGATCCTCGCGAGTATCCGCCTGTGGCTATCCACCAACTCAGACAAATGTGATTGTTCTCGCTCGAACGACTCAAGAGTCAACAACACATTCACAGCAATCTTCTAAACCGACTTCGCACTCTATTTTATCTCCCCCTCTCTTTCCAGCCGGGGAAGGTCAACTAATTTCCAATTGGCTTTTTTACTTTCTTACAACGGCACCAATGAAGATTACCACAATCTTCCAACTTGAAGAGCACCAAACTCTCCAACACCTCGAAGAGCACCAAACTCTTCCACAAGAAGATTACCACAATCTTCTTCATCTATGAAGAGTACCACACTCTTCAACACCTAATATCACCCAAGTGTGCTCTTACCACAAGAACACTCACAAGGATATCTTGTGTTTGAATGACGAATATAAGTTCAAGATTACAACTCGATAATGAAGTATACAACTTTGAGTGCAAGTGTAATCAAGAATCAAGCCTAGACCTCAAGATGTGAAAGTGAAAGTACTTAGGTTATTACAACAAGAATATTGAAATAGAAGAACAAAGTATTTGCTTGTGATTTTTCTTGTTGTGTTGTAGTGTATTGTCTTGTTGTTGTTGCTCCAAATCTTCCTCTATATATAGGAGATGTATTGAACATGGATAGGCTCCTCTTGGGGATTGAAATCTGAAAAGAAATACATGTTAAATCAAGAATATAGTTGTTATAAATCAACCTCACAAATATAGAAAAAGTTGTCTCCCAAAAACTCAAAAATCGACTGATTTTACATCAAGGTCAACCCATGTGTCGACCAATCGGTCGGTCGACGACAAAGACAAATATTCAAAAATAAGCCAATTGTGACTAAATTCCACACAGGTCGATCGGGGGGTCAACCGGTCGACCAAGGGATCGACCGGTCGACCTGTCCCTGCTTAAGAAAATCGGAGTCCAGAGGCGCAGGGGAGGAAACACACCATGGGTCGACCCTTGTGGTCAACCAGTGGGTCGACCTGTACCTGAATTTTTTGAGTGAAAGAAGCACAACACGCTCAGCCACCGGTCGACCGACCGGTTGACCCCTTGGGTCGATTGGTTGGCCTTTTCCAGGTACGTTCGGTCCGACAAAAAATTCGAATTTATTTTTCGAGCAGCGTTTTACCTTAATGGTATTCGGTATTTGTTAAAAACATTATGAAACATAAAAATCTATTTTCTATCGCTCGAAATGATTTATAGAAACATCGGAAATAAACTACAAGAAATACTCCAAAAAATACTTTAAAACCAATTAGGAGTATTTGGACTATTATAGGAGACATTGTTTTGGTGTAAAAAACTCATTGAAACATAATCATCAAAATCATGATAAAGACATTTATCTAACAAACTCCCCCTTTTTTATGATTACAAACCAAAACAATTTTTAGGAGATAGATTTTAAAAACAAAAAATATTTTACCAATCCAAAAGGACAATCCATTTAAAACACACTTATAGGAGCAAAGATTTTTCAAAAACAATTTTAACAAAAGCTCCCCCTATCAACATGCACAAAAGGAACAAGAAGAAGCAACAACTAAAGAAGCTAAAAGCTTAGTTTTTTTCAATATGAGCTCAATTATCAAGAGCTTAGAAGCTCCCACTGTCAAAAACAATCATTAATCAAGTATGACAAGTCCATGATACATCCAATGGATTAGGTTTTATTCACAGCTTTTGGCTTTTACTAGCCACAACTTATAGCTTTTTTTGCGAGCTTTTTCTAGTTTCTTTGAGCTAATGAGCTTGTTTCTTGTTTCACAACTTATAGCTTTTTTTTTGCGAGCTTTTTCTAGCTTCTTTGAGCTAATGAGCTTGTTTCTTGTTTCTCCCTCTTTGGAATCATCAAAAAGAATGTTAGCACGATAAAAAACATCATAGTAATATATATCGAGCTTTTGGACATAGAGCTTAAAATTCCAAATGATAAGGAAAAATTTGAAAAGATAATTTGTAAAAGCTCATATGATTTACAAGACATGATCTCTATAAGTTTATAAGACATTTGAATTTGAGAGAATCACGTAAACAAGGAAATTTTCATTGAAACATTTTATCGATCACTTGGTGTGCGTAGAAAAACAAAGGGTGCATATAGCCTTTTGTAAATGTACTCATGCCAAAATTTTCATCACCAAAGGCAAGTATACATTAAAAAATGATCAATCATCAATATGCTCAAAATACCATCAAGATATCAAAGAATAAGCACTTTCTCATGGGTCCAACCCAATTGAGATTAATGATGGAGTAATCTTACCAAAAGATGATATACAAGCAATATCGAAATTACTTATGCCATATAAGTAAATAAAATATCAAGAAGTACTTTTACCATCAAGCACTTCATCAACAATCCAAGCAATTTACCATTCATCCATATTCAAGCACTTTGCTTAGTAGTTTGCTATATCTCGCTTATTGAAAACAACAAAAATTCATTAGTGCAATAGAGTTATCCAAAGTACAATAAGAAACATAAAAACATCAAACACTAAAATAGTATGCATTACATCAAGTTCAAAGTAAAATATGCAAAAAAACATATTGAAAGCACAAGGTAGGGACGTCAATCCTCATCCAAGGAAAAGCAAGCCGTAGGAAAAGCTCCTTGATGAATTTCTTAAGTTTCCCATTTTGCTCTTCATTTTTGCATTTTTCTCTTTCATTCTTGCATATTCTTCCTTCACTTCTCGGATTTCTTTTCTAAGTGATGCTACATCACGAAAAGTTCCCCTCTCAACTTTCTCCATTCTTTCCGTGAGAGTCAAGTCATCAACGCGTCCGTTCATTTTCATCCCCTTCTTCATTATTTTGCTCATCTTCATCTTGCACATTTTCTTCTTCCCTAATTTCTTGATCACCAACATTCCTACAATATATTCAACCTCAACGTCGTCGAAGTAGTCATTCCGAGGTTGTTGTGGAATGCGAGCACGTCCCCTAGCGGCTCTAGTGGGAACCCAAGGTAATGTACATCTCATTCTTTCCATTTGAAGCACATTATCCTTATCAAAGTAATGAGGACGAATTTCGGTATTCATTTCATTTTTCGGGTAACCCGGCAAATAGAGAAGCCGACAAATCAAGTTTCCCAATGTATAATGCTTCTTATCAAGAGTTCTTGCATTATAGAAATAAGGCTCCATAGTTAATCCTTTCGCCCCGGACAATTTTGCAAGTGAGGAAAAATTCAAGATTACTTGGAAGTTTTCCTTCTTTCCCACAAACACAATAAGAACAAATGAGCGACACAATACGATAATGTGGTGGTATCGCTAAAATAGTTCCAGCGGGTAGGACTTCCAAAAATATTTTCACTTCATCTAATGAAACTCCAAGAACATCATTATTCCAATGAGCACAATCCACATTAACAATACCATCATTAGGCACATTAAAATGACGGCAAATATCGGCATACGTCCATGAAAAATATCTACCATTAACATATGTATCCAAAGGCTCATTTGCCATAGCATCTACTATCCACATGTTTTCATAAAATAATTTTATAAGCTCATCATCATAGCGCAAACTAGGATTATCCCATAGTGACACCCAACCTTGATTCTCAAAATAAGCCCTAATTTCCGGATAATCATCATGAAATGTCAAAAATCAAACTATACGAGTACGAGCAATCCTCTTATCATTCACTTCTATTTTCTCATAATGCTTCTCGGCTAGCTTATGTAAAAATCGAAACTTATTAGCCCTAGTAGAAGGCTTGGAAAGAAGTTTAAACTTACTTTTATCCCAATGTATGTTCGATTTTGTAATCCCGACTCTCAACTCCGCAGTCTCCTCATCCGTGAGCCAGTTTTGAGTATCCCTTTGTGGTATTTCATCATCTTGGGGATTTGATGAAGATTCTCCCATTTGCCTCTTTTTTCTCCTTTAAGGATTTGGTCCGGTAAATTGACGAGGCCCCATGAAAATAAGATGATAGGGATGATAAACTTCAAAAATTGAAAGGATTAGAAAGAATTTGAGAGATTTTTGAGAAACTTTGGAGCTAGGGTTTGAAAGTGCCGTGAGTAAGTGAAGAAAAGAGAAAGAAACAGACTCTGAAAGGCAAAGTCCCCGTCTATTTTTACCCGGTCAACCGGTCGATGGGTGGGTCGACCGGTCGGCCGACGTACTGTCCGGTACCGTTTTTCCAAAAACTTTTCCAAAATTTGCAAATCGAACCCAAATGTTTTTCAAGAATATGCGACACCAAAAATAATTAGTATGTAACAAATGTGTAATTATAGACTTTTATTCAATATGCATTATGCCTAAGCGAGCTCAAAATTTCAAGAAGACTCGTAGAATATCGAAAAAATTCGCTAAAACAAAACATATCTCAATCCATTTGTACTCGAGACATAAAAAAATTTGAATCTCATTATAACGTTTGGTTATGAATAGCCGGGTTTTGAGCAAACAGTATATACCAAATGTTTTATCAAAAAAATTGTCTTTTTCAAGCATAGGATAAAACATGCCTTATCGAATAGTGTCTTTCCAAAAACAATTCTTTTAATGGCACTTATAGGAGATTCTATGGATTTACTTGAAAGACGAGCATATAGGCATACGGCATAAAGAATATCGAGTCTATAAGAGTAAAGATAACACAAGTGCGTACCTTGATAGTTTATGTCATTATGATGTAGATAACCATTGATGAAGATATATCCTAAAAAATCTTGACAACAATCTTGCACAAGAGCATAATAATATAAAGCAAAGCAATTTAAGAAATGTCACAAGCATACTATGCTATAGTATAAATGATAAAACTTATAAGCACACATGAGTTTGGAAAACTCTATACAAGGTCTCTTTTAAAAGAGTTAAAAATCCAAGAGTATATAGAGAGACCTTATTTTTAAGAGATGTACTTGAAAAATTATTTTGACAATTAAGGCAAAAATACAAGCATGCATAATAACAAAGCACTATGCGTAATTTAATAGCGAGATATGGTTTACCAATTACGTCATTTCTAAGGGTTGTGTCTTTCCCATTGTTGATAATGTCTTTCTCTTGGAAAATCATTTTGTTGATTATGGCTTCTCCAATTACTCCATTTCCAAGGGTTGTGTCTTTCCCATTGTTGATAATATGCCCCTCTTGGAAATTCATTGTGATGATGCCTTCTCCTTTGATCAAATGATATAGGTATTTGCCGTGTGACCCTTTTTACCACAATAGAAACATGTAATAATTCTATACGCATAATGACCAACATGCTTAGAGACTTGATTCTTTTTCTTATGATTAATAACATTAGGCTTATAACCAAGTCCTAGTTTCAAATGATCACAACGATGAACATCAAGAATTTTGGTCATTTTATCGGTACTCAAATTAAACTTTGTCAAATCACTTTTGATGAAATTAATATCCTTAACAAGAGATTCATTTTCCTTTTCAAGGTTTCTAACCTTATCAAGTGTAGTAGTGTGAGCACAAGAAAGTGATTCATATGAGACAAGTAAACTACCCTTTTTATTTTTCATAGTGTTGAATTATTTTTTCAAATTTTTGTATTTAAATAGCAAGCTTTGGAATTCATTTTGTAGTTCATCAAAATAATTTTGCAATTCACCATAATAATCATGCAATTCATTACTAAAAGAGGTAGAAGAGTTAGAGCATACCTCATTGTCTTCGTTGATGTCCATTAGACATTGCTCGGCTTCTTCATCATCGGAAGTTGTAAGAAGCTCATCCCATGTCGTTGGATTTGATGTTGTATTCGATTGAGAAGTTGATGCTTTTGAATAGCTCCTTTCATTTGCATATACTTCATAGATAGCTTCTTATTTTTTCCACACTTCATGTGCTGATCGTATCCCTCGAATATGATCGTATTCCATAGAGGTAAGAGCACAATGAAGAATATTTAGAGCTTTACCGTTTATGGAGAATATTTTCTTCTCTTCATCATCGAGCACCTTGAGGACCTTGGATATTTGAGTTCCGACTTTCATTGGGATGGATACTCTATTTATAACCGTGTTCCAAATATCCAACTAGCAACTTTGTAAGAAGCATTCCATTCTTTCTTTCCAAAATATATAATTTTTGGAGTCAAATAGTGGTGGCTTGTTGGTGGAGGCGCCAGTAAGATAGACTTTGTTTGTAGCAAATGATCGTTCTTCTTTACTCGCAATGTGGAACGAGCTTGCCAAAGAGTTTGGCTCTGATACCACTTGTAAGTCCAAGTGGCTACGATAATCTAGAGGGGGGTGAATAGATTATGCCTATTTTCTCGATTATGCCCTCTTTTTCGAATGAATAAGCTAAGACAAGAATGGAAGTGCGGGAAGTAAACAACACACGTTGATTTATAGAGCTTCACCCCACCTAGGGACTACGTGCTCTACCACCCCAATATCTCCGGGATGGATTTCGAAAAGAAAAAGAATTTTATTAATAGTTACCAAAACTATTACAACATCACCTTGAAGAGCACCACACTCTTCTTACAACGGCTGTTATAAATCAACCCACAAATATAGGAAAAGTTGCCTCCCAAAACCTCAAAAATCGACTGATTTTACACTGGTCAACCCATGTGGTCGACCAGTACAAATATTCAAAAATAAGTCCGTTGCGACTAAGTCCCACACAAGTCGATTGGGGTCAACCGGTCGACTGTCCCCCGCTTAACACAAAATAAGAAAATCAAAGTCCGGAGGCGCAGTGAGGAAACACACCATGGGTCGACCCTTGTGGTCGACCGGTGGAATCAACTCAGATCGAATTTTTGTGTGAAAGAAGCACAACACGCCACTCGGCCGACGACCAGCCGACCGACCGGTTGACCCCCTGGGTCGACCGGTTGGCCTTTTTCCAGTGCGTTCGGTCCGACAAAAAAATCCGACTTTATTTTTCGAGCCGCCATTTTATCTTGATGGTATTCGGTATTTGTTAAAAACACTTTGAAACATAAAAATCTATTTTTGTATCGCTCGAAATGATTTATGGAAACATCGGAAATAAACTACAAGAAATACTCCAAAAATACTTTAAAACCAATTAGGAGTATTTGGACCATTATAGGAGACATTGTTTTGGTGTAAAAAACTCGAGAAAACATAACATCAAAATCATGATAAAGACATTTATCTAACAAGACACATACACTTTCTCTCTCACGCATATATTCACACATAATAGAATCAATATATTTCATATTTATATTAGTGTATAAAATTATAATTATTTATGAAATAATAAGATTATATCTTTTATTTTTATTGTTAAATACCAATTAATAAAATGATTAGAGATTTTAAATTTTTTACCAAAATTTTACGAAGGATTTGAAATTCTTTCACAAATCCACATCATCCAAACAAGAGATGGATTTTTAATCAAGGTATTTAAAATCCATCCATTTTCCGAATAAATTGACTTTGAAATCCCTCAATCCAAACACACCCTGAAAGTCTTTGTTCAAAGTTTTTCTGGGGGTAAATCGGACTTTTGAGTTCTTTTCTCTCTCAATCCAACCTGGCCCTTGGGACGGACCGAGGATAGACCGGGCAGAGTTACATTTATATAGGTCTGAAATAATTCAGGCATACTTTAGCCCAACCCAAGAGGCCTGATTGGCCCGACGAGTTTTAAACATAAACATAGGATTTGGGTTGGGTTGGGCCAAGGGAAATGGTGGCCCGAGTATTTTTGAACCGGCCTGATTTTCACTTGCCCACCTGATGCAGCCCAACCCATTGCTAGTTCTACTAAAAATCACTAGTAGTCACATTATAAATCTTTTTTTCGGGTAATCGTAAAAAGTAAATCACATTTTACAATGCATAACATTAATTACACTTTACAGTACAAAATAGGGAAAATGGCAACAAGATATTAGCGGCAAAACCTTTTTTTTTAGTATAATAGAAAATATTTGTAGGTCCCAAAGGTATCAAGGTAAAGTCTAAAAGGGGGGAGTTGAATAGACTTTACAGATTATAGAAATTTTACCAAATTTCAAATTAGATATTTTGAAAACAATTAAGTCCTTGAAGACAATTAGGTTAACAACTAGCAGGATCACTTGGTAGTGTTGTTGATAGAGTAACTCAACTGGTAAGCTTTTAACAGTTAACTAATTATGTTTTATGTTTTACAATGGAAAATTTACACATTTTTAAGATTTGATTCTCAACATAACAAGATTTAAAGATAGATTTTAGGCTTGTATGGAAGTGCAGAATATAAATGCAGGAATTTAAAGTGCGATATAAAGACACAAATTTTTATAGTAGTTCAAGGATTGGGTAACCCCTCTAATCCACTCTTCTCCTACTCCATGAGGAATCACTAAGTAATGAGTTGATTTCTCAATACAAAGTACAACAATAATCTCAACACTTTTGCAAACACAACCCACTGCCTTGATTCAAATTCTTCACAAGAGTTGATCACATAGCTCTATTGCTACTTGCTCAACGAACTCTACAAGATTTGATCACACAGCTCTTTTGCTTCGTTCTTGGATCCTTAGAACTTCACCACTAATCCTTCACTTCAAGGAAATGTAAACCCCAAACTGGTTTCTTCAACAGGTTCCTCTTTAACTGATTCAACATTATGTTCTATCACATATAATTTGAACTTGAGTTATTTAAGTTTTTCACTCGAGGAAGCATGAATGTAGCTCTAAGTTCTTCAGAGAATTTTTGCTTGAATGTTTGTTGTGTCTTGTTGCTCGTCTTTTACTGAATTTTTCTCAGCCTTTCATATGTGATATTTGAATTTTGGCTCTCAAGAGATAGCGGATTTCAAATCACATCGTTGAACGATTGGCATGTCCTTTCTTGCATCATTGATGTTGATCCTTCATGTTACTTTTCACTTTTCAGAACGACAAAGTTCTAATTCTGCAGCAATGCAGGTGCTTCCTATTGGCTTCAATCCTTTGGTCTTCATTAATGCAATGCTACTTATGGTGAAACATGGTATCTTGATCTCTCGTGCAATGGACATATAACTAGTTGACTTGAGATGAATGACTGCAAACATAATTGACATACTTGATTCTTACAAATCCAAGTCTTACTTTCCTGGTAGTCTTCGATCTTTAGACATCCTTGATCATCCGTCTTGTTTTAACTTAGTTGTAAGTCTTCCGAATTGCTCTTACTTAGTTGTAAGTCTTAAAAGTGTTAGACTCTTTATGAAATATGCAATACTCGGTTGGGACTCTTCTGTCTTCTTTCATACTCTTAAAGTCTTTTAGTTGATCCACCGAGTTGTATATCACAACTTAGTCCTATCTATTACAAGAATTTACAAGTACGAGTTTTTACAATATTTTGGGGGACAAACATTCTAATATAAGATTCCTAAACATCATCAAAATCTATACAATAAATTTCCTAACAATATTAGGAAAGGGGACACACACACTCATATGGATTGAACCTAGATAATCGCCCGACAACACAAGTCTATACCACCGGAGCATAAAGTTGATTCCATATTAGCGACAAAAGTTAATATGTATTCCTAAGGGAGCATAGTCCTTAATTAGGGATGACATCAACTTCTTTTTTCTTTTTGAATATACGTATTACAAATCGTACCATAACCTACAACATAAATAATCCAAATAAGGCACAAGGTGCACTTTCTCAATAGAAATCAACCTACACACATAGGTGGAATCACACACAAAGGTGCAAAATCAACCCACATGTAACAGTGGGATCGAACTTCAGACCTACTATTCTCGGGGTCAAACCGTCGGTACCAAGGTTAAAACCGAAGCGATATTTTCTTGGTAAAAATATACCGAGAAGAAATTTTAAATATTATTATGATGTTTATATTTCTAACCGCATGAGATACGTCTTAAATCAATTTTTGCAAGCGAATTACGTGGATTTTGATTCTTTTATACTCTAAGAGGATACATAGACTGATAGACATAGTATAATTATTAATATTAAGTCTAAAACTTAATATTATTATGAATATTAAGTGCACCTATTCTTTCTTTTTCTTTTTTTTCTTTTTTTTTTTTTTGTAATCGAAATTGATAAATTAATTTTAAAAAATTCAAAAATTAACAAAACAAAAAAAAAAAGGTTCGATTAAACCGAAACTAGAACCATGGATGAACCGAGGATTACGTTCCTATTCTTATTCTTTATTTTGTAGGAACCTAACCTAGGTTTCAAAGTCGTGGTCACCCATAGCCTCAAGGGTTATAGTAATGATGTGGGCCTCATGGACCAATTGATAGTACTTTGACCCAACAAGTAATAATTATGGTTAAATAAAAATTAATTTTGAAATTAAATAATGAAATTAATTTACAATAATCAAAAAATTGGTTTGAACTCATCAATATATGTGGGTGTATATATATATGTATATACAAAGTTAGTTTCATCCATATTTTATGGAGTTTTATGCACATTTCATTGATAGAATATGTTACAATTTATATAGTGCCTTTGGCTACATGAGGATCAAGTCTAATCTTAACAATAAAGTAAAAGATTACAAATGTATCAAATCTAATTCTAATAATAAATAAAATATTACAAACAATAAAATAAAGATTACAAAAGATGTGAATGTATTACAAAGAATATTTGAGCAACTCAAATTGTACACAGTGGTTTAGAATCGACAATTTTGGATAACAGATTCTCAATACTTTTCTTAACGCTCCATGAAGATGGATGATCCATTAGAGACTCCAATCTTGGGTCTTAGATAAAGAAATTTACGAAGGGATAGAGATTTTGTTAGAATATCAAAGAAATTGATCTTGAGTGGCAATATAAGAATGGTGAAGGATTCATTAGAGACATGAGTTCGGACAAATGATAGTCGATGGTAATATGTTTCATGCGAGAGTGAAAAAGCTGGATTAGCTACGAGATATGGCACCAAGATTATCACATAAGATAGTGGGAGGAGAGGGAGAGAAACACAAAATTCCTTAAGCGATTGTTGAACCCAAATCACTTCAAAGAAAGACAGATGCTAGGGGCCTGTATTCGGCTTCACTGAAGAACGGGCAATAGCACATTGCTTTTTGGAACTACGAGGAAATAGGAGAGAAGCCAAAGAAGATGATATAAGCGAAGTGAATGACCGATCATTAGGATTTCTAATGAAGGCGAAAATAGAAGAATTTTAAGAACGTTGAAGTAATAGTTCATGAAATAAAGTATGTTTGAGGTACCAAGAAGGTGTTTGGTAGTAGTCCAGTGGGTTTGAGATTGACAATGCATGAATTGGGAGAGTTTATTAACTGTGAAGGAGATGTTTGGTCGTGTTAGAGTTAGATATTGAAGCGCACCATATACACTTCGATATTGATGGCGTTCGTCATTGGAGAGTTACGAAAGAGAGTAAATAGAGAAAAAGATATAGGACTCGAGTTTTCCCAAGCACCTAATATTGTAGTGCGTTCAAGGAGATCACGATATATTTTATGTTGACAAAGAAATAGGCTAGATGATGTGTGAACTACTTCACACCTAAGAAATAAATAAAAAGACCCATATGTTTAATTGACAAACGGAAAGATAGAGAGTTAATGAAAGGTTGAATTGCTGAAATGGATTTTTTGTGATGAGAAGACCATGAATGTAACCGGGAAAATATAGAATAAATGGACCGTTGAAGAGAAGGAAAAGAGAAGAATCACTTAAAGAGTTATTAAATCCATAAGAGAGGAGAAAAGTTTGGCGTTCGAGATACCAGGCCCGGATGCCTATTTGAGACCATAGATGGCCTTGTGCGGCGGCGTTCATGGTCAAGAAATTGAGAATCAACAAAACCAGAGGGTTGGACCATGCAGACTTCGTCAGATAAGTTTCCTTGAAGAAAGACATTATTAACATCAAATTGATGAATAGGCGATTACTATTGATGGCTAAGGTAAGAAATATATGAATGGTTGTGGGCTTGATGACGTAACTAAAGGTTTTTGTGTAATCTATATCGGACGCGTTGATGGAATCATTTTGAAATAAGGCGAGATTTGTAGCGAGAGATATTTCCATCAAGGTTTCTTTCGATACAAAAAGACCCATTGGCAACCAACGGGTGTCATGGTAGAGCGGAAGGACAAGATACCATGTGCGATTTTAAAGAAGTGCATTAATTTCTTCCGACATGGCATGACAACAACAAGCGGGGATTTGATAGCAGTGGATACACATGTGGGTTCAAGAGATTCAGAGATGGGATGCTTTATGGTGGCAGTGAAAATTTTATTGGGTTTGAAAATGTTGTTTTGGACCTAGTGACCATATGACGGATATTGTCAAGAAGTGACAACAAAGAGAAGTAAGGAATAGTTGGGAAAGTGGTAGAAGTTGAGTCAGATAGATTAACAGTGTGAGAAAGGACAGTTGTGAAAGAGCAGTTGGTGAGGATGGAGGAGATGCCAATTGCTCGGTATTGGGCTTTAGAGAGAGTTCTCGTACGTTTGTGTGAACAACCTGCTTAGAAGTTGATGAAGGATGGGGGACGCATGTGGCGGGTTAGTGAGCTGTGGAGCAGCTTGTCGTGGTGGGGAGTTGTCGTGTTGTTGGTCAGTAGGTTGTGTAGCAGCTTGTTTTGGTGGGGAGCTGGCATGAGGTAGTACTGGGGCAATGAGAAGTGCCGAAGGAGGAGAAAAATAGGTGGAGTGCGATTTTAAGTTGGAATTGGAAAATGGAAAAGTGTGTTCAACAAAACAAACATGACGATAGATAAATATTTTTTGTGATTGGAGATCATAGCAGTTATAGGCATGATGTTGGGTATCATAGCCAAGGAAGATTCAAGCAGAGACAGACGTATAGTCCCCGGCATGGGGGGCAGGTGCCCCCATATTTTTTTATTACTATATGTAAATTGTAATTAAGTTTTAGTGTTTATAAATTATTTAGGTTGTTTCATGCCCCCAGCCCCAATCTTTATCTCTCGACAGTGGGCGGTGGGCTTGTGGCCCATTATTCATAACTTTTAATTTTATAAATTAATTAGACATTAGGTTTAAAACATAAAAAAGTCATTCACAGAATCACAAGTCACAACATCCAATCAATTCATCTCGGTAGGCTGTAGCGGCTGTCTAACATAGACCAAAAATTTCAGGAAAAAAATACTCAACAAAATAAAAAATCCAATTTCTTTGAGATAAACATCAAAAACCACCATTAGAATTTTGAAAAGATATGGAGCGGTACTTCAAAAGAGCATTAGAACCACCATTTCCTACCGAAAAAAAGACGATAACACCAAATCAAGTAGGAACGAGTTTGACGCAAAAGAACTTCCAATAGATCCGGGGCTCAGAATTTCGATTTTGGATTATAATCCAAATATTCGAGATGAAGTTCGAAGGGCGTACATATTGAAGGGCCCTTGTCAACCCTTGAACCATAATTTTCCTTTTACAAAATTTGGAAAAAAATCAAGACGTTTCAACTCTAATTGGTTTACTCAGTATGCTAATTGGTTGGAATATAGTATATCCAAGGATGCTGCATTTTGTTTTTTGTTGTTATCTCTTTAAATCAAAATCTGGGGAACAAGCAAGAGGTGATTTTGTTGGTGAAGGATTTAGCAATTGGAAAAAAAGCGAAAGACTTAAAGAACATATTGGGGGTCCTAATAGTGCTCATAATCAGGTTTGGGCTCAGTCTGAAGCTTTGAAAAATCAGAAGCAACATATTCAATATGCTTTTGACAAGCAGACATATCAAACTCGAAGAGAGTATCGAATGCGACTAAATGCATCGATTGATTGTGTTCGATTTCTTTTGCGTCAAGGGCTTACATTCCATGGTGATGATGAATCAAATAATTCAATGAATCAAGGTAACTTTCGAGAGCTTTTGAAGTTTCTAGCTGATCATAATGATGATATTAAATATGTTACATGTGGTGCTCCTGAAAATCTCAAATTGATATCACCTAGTATTCAAAAAGATATTGTGAATGCTGTTGATGTAAAAACCATTAATATCATCATGGAGGAAATAGGAAATGCATTATTTTCTATTTTAGTTGATGAATCTCATGATATTTCAATGAAGGAACATATGGCAATTGTGCTACGTTTTGTGAATAAGATTGGTTGCGTAGTTGAACGTTTTATTGGTGTTGAACATGTTACTAGCACCACAACTCTTGCATTAAAAGAAGCAATTGACTGTTTATTTTCTGGACATAACTTAAGCATTTTGAGATTACGAGGACAAGGCTATGATGGAGCTAGTAATATGCAGGGAGAGTGTAATGGCTTAAAAGCACTTATTTTGAAGGAGAAACCATGTGCTTTTTACATTCATTGTTTTGCTCATCAATTTCAACTTGCTCTCGTGACTGTTGCGAAAAAGCACATCCAAGTTACATCAATTTTTTTTTCAGTTGCTAGTGTAATAAATGTTGTCGGGGCTTCTTCTAAATGGTGTGACATTCTTCATCAATAACAAGTAGAGAAATTTTTTATTGCTCTCAACAATGGTGAAATTTTAAGCAGCAAAGGCTTGAATCAAGAAACTACTCTCAAACGCGATGGTGATACAAGATGGAGTTCACATTATGATACTTTAATTAGCTTGATCACAATATTTTCTTCTACAATTGAGCTTATTGAGATAACTGTAGAGGATGGGGTAAGTTCTGAGCAAAAACGTGAGCCAACAATTTGTTGGGATTGATGCAGTCAGTTGATTTTATTTTTACATTACATTTGATGAAAGTCATATTAGGAGTTACGAATGAATTGTCAAAGGCATTACAAAGGAAAGATCAAGATATTCTCAATGCCATGACTTTAGTAAATGTATCCAAGCAAAGACTACAAATAATGAGAGATGAAGGATGGGATTCTTTTTATGATCAAGTTTCTTTCTTTTTTCAGAAAGAAAATATTGATGTCCCGAAGATGGAAGATTTATTTGTAGCTCGATGTAGATCAAGACGTAAAGCTCAAGTGACAAATTCACATCATTTCCGAGTTGACTTATTCTATTCTATTATAGATATGCAACTCTAGGAGTTAAATGATCGTTTCACCGAGACAAATCTGACTTTTACTTTGTGTAGCTTGCTTATGTCCAGATAATTCGTCTTGGCTTTTGATAAGCAAAAAATGATTCGTCTTGCAAGATTTTACCCTGAAGACTTCTCTGGAGTAAAGATTGAGACACTTGATGATCAACTTGAAACTTATATTCTTGATATGCGTTCTACTAAAAAGTTAGCAGGTTTAAAAGGCATCGGAGCTCTTGCACAAAAGATGGTAGAGACAAAAAAACATGAGGTGTATCCGTTAGCCGTTAGCCTATTTGCTTATAACACTTGCATTAGTTCTTCCAGTTGCAACTGCTACAGTTGAAAGAGCATTTTCTGCAATGAATATCATAAAGAATCGACTATGCAATCAAATGGGAGATCAGTGGATGAACGATAGTTTGATTGTGTACATTGAGAAATAAGTTTTTGATAGTGTTGATAATGAGTCTATTATGCAAATATTTCAGTCTATGATAACTTGTAGATTTCAATTGTAAATGCTAGATTGCTTAGTAATAAAAAATTTGTTTTTGATGTATATTGTGCCCCCCTGTACAAAATTTCTGGATTCGTCCCTGGATACAAGAGCGAGACTGGGAGTCAAGTTTGGAATTTGTGTATGGTTTGAGCCAAGGATAGCATACACAATCAAACATTCAGAGAGAAGAATAGTTAGGGGTGCTGTTATAGAGAATCGAGTAAGAACTTTTGTTGGAGATGGTGGGTGTAGGTAGACAGTTAATGAGATAAGTAGTGGTACAAAAGTTGTAAGTCCAAAATTTTTAGGGTAACAAAGTAGCATGTAGCAATGTCTTTCCTGTCTCAACTATGTGATGATGGTGACGCTCAGAAAGGCCATTCTGTTGAGGAGTGTAGGGGGAGTTATTAAGTGTTTTATGCCATTGTTAGTTAAAATAGACTGAAGTGCAATATATTCACCTTCCCCATCAGTGTAGAGTGTGTTAATGGTGGAATTAAGCTGTTTTTCCATTTGTTTATGAAAGATAGGAAAATGTGAGAGACATCGGATTTGTGCCGCAATGGAAAGAACCAAATAAATCTACTAAAATTATCTACAAATATTAAATAAAAATAAAAACCGTCAATGGAAGGTGTGGGACTAGGGCCCAAACATCGGAAAAAATAATGTTTGATGGTTTGGTACTGGAAATACTAGAAATTGAAAACGACATATGATGGCTCTTATTGCGAAAGCAAGAATCACAAGAAAAAATACTATAAAGTTTAACAACATAATGGTGTAGACCAGGTGAGGGCATGGAATTGCGTGGTCTTGTAGGATGGATGTCCGAGTCTTGTGTGCCAGTGGTGGAGAAGATCGTGGAGACAAGTGAAGGACGGGCAGGGAACTTGAGAACTGAGACTCATAGAGGTCATTGATATTGAGGTGGTGGATATGGGGTTTCCGAGTTTGAAGATCCTTCACAAAAGTAATGAGGAAAGAATTAAATGCTAGTGTTATTAGAGAGACAAAATTTAGATATAAAAATAATTTTTCATTGCATGCCGGGGACATGTAATATATTAGAAAGATGAAAATCTAGGGATAAATGAGAGGAACCTGTGTTGGAGATGTGTAGTTCAGAACCGTTATCCAATTTTACATCATCGGGACCATCACATGGTTGAGGAAGAGAGAGATCGGCAAGCTAATTTGTGATGTGATGAGTAGTGTCTGTGTCAACGATCCAATTAGCCAGGGGTGAAGACATATATGGTGGTTGTATGAGCAGCAGGATGAGGTGAACATAGTTGTGGAAATATTTGTCAACACTTTGTGGCCTCATGGCCATGTTTTCCACAATATTGACAGACAACAGATGCGAGTGGCCCCCGTGGACTGGTCATGGGAGGTGATTGAGATGTGGGAGGACGTCGAGGTGAATATGGGGCAATTAGGAGAAGGCCTAGAGATGGTGGGCGACGTTGATTGTCATGGTATTGAGACCGTGAGTTAGACTATCCATGGGAGAACGAGGGTCGAGTAACATTAGTAACATTAATAAGGAAAGATCCGTGAGTTTTCAGATATTCGGTCACGGAGAAAGAGCTCATGGTCGATAAGCTTATCATAGAGTTCTTAGAAATTAATAGGAGTGTCACATGCCTGAATATTACTAATAATATTGTTGTAAGATGGGCCAAGAAACCTTGTGCAATTTACCTGAAGATCAACATCAATTGGTGGTGCTCCGAGCGAGCCAAGTTCATCGAAGAAAGGTTTTGATTTGGAGAAGAAAATCTGAAATAGGTTGGGTACCATGAGTGAGGTTTGGCGAGTTTATATTTGAGGTGAATAATATGAGATTAAGTTCGTTTGGCAAACATACAATTGAGAAGATTCCGGCTTCGTGAGAGAGGTGGTGACATTGGCTATAAGAGGGATGAGAGATCCTATCATGGAGGCAAGAATGGCATGTAGGATTAATTGGTCTTGTCTTTTCCAAACAAGAAGATTGGGGTTAGGATGGTGGTGGGTGTATCGGAGGAGGAACTAGGAGAAGTTATGGTGGGCGGCGATGGAGTGGTGGTGCCATCAAGAAATCCCATTAAATTTAAGCCATAAAAGAGGCTTGTAAATTGGAGACACATGTGGAGAATTTTAAATTTGTGAGACCAAGGAAGGTTTGCGGTATTGGTTTGGATGAGAGGTGCCCAAGGCCGGCCCGACTTTTTGGGGGCCCATGGCCAAAAGAAAAAAAAAAAGGCCCCTATAACAAAATACAAAAACATATTTTATATATGTACGCTTTGAATATAATTTAACATGACCACTTGAAAATAAACAAGTTTAACTAAAATAATGTAATAAACTACAAACAAATTACTATTCACCAAAAATATTTGGATCTCTATACTGCAAGTGTACAATGTAGTTTATAGGATAATGGCAAGCAAGGTCGTATTCCTCAATGATTGACTATGAAACACTTAGGTTATAATAACATCGTATTCCAATTTTATTGAAGCGACCGAAAATCACAAATTGTTTAATATCTAATCGAAAAAAAATAAAAATAAAAGAAATAAATTTGTAAAAACCCGAACTCCACAAGTCTTTTCAATAAATACGAAAGCAACCCTAGGCACATAATCTCAATATACTTTTTCAATATTAAATCATATTAGTATTTATCAAAATCAATTCATGTGTTTCTATGGGTTCAATTCTCAAACTTGTTTATTCCCTTTCCCGGAGAAAATAAACAATAGATTAATACCAATTGCTAGCACCCCTACTCAACAATTAATACTAACTCCAAACAGATATGTGAATTGAATGACTCCCTACAAACAGTTATAAGCCTCCCGACTCTATACCCGTTTATGTCTGCATTCAATTTCCGTCTTTTTTAGAACTCATCTCCAGAATTATGAACTAACAAATATGACATACAAATTATTGGCCAAATAATCAATAATTAAAAATAAGCACTCGAATTCATAAAATATAACACATGAATCAATTAAGAAAACAATCAATCAAGATTTAACATGAATCCTCAGTTTCGATTATGCTCTAGGATCCGAAAGATTAGCCCGACATTGATAACAAATTCATAGATAAACTTGAAATCAATATTGTGACATCGTTTAAGAAATGAGATAAGAGATCTAAACTAAGAAAGAAAATCCTTTCTTATCAGGATGGATCCTCCTTCCAAGCCTTCAAAATTCTTGTGCTTCCGTAGATGTGAAAGGCATTGTGGTGCTTTTCGTAATCTAGCCCTCATCTCTTAGAAGACCTTTGATTTGTGTAATCTTGTGTATTGTATTGTATTTTTGTGATATCTCAAGTTGTATTTTCGTGCAGAGCCTTGGTCTTTTATATAGGTGCTTGGAGAGATCACTTGTAGAGTTCTGACGGGGAAATGACTCAAATCAGACGTAGACAGTTCACACGGCCACCCCACATGGTCGTGATTCCACACAGGCGGACCGTGTAACTCGTCCCTGTTTCACACGGTTGTGTAACTTCACACGGCAAACGTTCATGTCACCCTACACGGGCTAACCGTGAGACTTATTTTCGTCCATTTTCTTTGCCTTTTCTATCTTCTCTTTGAACTCGTCGATCGTGTCCGGGCTTCCAACTGATATCTTTCCATTTAAGCTCTGTTTCCTGTAAAAAGTTACAAAAATACGCAGTATCATGCTCTTCTAAGGAAACCAAGTATAATACACTGAATATACATGAAATTGTATCAATTATATAGTAAAATAAGCCATGCACATATATTTTACACGTATCAGTTACAAAATAATAGTAAATATCAATGTATCAAAGTTGAAGGAAAAAAACAACGTTCATTTTCTTTTGGTTTTAGAACTTATATTACTTTTATTTAGTACAAATTTGAAAACAAAATGTTATTTATTGGTTTACTTTTTCATCTTATGGGACCCATATAAAATAATTTAATTAACTATGTGTACCTATATATAAAGGCATATGCAAAATTGGGGCCCTTCAAAATCAGGGTCCTAGGTTGTTGTCCTCAGTGATTACCCTCAGGGCTAGCCTTAGAGGTGCTATGAAGTCAGTGGGTATGGGAGTTGTATTTGTAGAAGCAATTGTTGACATTTTTTGTTAAAAAAAATATTATTTCTTATGGAAAAAGTATCACTTCTTAAGAAAAAAAAGTATCATTTTTATTAAAAAAATATCACTTCTTATTAAAAAAAAATATCATTTTTTATTGAAAATGTATCCATTGTACTCTAAAAGTACAAGTTTTTAACATATTATTTCTTTGGGTATTTCTTTTCCTGGAGAATTTGAATTATTGTGATAAAATTTTGTATGCGTGTATAGAGAGAGAGGACACAAGAGGAGAGAGAAAAGAGGACCACATGAGTGGAGAGATGAGGGACCATGAGAGAGAGAGAGAGAGAGAGAGAGAGAGAGAGAGAGAGAGAGAGAGAGAGAGAGAGAGAGAGAGAGAGAGAGAGAGAGAGAGAGAGAGACCCCGTCTCACAGATTTAAATCCGTAAAATCTGTGAGATGGTCTCACACAAATTTTTGTTAATTGTTATATAAGAAGGTATCAAATAATTTGATTGAATTTTTTAGAAAGAAAATTATTTCTTTTGTGGGTAACAAACGGGGAAAAAACATTAGTGTTAGCCCTTAATATATATCTATATATATATATTCTTAAGAAATCCAAAGAAAAATATATATTAAAGAAAACAGAGAAGAAGAAAAAGTAATAGTCAATTAATCACATATAATTGGGATCGGGCTGAAGTAAAAACCATGAGAAATTGCTGGAAATACCACATTTTTTTGGAGAAAAAGGATAATGTTTATGCTCAACTGACTTTTGTACCCTTCTCAATTGACTTTTTTGGTCATTTTTACGTTTTTTTTTTATTTTTTTGTTCTAGTATTGCTTTATATATTATTTCTATTATTTCGATATTGTTTATATTTGTTTCTTAGTTGTTTCTACGTTGTTTCGATATTTCAATATAATTTTTTCCTATTTTTCATGCTCTTTTTTTGTACATATGTTGTTTTATATATTGTTTCTGTTATTTCAGAGTTGTTTTCTATAATATTTTTAATGTTTTTCTTATGTTTCTTTGTTATTCTCATGCAGTTTTCAATATCTAAATGCAGTTTTTACCTATTTTTAAGGTTTTTTTTATTGATGTGGTATTTTCTTTTTCTTTTTTTTTTATGTTGTTTCTATACCGTTTTAATGTTATTCTGATATTTTTTTGTTGTTTCAATGTAGTTTTCGATGTTTTTGTTGGAAAATATTACAATGGTTACAACGGAAAAAGCCTTCAAGATGGCTTACAAAAATGAAACATAAAATTGCAAGAAATGTAAAACCTAACTATTACAAGTCTTGAATGAATTCCAACTCCGGAAGCATGAATCGGCTGAACTTGAAAAACAAAAGCCGAGTCGAGTAGAACTCTATCCGCAAGACAAATACGTCCCTCGGCTAGTGCTCACGGTTTGACGTAATGTCCCCAAAGATAAAACGCTTTTACCTTCTTTTTGTGCGCAAAGAGCACCCGACACAAAGGCACCTTTCGAACTCGAAGGAGCGAAACTCGTTCTTTGGACACGAGTGAAGAAGGAAGTGTTCTTGAAAATGTTCTTCAAAACGTTACGACACTTTTTTTACCGACACTTGAAAAATATGCGGAGATATGCGATTTTTCTCGTATACTAACTCCATCTCTTCCTTCCTAACTCCCTCCAAAAACTCTCTCTATGCAAAGAACCGCTAAGCCTTTTATATAGGCCATCATTTCCAACACTTGTAGGGAATTAAGGATTAAGAGAGTGGGCATTCAATCACATGTAACTCCCATGAGTTACAAACTTCTTATTATGACCACCACTTGAGGAGTTACAAACTCCAAAAGCCACATGAACCTGACACCTCCAATATCTAGATTCACCCACACATGAACTTGGACACCTCCAATGTCTAAATTCATCAAGCCCAACAGATTACTTGAATTTGGGCCAAGCCCATTTTCAAGTTACAAAACTAACTCAACCCGAGCCCAAAGGGTCGGTCCGGTCCAAGGCCTATTAGTGATCATATACTTGTGCTATAGTATAACCAATGATAACACCTTCTAGTATTTTATACTAGGATAAACTATGCCCATTCGCGTGGCCAACATCGTGTATTAATTTCTCACTCATCACCGAATTCGGTTTTGAGAAATATAAAATACTACGAACATCTACTCGAAAAGTAGATTAACAATTCATAATTTAATTCCTCCAAATTAAATTCTTAGCCACCGAAAATTTGGTCAAAGTCGGGTCGACGCCCGCTTTCTCAAAACCAAATTTCCAACAATCCCCCACATGAGTGGAAATTAATGCATGCATGAATGCGGACACACAACCAAATCCTCAAGAGAAAATACTTTGCATCGGGATAGGTAGCTTGTGGCTTTGAACCTTCCATAGTCAATACTATCGGGTACACCGCGCCTAGTGGACGTAATGCCTGAACTATTCCTCCATGGTGTATACCGAGACAATAAAGATTAACACAAGAAGGTCTCAACCCCTCCTGTTCTCACGTTTGTGTCCGTTTACGCCATGGACACCACTTTGGATTCATAAGTGTTACCTTGAAGCGCCCTCACTTCTCACTTATATAGGTGATCTCCTATCCGAGTATCCCGACATACTCTACCTCAACGAGTGTAGGAATCATTAAAAGTCAAATGACTTAGCCTCACCACAACTTGCGGGTGTTTCAACACTTGGCATTGCTCTCTAGGGATGGGTTGAAACATTGTTTCCAAGTGTTACAACTCAACCTTCATAGCTTAGTTTTCCCATTGAACCAAGTTCTTGGGATCTCCAAATCATCATGTTTGGGTTACCACTATGATGGTTATTTTTACTTTGTGGACTTTAAGCCCATTCCCTCTAGCAATTTACTCAATTGATCTCGATCCGATCCTTTCAAAAGGATCTCGCCAAATTGTCTTTTGACTTTACGTAGTCAATTGACATCACACCACTTGAGATCAATTGCCTAACGGTATTATATCTCCGACGAATATGTCTAGACTTACCATTATACATATTGCTTTGTGCCCTACCTATAGCCGCTTGGCTATCACAAGAATCGTCACCGAAGGCACAAAGCTTCCTCCAACATGGAATATCTTCCAAAAAGTTTCAAGCCACTCGCTTCTTCACCACTTTATCCAAAGCTATAAACTCGATTCCATGGTGGACCGAGCTATACACGTTTGTTTCGTGGACTTCCACGATACCGCACCACCGCAATGGTGAATATGTATCCACTAGTGGAATAAGAATCTTTCGAATCCGAAATCCAACTAGATCGCTATACCCTTCAAGTACAAATGGATATCTCGAATAGTATAGCCCATACTCCAAGGTATACTTCAAGTACTTTAACACCTTGGTTAACACTTTCCAATGCTCGTGGCTTGGATTACTCGTGAACCTACTCAACATATTTACAGGGTAGGCCAAGTCCGGGCGTGTACAATTTGTAATGTACATCGATCGCCTATAATATGTGAGTATTCCATCCGAGCCACCGTTCTCGCTTCATTAGCAACCAGTTTACACTTAAATCAATGGGCGTCTTTGACGGTGAATCAAAAAGCATTGAATTTCTTGAGCACTTTCTCCACATAGTGGGATTGTGACAAGATAATTCCATCATGAGTTCTCTGATTTTTATCCCCAGGATCACATCGTAGCCCATATCCATCATGTCAAAGTTTCTTCTTATTCTTTTCGTGTCCATGATAACATCATGACTATATCATGATTAATAAATCCGTCTTCACGATAGACAAACTATGACAAATGCTTCGATGTCCCTTTGACATATACGCATTTATCACACTCGTTGATTTTAAACCCATTTGACAACATCGTGTTGTCAAACTTAAGATGCCATTGTTTAGGAGCTTGTTTGACCATACAAGGATCTTATCAACTTGCACACCTTCATTTCTTGACCGGGTGCAACAAACCCTTCAGTTGTTCCATATAGATTTCAAATCTATCTCTCCATTCGAAACGCCCGTTTTGACATCCATCGATGAATCTCTAGATTGTGCAAAGCGAATCGCGAGAAGCACCGAATAGACGAATCCTCATTACGGAGAATAAGTGTCAAAGAAGTCATACCCTTCTTTTGTTTAAAGCCTTTGGCTACAAGCCGTGCTTTATACTTATCAATAGTTCTATCTCTGCTTTATACTTCTTTAGGATCCACTTATATCCTAAAGGTTTAAGACCAACAGGAGAGATCAACCAACTCCCACGTATGGTTTTGCGGGAATGGACTCGATTTCACTATTGATTGTTTCTTGCCGGGCGGAGCATCCGTACTACTGAGCCTCTTTAATCGAGTTCGGCTCACCTTCTAACTTCATTGTTAGAAAGTCGTCCAAAGGACTTAACCACCTTTGGCCTCTTACTCCGTCTTAGTTCTTCACCACTCGGTGTTGAACTAATCTGCTTCACAAGTGTGACAAAGTGTGTCCAAGTGTTGTTCTGTTACGGATATTATAACACCCGGCAAAGACCTTCAAAGAACATCTCAGAATAACATCGCAAATTGCTCCGGATGTGATAACACCAAGTCACATCTCCAAAGAACATCCGAATACGATCTTTTCTTTAGACTTCCATTTATCCTTTCTTTACAAGGATAAATATTCTCAAAGAATATAGCATTCCTTGACTCAATTATGGTACCAACTGTCATTTCCGGATTTTCTGACTTATGTACCATAAAACGATATACACTACTGTTAAGTGCATAACCAATAGAAACACAATCGACCGTTTTATGACCGATTTTTGCTTGCTTTGGTTCAGGTATTGAAACCTTAGCCAAACACCCCCACACTTTAAGGTATTTATAAGAAGGCTTACGATTTTTTCCACAATTCGTAAGGAGTCTTATCTTTCCCTTTAAGTGTGATTTTATTTAATATGTGGTACGCCTTTAAAACAGACTTCCCCCCACATATTCTCGTGTTTTTTTTTCAACTCAGTTATGCGTAACTTACACAACTCCCCGGTCTTTTTCTTTAGCATTAGAATGCTTTCCACTGCTTCTAAAACAATTAGAACCTCATTCCAACAATATTGTTATAACCTCATTCAAACAAATTTGAACCTTGTTCCGACAATTTTGTTTGAACCATTTTACAAATGAAGTGTGACCTTAGATGTTGGCACACCTTCAAAGAACACTTCGACCTCACACTTGGTTCTCAAACCCGCCTTAGGTGTTACAACACTTTTGGCAACACCTCGTGCAAATGCCTTCCAGTGTTTGATTCTCGTGTTACAACACCTCGATAACACTTTCGCGAATCGTGTGGTACAATGTCGCTTTTGTTACAACACCTCGACAACACTTTCGCAACACTTAAATCGCAACTAAAGCTCGAAAGCCAAAAGTGAGACGAGAAAGTGTGGTCATACCCCACGGATCCGTTAAATTCTTAAAAAGTATTCCAACACGCTTTTCTCAAGTCTCTACTAAGACTTTCATGGATTTAGCTTGACCGATTGATTTCTTCGATTTCCAATCGAACAATCGTGCCACTAATCCAAATTCCTTCCGATTATGCATTTAGGAATTCATGAATATTTCCAACTGGTAACAACATCTAAACGATGCAAACCATTTGGAATTTTTCATTTAAACAACATCCCTTCAAAGACGAATATCATGCGGGATCGGTTGAAACCTTTACACTAGTTTCAACACATTTTTGATTCTTGGAATCATCCATTTCTCAATCCAAAAACTAGAAATAACGAACCTCTTGAATCACATCCTCAATTCGTATTTCTTTTCAAAACCATGAACTTGTTGGAAAAACATCCTCGCCAAACCACACAATACATACGAAAGTGTACCACTAAGTCCGTTAAGACAAAGTCACAAAGATAGGATATCACCATCCTAGCCCCACGCTTCAAACGCAACGCTGCGTTTTAGCAACAACAACAATTCCAACAACCACTTGAAGGTCTTCTCCGATTCATCTCCAAGCTAAGGCTATGTTTCTCCTCGCCACCGTGAAGGTACGATATTTGTCTTGCGATTGTTGGAAAATATTACAATGGTTACAACGGAAAAGCCTTCAAGATGGCTTACAAAATGTAAACATAAAATTGCAAGAAATGTAAAACCTAACTATTACAAGTCTTGAATGAATTCCAACCGAGAAGCATGAATCGGACTGAACTTGAAAAACAAAAGCCGAGTCGAGTAGAACTCTATCCGCAAGACAAATACGTCCGGCTAGTGCTCACGGTTTGACGTAATGTCCCCAAAGATAAAACGCTTTACCTTTTTGTGTGCGTAGCACCCGACACAAAGGCACCTTTCGAACTCGAAGGAGCGAAACTCGGTTCTTTGGACACGAGTGAAGAAGGAAGTGTTCTTGAAAATGTTCTTCAAAACGTTACGACACTTTTACCGACACTTGAAAAATATGCGAGATATGCGATTTTTCCGTATACTAACTCCATCTCTTCCTTCCTAACTCCCTCCAAAAAACTCTCTCTATGCAAAGAAACTTTTTTTATATAGCCATCATTTCCAACACTTGTAGGGAATTAAGGATTAAGAGAGTGGGCATTCAATCACATGTAACTCCCATGAGTTACAAACTTCTTATTATGACCACCACTTGAGGAGTTACAAACTCCAAAAGCCACATGAACCTGTGACACCTCCAATATCTGATTCACCCACACATGAACTTGGACACCTCCAATGTCTAAATTCATCAAAGCCCAACAGCTTTTGAATTTGGGCCAAGCCCATTTTCAAGTTACAAAACTAACTCAACCCGAGCCCAAAGGGTTTTCCCTCTATGCCTATTAGTGATCATATACTTGTGCTATAGTATAACCAATCGATAACACCTTCTAGTATTTTTATACTAGGATAAACTATGCCCATTCGCGTGGCCAACATCGTGTATTAATTTCTCACTCATCACCGAAATTCGGTTTGAGAAATATAAAATACTACGAACATCTACTCGAAAAGTAGATTAACAATTCATAATTTAATTCCTCCGAATTAAATTCTTAGCCACCGAAAATTTGGTCAAAGTCGGGTCGACGCCGCTTTCTCAAAACCAAATTTCCAACGGTTTTAATACATATTTTACATATTCTTAAGTTATTTTTGTTAATATGGTGTTTTCTATATTATTTTTGTTGTTTTTGGGTTGTTTCTTTATAGTTTTCAATGTTGTTATTTTGTCTCTTAATTGTTTCCATGTTTTCGACGTTTTATATGTATTGAACAAAAACCGACTTGTGTTTTTTTATTCATGTGTTATTTTTATATTATTTTTAATATATTTTTTTTCAATATATGTTGTTTTATGTTTGTATTTCCTAATTGTTTAGATTTCGAGTATAAAATTAATTATTTAATGGAAGAGAATTGTTTTTTTACTTAAATTTTATTAGATGAAACATGTTTGAAACAATCATGAAACAACAAGTTACAAAAATTTGGAAAAATTGGTGGGAGCATGTCCAAAAGAAAATAGGAGCATAAGAAAGTCAGAAAAAAGTCCCGGGTGTAAAAACGTGTCATTTTTTTCTGGAATATTGGGCAATTGTGTCCATAATCGTACATAGTGGCCAAATATCATCATTTCCCGCTACTTTTTCTATTACACTTTTGCCACCATTTTTCGCGGCTAATTTTCTCTCTCTCTCAGTTGTGTGTGTGAGTGTGTGTGAAGTGCAGGCAGAGGTGATGAATTCGAGAGATGTAACTCTGCTTTCCGCCGCAACAGTGTTTGGTGCGGTGGCCTCCGCCATGGCAGTTGGCCTCTTCTTCAACTTCAGAAGCCCCAAATACCGCTGGTCCCAAAACGGCGTCGCAGAGCAGAAATCATCTAGTCAGAGCCCCTTTGATCCCGCCAAACGTAAAGGGTCAGTGGTACTTTGTAGGTTTTTGAGTTTCCTGTATTGATCTTTAAAGAAGGAGCTAAATATGACCAGTTCTTATAGTGTCTTCTGTTCATCGGATATGTATCTTGAAGGAACAGAGGGGAAATAGGGGTTTAGAATCAGAATTTAGTGAAGTTGTCTTTGAATGCTATGTGTTGGTTGATAAAATTAAGATTACATTTGGAATGAGCGATTAGGATTTGAGAAAGTATTCGAGCTTTGGAATAATATCAGGTTCTTGCTTCATAAATTCAATAATTTGAAATTCTCTTTTTGTGGAAAAAAATAACGATTATGATGAAGGCCATATAATTTTTGTTTAGAACATGTTTATTATTTGACTGTGAATTCGGAGATTTCGAAATACAAAATCCTTATCCAAGCACAAAGTAATTGTTTGCAAAATTTCGAATTCGAAGGTCCAAACTCTTGAAGAGAAGTGGTCTGGATAACAATAATATTCCTTGAGCAGGAACGTTACTAATTTCTGTTTCGTGATACACATATGGGTTTGAAAGGTACAAGAAATCATGGACGAGTTACAAGTAGGATATTGTTGGGCCGTAGCTTCAAATTTTTCTGATGAAAAGAAGAAGACAATAATTGATTTTTACTCATTTTATTTTATGTATTGGAATTGCAGATATCTGTCCTGGGATGACTATTTTATGGCAATTGCATTTCTATCAGCTGAGAGGTCCAAGGATCCAAATAGACAGGTTTAGTTACACTATAATAGTAAATTAAAACCAAAAAACAAAACATAGGATGATTTTACTTCTGTTTTCATTTATTTGTTTTGTATCTTGTTAAATTTTCTGATTCTATGTGGTTTTCAATTGCATCACCATCTACTGTTTTTATTTCCTATAGGTTGGTGCTTGCTTGGTGAGTGAAAAAGGAATAATACTCGGTAAGATTGCCTGATAAATGAGCTTTTTCAGAGAATACTTTAATCATTAATTTTGAGAAGGACTTTTGCTTTTGGCCTGTTAAAATAACTTACTACTACTCTGGTAGATGTTGATGTTTTTTGATTTGAAATCATCTTACTACATGGCAGTTACTACTGTCAAATTGTACTTGCTCAATCTGGAAGAAACATTCAGCAGATGCAGCATTAATTATACTTAGCTTTTTGGTTTCCCAAGTTTGAACATTCAACATGTCCCTGTTGCATGATTAGCTGTTGCCAGAAAAAAAATGGATTTCTAATGGTCTAATTGTCTATTGGTTCACTTTTATGCTACTGATGTTTAGGTCTTTGTTTCTGAGCAATTTTATTACTTATTTACCCATCTGATTGGATCCGTTACCATAGAATATGGATATGTTCCCTTTAGCCATTGTGCTTCCATTTCCCTTCAAGCTTCTGTTCACTATCCTTATGCATGTGATTGGTCGGGGATGTGAAGATTGACTTTTGTTTCTATTTCGTCATCATCAACCAAGCATAATTGTTTCTATACCATAGAATTCTTAATTCTTATATAAGCAAGATCTCATAGCGTTCCTAGAAATCTCATGCTAGTCATGATGTTTTGTTGGGTAAGGCATTGGCTACAATGGGTTCCCACGTGGTTGCTCCGATGACAAGCTTCCGTGGTCTAAGGTTAGAAGTTCTCTCTATCTTAAGATAAAAAGAGAATCAGTAAATAAATCTGAGATTTTCTTACTCCGCTGATGTATCAGAAATCCAAGAATGGGGATCCCCTAGAAACAAAGTACCCGTAAGTACTATAATATTATATTAAGTGAATAGATTTTTCTGCCATTATTGTATCATTATCTTCTTCCATTCTTTTTTTCATTTTCATTTTCTTTTTTTCCACAATTTTGCACCATTCAAATATGTTCTTTTCCTAGCGTATGCATCTCCACGGTTAATACCTAAGTTCATTTTGCAGTTATGTATGCCACGCTGAAGTAAATGCTATCCTGAACACAAATCACGCGTCTGCTGCAGGGCAAGTTAGTACCACCCGTGATTCATTTGTCAATTTTGCTCATTTCTTTCTCAATTCAGGTTTACCATTTCTGATATAGTATGTTACATAAATTACATATGCAGAGGCTTTATGTTACAATGTTTCCTTGCAACGAATGCGCAAAGATAATTATTCAGGTAAATTGAAAACTTCTCTATCCCAATCAACAACTCAAGTTATGAACCTACTACAACTACTAGCTAAATATTTGTAGTAGTTCCCATTGAATGCTATATGTTAACTTGGAGGAAAGAAGTGACTTAGGGTGGATCACTTAATATGGAGTCTACAAATTGTATCAGATGCTAGTTTCATTGTTTATGCATAATAAAAGAGAACGCATAGACACTTAAGAATTGGCAAGTTAAAAATTATTACTTAAATATACATCTGCTTATGGTGCATTTTTCCAACCTAGTATCTCAAGTTGTGCTACAATTTTTTTTTTTTTTTTTTTTTTTTTTTTTTTATGAATGTCCATTTCATTAAATAATGGAAATTGATATCTCATATACATCCACATATATTGTAATAAGCTCATAATATTTCGGTGACTTCTTTTTCTCGCAATTGCATACTAACATCTCAAACTTCTACAATTTCCGACTTCCATTGCCCCACTTCTTTGCCGAAATGTCTATTCCTTTACCTTTCAGATTTGCATATATTTCTGTTTTTTCTTGTCTTGGTAATGGATAGTTTTAGATTTCAGTCAGGTGTTTCCGAGGTTATCTACTACGTTGAGAAGAGATTGGATAATCCAGACGCTGCCTATGTTGCTTCACACAAACTTCTATCTATGGCCGGTGTAAAAGTAAGCTAATATAGTTTCTCTGAAAGGCTTTCTGCTATCATCTTGATCTTAAAGATTGTCATCAAGAACTTTCAAAGGAAAGTTTTCTCTATCAGATGCACCCTTCTCTTCCTCAAAGGAGAATCAAAAGAAAAACGAAGAAAAGTTTTAGTATTTTATTTGTCTTGAATCTTTTAGTTTTATGTCATATCATTTGTCAACTTTATGAAACCATTTTGCACCTCTTTCAGAAATATAGCTATGCGTTTTGTATTTGACATCAAACTTTCTTGGTTTTAAGGTAAGGAGACATCAGCCTCAGATGGATGAGATCTTGATCAAGTTCAAGGAGTTTTAGGAGTTCCTAAGATGGCTTCATCGACTCCAGTCTGTTATCCTCCTATTTTATCAATATGGTCACTTGTCATTTGTGGTTAAGCCATTATAGGCATTTGGATCAGAAATCTCTCTCCACCACTCAATTCACTTTCCCTCCCTTGTATCCACCCTAAACGAATAAATAATTCGAAAGGAACTCATAAAAAAAGAATGAAACAGCCTCTACTATTCTATTACTAATGTGTCTGCATGACCTCATTAACAGAAGCAGTTCCCAGAATAGAAATTTGTGTTGTTTGCTTCCCTTGAAAACGAAAACGGATGGCTTGGCTTACATAGATGTTGTGGTGTCGAATTTCAACTATATTGATTATTGAGAGATTGGTGTACTTAATTGATCTCTTATATGGTATGCGCTTGAGGGGGATTATGCAATTTCTGCAAGTTACATGATTTTCAACTGCAATTTTGAAAAGTATTCCTGTTGTATCTTCAGAATGTTTTGAGTGGCTTTTGGCAGTTTGTTAATTGTAATTTGTAGTTACATCAATTCATAACTCATAAGCCGTTGCTGCCGAATGTATAAATTGTGACCCTTCCAGGATGTCTTTGCATCCTTTGTAGATTGGTTTGGTGACATTTAGTCTCAATGTTTTTTGTTTGGGTAATTCTTTAAGATTAAGAGGGTGTTTGGATTAGCTTATTTGAAAGATCTTATAAGCTCTTGCATATTATAAAATATTTTTAGAACTTATATGATGTTAGATCTTATTTTCAAAATAAGGTGTTGAAGTGTTAGGATAAAATAAGATGATAGAAATAATGAAATATTAATAATGGCAGTTTTGAAATTAAAATAATCAAAGTCAAAAGAGTGTTAAAATAAGATGTTAATCTGAAAATAAGTTAGGATGGCCCACATTTTTTAAAAAATAACTTATTATTTTGTAACATCTTATGTTGGGATCTTATAAGATTTTTTGGTAAAAAAAATTACCAAATACTTTTGCCAAAAACTCATATGAGACAGTCTCACGTGTCCAAATCCGTGAGACGGATCTTAAACTGATCCATATTAGTTGACCCATTTAAATTTGGATCTAACTTGCTTTGATTTCTAAATGGGTTGGATCCGTCTCATGTACTTAAATCCGTGAGACATAAGACTTGCTCAATACTTTTAGGGTGCATTTGGATGGAGGATTTGGGATGAGGGATTTGGAATCCTTAGCTAAATCACACTTTTGTTTGGCATTAATGGATTTTAAATCAATCTTTGAGTTTTAGTTCATTTTCAGATGATTGTAAATTCCTCCAAAAACCTAGTCATTTGAAATTCATTTTTTTTCCCTTTATGCTCTGCATATTCACACACACTGCATATATTTACACACACTGCACACATTTACACACATTACACACACTGCACACACTTACACCCATTGCACACAATACACACATTTAAACACACTGCACACACACATTTACACACACTGCATACACTATACACTCACACATACTCTCTCTCTCACATATTCAGACACTGTCCGCAAACACAATTTCATACATAATAAAAGTTATATATTTCATATTTTTATTAGTGTATAAAATTATAATTATTTATAAAATAATAAGATTATATCTTTTATTTTTATTTATTAAATGTCAATTAAAGAAATGAATAGAGCTTTTAACTTTTTTTTATCAAAATTTACGATGGATTTGAAATCCATACACAAATCCACATTACCCAAACAAGATGTAAATATCAAATTCAAGGAGTTTGAAATCCATTCATTTGAAATTCTGCGAACTTACACACCATCTAAATTAGGTAACACTACTATTTATTATACTAAAACAAAGGTCTTTCCCACCACGGCGCAAAATAATTTAGGAATTAGTCTCAGCATGTGGTAAGTACTCTACTTTTGCTTATGCAGCAAATGAATGTCTCCTATTGAACATTCAAAAAATAGTATAATTTGTTGATAGGATTAATGAGATTAATTTAATTCAGTAGGATTGTTGTGCTGTGCATGATATTGTAATGAGTTTATACTTGGATTATATGATTGAGAATTTGATGAATTATATGATATAAAAAATTGTTTGTTTTTTGTTTTTTGTTTCTTTTTTTGGTTGAAGGGTTTGCTTCAAAGATAGTAAATAAAAAATCTGAAGACCTTTTATTAAATAAAGGATAAAATTATGTTTGTCCTCATTCAACCATTTTGTCATTTTACATTCAATTTCAAGGGCAAATATGTAACTTCAGAATTTGATTGGACATATCCATCTGGCTGGATTATACTCCTAATTCCTGATCCATCAAGGATTGTCATTTTGCATAGTACCAACCTTTTTTATGACCCAGCTTCCATTGTATAATATCCAGGGCAGTTGTAAGTCTAAACAAGGTTTTTTTTTTTTTCCGACCTAGAGTATCCTCACACCAGCCGGTGACACAAGCCCAACACTTTTTTTGGATATGAGATATCCGTCCTTCCCATTGATGGTCCTAATCTCTGGGGGAGGTGGGGCAAACACAATCCCAATACTCCGCGTTAGTCAGGTTTCGAACCTGGTATGTTGACGTGCGTTTTGGTCAACAAGCAAAAATATATGGAAATGTAATACATGGAAATGTAAATAAGTTCAAATTCAGGGCTAATTCTGCCTTTTTTATATAAAGACCAAGCTGAAAGCTTCTGGTCGGTATTCTCTTACAGTTGTAATTTTACAAGCGTTTTTCTCTAGTATTTCTCTCTCTTGTCTTCTTCCTCATAAATGAGGCCTATTTATATCCATTTCATTAGTGGGTTTTAAATAATCACTATGACCCTTAATACTAAAATAATTTTAAAGGGACACTTGTCCTTCTCTAAAAAGCACAGCATCTTTGGCCAGTGTTTGCCACTTGTCGACTCATCTGTTTGTTAAGCTGACAAGTGTCAACTTACTCGTGCTAATTATGCACTTAGCCTTCCTTAACTGGATGGTTATCCTCTGAATTTCCCGCAATAAATTTTTCGCCATGGTTGGGCTCGGAGGGAGCCGAGCCCAACTCGCGCCACCTCATCATTGGTGACGTCATCAGGTCGGCTGCTGACATCACCGGCTCGGTCCGCGTTGCCCTGTGGGTCCCACATATATATGTAAGTCCAAGCGGCTACGATAATCTAGAGGGGGGTGAATATATTATCTCCATCTTTTCGATTTTACCCTCTTTTTCGAACCGAAAGCTCAAAGACAATAATAAAGGTGCGGAATGTAAACAACACACGTAGATTTATAGAGGTTCAACCCACCTAAGGCCTAATCCTCTACCACCCCAGTATATCCGGGATGGATTTAAAAAAGAAAAAAAGATTTTATTAATTACCAAAATTAATACAACACCAACTTACAACAACACCTTGAAGAGAGCACCACACTCTTCTTCAACACCACCTTTGAGATTACCACAATCTCTCTTGAAGATTACCACAATCTCCAACGGCACCTTGTGAAGATTACCACAATCTTCAACCTTGAAGAATACCAAATTCTTCAACACCTCAACAAGAAGATTACCACAATCTTCTTACACCTAACACCTAGATCACCCAAGTGTGTTCTTACCACAAGAACACTCACAAGGATATCTTGTGTTGAATGATAACCCAAAAATTCAAGATTACAACTCGATAATGAATTATACAATTGAGTGCAAGTGTAATCAAGAATAGCCTAGACCTCAAGAATGTGAAAGTGAATAGCTAAGCAAATTACAACAAGAAATAAGACAATGTAAGAACAAGTGTATTCTTGAGTGTATCTTGTTGTGTTGTAGTTTTCTGTCTTATTGTGTTGCTTCAATTCTTCCTCTATTATAGAAGATGTCTTATACATGATAGGCTCCTCTTGGGGACATGAATTCTGTAAAAAATACCAAGACAATTGAAGAAAAGAGCTGTTAGAAATCAACCCCTCAAATTAAGGAAAAGTTGTCTGCAAACTCAACGGATAGTTTGCTGTCAAACGAGGGGTTCAACCGGTCGCGCAGAGATAAGTTGAAATTGAAAACTCTGCAATTTTTACACAGGGGGACCGGTCGGAGGGGGGTGCGACCGGTCGCCCTCATGTTGGACCAGTTGGGGTTAGTTAAAACATGAAACAGAGAAGACTGCACCTTGAGGGGGACTTCCCAGGCACCGGTCGCCCTAGGGTCGACCTCCGGGTCGACCGGTCGCCCCCCTCAAGTTTTCCTCCGTCCATTTTTCTGTTCCAAAACTCAACACAGTACGGGTTGCCCTACAGGGCGACCGGTCGAGCCTGAAACATAAGTGTTGTCCAATTTTATATCGAAAATAAACTTCAAGAAATACTCCAAAAAATAGTAAAAACTTTTTAGACTAATCGGGAGTATTAGGACAACATTCAGGGACATTGTTTTGATGTAAAAACACTTGACACAAAATCATATAAAAGCGTTGTCCAATTTTGTCGAAAATAGACTTGAAGAAATACTCCGGAAAATATTTAAAACTATTTTAAATCATTTAGGAGTATTTGGACAACCTTTAAAAACATTGTTTTGGTATAAAAACAAAATCATCAAAATCATAATAAAACCATTTATCAAACAATCTCCCCCTTTTTGATGATTACAAACCAAAATAATTCAACAAGGTCGATTTTGAAAGCAAAACAATTTTGAGAGGCGATATTGAAAATAAAACAAGTTTTCTGGTAAAAACTAAATATCCGTTGAGAGCGACAATATTCCGCGCAATATAAAAACAAGGAAGGGAGTAGAGATATTCAAACACATATAGAAAATGCTCCCCCTATCAACATGCACAACAAGAGTAATAGAAACAATTTGATCAAAAGCTAAAGGCTTAGCTTTTCATATTGAGCTTAAGTATCAATAACTTAAAAGCTCTCCCTGTGAAAGAGACATCATTAGAAACATATATAAGTCCATACTACAACCAATGGACCAAGAATCATACACAACCATAAAACACCAAGTGGACTAAATATGATCCACAACTTATGGCTTTATGAAGCCATAGCTTATAGCTACTTTTCGTTAAGCTTATCTTAGCTTCTTTGAGCTAAAGAGCTCATAACCTGTTTCTCCCCCTTTGGAATCATCAAAAAGAATGTTAGCACGATAAACACATCATATGTTCATATCAAGGTGTGCAACTAAACCGATGTATCAAATGATTTGAACATTGAAGATTATAAACCAAATAGGAGGGAAAAATCGATCATACGACTTGTAGAAGCTTATGAAAACTCATTTGATTTGCAAAACATGATCTCTATAAGTATATGAGACATTTAAAAGCAAGAGAATCATGTAGGTGATGAATTTTTTATTGAAACGTTTTATCGAACACTTGGCGGGCGTCAAAAAATTAAGACGATATATATAGCCCTTGTAAATGTAATCAAGCCAAGTTTTTTCATCAACAAATGCAATTTAGCAAATATCATACATCAACAATCAATAAGCTCATCACAAATATATATGAATTGCATCAAGAAAAATACATATAAGCCACAAACTCAAGGATTCAACCCAATTGAGCTAAAGAAAGTGAAATTCTTACCATTCAATCGGTAAAGATGAGCATCAATGATGATAACCGAGCTAGGTAGTCCCCAAAATATATAATTCATGCATCAAAACTCATTTGAAGTGAATTGTGTGTGAAAATTGCAAAGGGGACGAAAAAGGAACCAAAAAAACAAAAGTTGCTCAGTCTGGAAAACATAACCGTTTTAAGCCAAAATTTCACCAAGGGGCCGGTCAAAAGGTAAGCGACCGATCGATGGCTTGGCGGCCGTCGCCTTGCCTTGCCCCACGATCGGCCAATGGTTCATTTCTATTTTGAAAATCCGAAATTTGATCCAAAAATCTGATTTTTAGCCCCTAAGTTTTAAAACGTGCAAAATGCAAGCGTAGACCTCATTCAATATACATTATATCATAATCAAGCTCGAAATGAGGTAAAATACTCAGCGGTTAATGAAAAAAATTCCGCGAGTTATACTTGAGACGGAATTAAACACATCTCTAGTTTTTGTTAAACACGCAACCCCTTAGAAAAAGATATCAAATCTCAATATGTTTAGTTCGATTATGACGAACCATATTTTGAAATATTATTATCACCGGACTTGTTATCCCGAAAATAAGAATGTTTTAATACTTTGGATACAACAAGTCATAAGAAGAAGTGCCTTTCAAGTATTTGAAAATTTCTTTTAATGGCACTTTTAATGAGATTCGTTGGGATAGTTTTTGAAGTCGAGCATATAGACATAAGGCCTATGGAATGCAGAGTCTATAGGAATAATAAAAGAAAGTGAACATACCTCGAATATGTTTGTTAACTGATATACCTTCCTCAACCTTTGTCAATCTCTACATTGGTAGCCATAGAGGTTGAGATGATTCTTCATTCTTCAATGCCTAATTTCTTCTTTTGTACACTTTGATTGTGGAATATACCCACCTTCTTGGCATTGTTTAACTTGAAGTCCAATGAATAAATTTGAGCTCCTCCATCATGCTCATCTTAGGTTCACCTTGCATTGACTTGGAAAAAATATCTTGCACAAATATTCATTAGTAGCACAAAAAATATTATCAACATAAATTTGCACAAGTAAACAACCTTGCTCTTTTTCAAGAAGTGTAGTATCAACTTTACCTTTTGTAATATTATTTTGCAAAAATAGCTAAGTCTATCAAACCATATACGGGGTACTTGTATCAACCGTACAAGGCCTTTTTATAAAAATCATTTGGTCTAAAAAATTTAAACTTCGATAGACTTCTATTTGAATAAAACCATTTAGAAAATTGGATTTAACATCCATTTGGTAAAGCTTGAAATTTTCTCAAAACAAGAATGGGCAAGTAAAGTGCAAATAACTTCTAAACGTGCTATGAGTGCAAATATTACATCAAAATCATTACCTTCTTGTTGACAATATCATTGAGCTACTAACCTTGTCTTGTTCATCAAACTTGTTGCGAAACATCACAAATTTCTGCAAAATCTTAACAAGATATTTTGCACACGAGCATAGTAATATCGAATAATAGATACACTATTTTAAGCACCACATACTATGCATCATCAAGAGTCTAATAAATCATAAAGTTCAAATAAGCTTAAGAAAGCTATATAAGGTCTCTTTTGAAATTAGACAATAAGAGAGCACATAGTTGAGACCTCATCATATGAACAAGAGGTTTGACATAAGTATCCAAGAATAGTGGCATTTATATGTGCAATAAAATGCATAACTTTGTAGATCAATTGTTTTATCAAAACAAAATATAATCCTTTACAAATCTTGGATAAAACAAGCTATGTCAAATAATGCCTTTTCAAAAATCAAAACACCCTCTTAATGGCACTTGTATAAGCACATAGGCATAGTACAAAAATATATCGAGTCTATAAGATAAATACCAATGATGAGCGTACCTCGATAGTTTATGTCACATTTGACATATTATGACGAAGATAGCCATTTGTGAATATATATGAGTCCTACACAATACTTTAAACAAATTTTGCATAAGATATAATAGCACAAGTGTAGGTCAAGTAATAAGAGATATCACAATAAAAATACTAATGTTATGGAAATCCATAAGAGTTTAAAAACAACATGTAAAGTTGTAGGTCCCAAGGGGTGTAAGTGTAAGGTTTAGAAGGGGGGTTGAATAAACCTTACCAGATTTTCGATTTAGTCCTTTTAAATATACAGAGTTGATACTACACACAATGTCCTTGATGGACAATCAATTTAGTCACTCAAGAGAGTTAATCTCTCAACACTCAACTCGAGTTGATGGAATAACTCACCGTTGGTTCTAAATTAACTCAACTGTGGTTTTGTTTTCATCGGAAGACTTAACACCCTTAAGTTTGATTAAGCAAGAATTTAGTGCTTGGTTTAGTACTTATAAGTTATCAAGTGGATAGCAAATATGTCGTGAAATTAAACAATTAAGATGCGAGAAATTAAAGTCTTTGAAATGTAAACGACACAATGATATTTTTATAGAGGTTCAAGATGGGGTAATTCTTCTACTCCTCTCTTCTCCAACTCCCGGAGGAATCCACTAGGTAATGATCGATATACAAAGTGGTAACAGTCCGGATACAAGTCTTGATCACACATCGACTTGATCCTTTGGGACTCGATCTGAGACGCCTTGATCACTCACCAAGCTTCTCGCGACTCGGCTTCTTCACGGGCGGCGGCAAATGCTACTACTACACTCACTTGCTCAAGCTCTTTGGATTTGATCACGAAGCCCTCCAAAAGCTTAAGACTTGGTTCGACCTTGAACCTTCCTACAATCCTTCGTGGAATGTAGACCCTTGATTTTTCAAGATTTTTTCCTCTTCAACCGATTGAAGTTATCTTTCCTTCACGGTGAGTGTTGGATTGATGTTCTTCGTAGTGTAGGCTTGAGGATTGAGAATGTTTTAGATTAAATAATGGCTTGAACGTTTTTGGTTCAGGTCTATAACTTGTGTCTCTTGTGTCCCTCATTCTCAAACAAACTCCTCAGCCTTTTATAGTGATCTTTCAAAAATTTGCCCGTTGAAGAGATAGGCTTATTTTTGAAAGTCACTTGCGTCGTTGGCTTGTCTTATTGCGAGTCCTTGGAATTGCCATTTCCTCGTATGAATTGTTCTTTCACCTTTTCGAGTTCGACACGGTGTAGTGCTTCCCATTGGTTCATTCCTTTTGCACGCTTCGGGGTGAGCACTTCGAGAAAGGTGGTATGGAGATATTACTTGTTTAAGTAAATCTCTTGATTTACTCAGTGCAACGGATCTTTTACGATTATCTTGACTTGACCGCATTTCCTTGCTTTCCCCAGGTGACTTAGAGTCGACTTCCAATCATGGATGACTCTTACATCACTTCAACTTGAGACTTGGCTTTTCTCGAGTTGACTTGATGATCTCCACTCACCGCATCTCACCGCTTCTTGATAGAGTTCCGTCTACTCTTCTTTGCCATACTCAATGTCTCGCAGGAGTCTTCCTTCTAGTCTTGATTGTCTTCTTACATGTTGGGGCGTAGCTGACTTAACTCAGCTTGGCCAGCTCTATTTATTACAATGCATTTTACAACAAGAATTGGGGTGCCAACTTCCTATTCTAAGTTTTACATGGCATTCATCAAAATCTAAACAATAAATTTCCTAACAATTTCCCCTTTTTGATGATGCCAAAACTTAAACCATTCAAAAATGCAAATAGCAAAGATACATACGAGATAGTGTATTGACATAGAATGTATGCGCAGAATCAATCCTTTTATTGATCATATCATTCTTGTTCTTTTACACAACTGTTTACAAGGTGTATCAGAGCACATATTTGTCTACACAGAAAAATAAAGAATTTATAGCTTTATTACAGAAGACTTACATGTATTTACATAATAAAATACACAAAGGGGTGGACAAAGAACACTTCATCTCCTTCGTGTCTCCTTCTTTCATCTTGTTCAAGATCTTCTTCTCTTCTTCTCTTTTTCTCATCGTCACCGCCTTCTTTTTCTTTTCATATGTCTTCCTGGCGACTTCATCTCTTCTTAATCTTTCCTGTCTTTCCTCCCATAGCTGAGTTTGTCTCTTGTTTTCTTCTTCTAATCTTTTTGCATACTCAGCGTTACTTTTAGCCACTTGCAAATTTGCTACTTGGTCAAGACCAGCCCATGAGATCCCTCCTTTATTTCTTGGATCTACGTATTCAATGTTTTTGGGCGAGAGGCCTAGGTCCAAGCTTCTTCCTCCACCACCGCTTCTTCCTCTACCTGCTACTGGCGTGTCTTTATCTTGACGGGTCTTTTCTTTCCAATTTGAGTGACCAGCGGAGTGACCAGCAGAGTGATCGCTGTAGTCTCTGCTGCTGTCGCCTTCTTCACATAACGTGAGACCCTTTTCCCAAAGACAAGTCCCAAGCTTGAGCCATAGACATATTTGCAAAGTATCCTTCGATTCGAGCGTTTTGAATTCATCAACGATCGTGGCTCTGTCCCGACATCCGAGATGGCATAAGTGTCTCTGTCTACTAGAATGCCTCCATGTTCTTTCAAGATGTTCATAACTCGGGCATCCATTCTTCCTTCCACTTCCTTCATCCCCTGCTTCAATTGTTTTTCTCTTTTCACCATAGATATAGCAGTGTTGGAGTGGCGAGTCACGGAGTTTGTCAGCGATAATGTCACCGTGACAGACCTTGTTGGGGGTTTTGTGCAATCATCAAGGTCACATCCGCCGATCCTTCCCCTCAACAAGCTTTCCTTTCTTTTGTTTCAACACTTCCTCACCGACTTTCCCTTCGCAGCCGCTTCCTCCTTCGCGCTTTAGGTATTCCTCTTCCCCTTTTTGGCATCATCAAAGGAGAGAGGAACGCCTGAAACAGACTTGCAAGTAGGAAGTCTAGCCTTGATGGTTGAGTTCTGTCTTGAGTCTCGCTGCAGAGTATGCGGACGAAATCGGATCGAGTAGCATTGGACTCTGCTGAAATCGGCTTCATCTCGGCCATGAGAAGGCTGAATTTTGTATTCATGGTCTCTTCCAAACGCTGTAGATCACTCTTGTTTTGCTCACGCAGCAGCTTAATCTCGGCAATGTGAGCTTCATGCATGTGCTCAATATGTTCTCTCGGCTTCGTTTTTGCATCGATTTTCGGCTCTCCATACCAAAGCAGCTTGTTGAACAATGTCCTCAAGTATCTAACTTGTTCCACACGCATTGTTTCTTCTTTGTTGCCACCATTCCCGATCCCGATCAAGATGCCTCTTAAATCAAGTGAGATTAGCATCTCTTTGTCCAGTCCGCATGTCCATAGAGGCCTCGATGCCTCTCCATCCGTTCAATCTCGTGAATAATGCCTTGAACACTTCGTGGACTTCAATTCTTCCGTTGCGGTGATGGCCATGCGGCGTCAAAATCATAATCACCGAAACAATGGTGCCTCGATGGAAAAACGGGAGCTGGTGCGTGATAGCGTGCGCGTTCGTTCTCGACTCTTCATGGAGGTCGGGTACCTCCAGGGAAAAAGGAAAAGATTCTATAAAGGATTCATCATCGCCAACCGGGATTTGTTCGATGATGAGCGGTGCGCGTGAAGTTCTTTTTGGAATCGACCTGCTGCGCTTGAGGAGCTGCGCGCATGGACTCGTTCACCGAGTTTTGTTGTGAAGTGGACCTAGCTTGCCGAGCCTCATTGTCTCAACAACCTTCGTTGGTCTCAAATTTGATTTCTCCAATTGAGTAGACGGTCCTCGGCCTTATCGAAGCGTCATCCATTGATGGCTCTCATCATCAAAATTAAAGGTTTGACGAGTAGTCTTGGGATCGACTTGCTCGTGCTTGGAACATCCGCACCGAAGTCTTTTGGATCCATCACGGGGATGACTCAACTTCTTCTTCGCCTTCTAATCCCGGAAGGTTACATCGGGATTATCCTGGGAATCATGAAGTGCGCTTATCTCCTTCTCGGATGGGTCGATGATAGCGGGAGGGATGTTCTCTACTTGACTTCTTTACCCTGAAGTCTCAACCTCCCGTGGGCCTTCATTACCTCCGGCTCTCTCAAGCGAGGCCTTGGTCCTCCTTTCGACAGTGTCACACTTTGTCTTAGGGTCTTCTGCGGTGGCATCCATTGGAGTCTCAACCCCATGTATTGCACTTTCATCGCCTGCAGTGTTAACTCCTGTGGCTGTTCCTTCTTGTGTCTCGACCGCATCGGCGCGTCATTAGCCTTCGAGCGGTTGGCACCTCGAGACAGGCAGTCTCAATCGCCTCGAGCTTCGTTGATGGCAACTTGTCTTTGTTCTTCTTGTGTTTGTATTTTCTCTCCTTCGCCTCCTTGATTTGTTGTGGAGTCATCTGCAAAGATCCTCCGACCTTGCTGCAGGTGGAGGAGTTTCCCCCTCACCGGTGCGCACCAAATGAGTGACTTGGAATAGGGTCACTCATCTCCAAGCTCCCTTGCTTTTCGATTGAATGTTCGACCATTGGGGCGGTGGTAAAACACCTTCAATAGGGGTTGGCTCGATTGGGGTCCCCATTATCCCGCATCGCCACATCCCTTATTGCCTTCTTCCGAGTGTCTTTGGGAAGTGGTGGCAACAACAACGGGCGATTTGTTTGAACCACTCCCATTGGATCAATTTCACCGTGTGTTCGAGGACTCTCCTGGTCCCTCCCTCAATCTTTGCTCGTGAAGGATTCGATTCGTGCAATGCTTGCTGCATTTGCAACTCTTCGTGGCAACAACATTCTCCGGATCCTCATCACATCGGAGAAAGACATCAAGGAGAGGATGTGTGTTTTGTGGTGCCGGAGATAGGGCGGATGCTGGCCTTCTCACGTGCCTCGCCTTCCTCTTTCTTGCCTTTCTTTCTCCTTGTCCTTGAAGATCTGCGCAGATGTCTCGTGCGATTGTCTTCATCCATCTTTGGGCCGAGCACGATGAGTTAGTCCAAGGAAGTTTAACGGAGTTCCTCTTCTTCTTCTTCTATAAACTCGGTCGTTGGAACTGTTCCTTGATTTACTCAACTTCCATTTCCTCCACTCACGCAGATGATTTTGGATGTCCGGGTAAGGTGGAGATAGGATCATTACATCACCGTCGGCTCTCTATTAGCTTCTTCTTGTGTTTCAAATTTGTGTGGACTACAAATTTGTGTCTTGAGTTGCCTCTGCGATCGCCTTCAAGACTGGGCTGTTTCATCAATTACATCCGAGACTCTACTTCTCCAGCCAGATCTCGTGTCTGCTCTGGTGAGTGGTGACTCGGCCCGGTTTCTCAAGCTCGGAGTGCTTGATGATTCTTCTTCGTCTCCTAGTTTGTACGGAGGGATTTACGTTCGAGAGACGGTGTCCTCTCGAGTCTTGGGCCTCGGGGGCCGGTCTTTGGTGTTTTCTTCTTCCGAGAAGGCGGCCGTCTAGGCTTATCGCTCTCCTCCTTTTGACGATCGGAGAAGGTATTTGAGAGTCCTTCTCGGCCATTTGAGAGACACTTCGACTCTTCGCCGGGGAGACACGGTGCGAGGGGACTCTGCTGCAGGGGAGAGCGATTTTGACTTTCTTTCTTTGCGGGGCAAAGATCTTCTTAGCCGCAGGGGCAACTTTCTTCTTGGGTGGAGAGAAACAATCGTATCTTCGAGGTCACCGATTCCCCTCACTCGTGTCGCTCTCTTTGGCGTAGGCTCTCTTCTCAGGCGCCCGAGAGAGGTTTGCTCAACATCCTCTTGTTAACATGGAATGCCTTCCCATGTCTAAGAGGGACTCCTTTCACCTCCATCACCCGCCAATCACTAGGCCATATCCTGGGATCCTCCAAATGTGCCATCTTCCTTGAAGGATTTGTTCCCACGTTCGCGCGGAGTCCGCTGTGAGACAAACCCGGCCCAGTTTATTTTCTTTTTCTGCGATGATTGCGGCCATTACAATCAGCTTTGCCTTTGTGATTTGGTCAAAGTCGCCAAAATTTGATGTCAATACATTTGGCAACTATGTCCAACAAACTTGTGATAATCCTCCTTCAACATCTCTTGTTTGCTTTGTGTACACTATTTTATCAAGATAGTCGGCTTGGCTATTTCTTTCCAAGCATCGGCCAAGTTTACATCAGCCGTTAATGTAATGTCCCGAGACTCCTTGATTGGTAGTGAGCAATGTTCACCAAATCCTTGGCGAGAGATAGTCGATTGCTTTCCGTGAACAGATGACTTTATTCCTTCATCGTGAATCTCAAAGGCATTCACGTAGAAGAATCGCGACCTCCTCCACATAGGTCATCGGATATTCTAACGCCGAAACGGTTTCAGCCGGGCGTTTCCAATTTTTCAGCGATTTTCTTCACTAGGGTGTCGTCGGACCCTGTTTCACCATTAAAATCGAAATCCACAAAGAGACCCGGTGTGGATTTGCTTTCCTAACTTGGTAAAATCATAGGTTGGTGCCATTTTTCAGATTTTATCAAAGAAAAACTTGGAGATTGATTTGGAGATAGATAGGGCTTGAGAGAATTTTTGCCTTTGCTTTTGAGAGAAAGAAATGAACAGTTTTGGTAGTGTGAGAGAGAAAGCGGACGAAAATGGTTTAAGTATGGTTTATGAAAGGACGTGCGGGTGGTTTTGAAATGTGATCGAAATCAACGGCTTAGATTTTGCACGCCTATTTAGCATTTAATGTCTCGTATTTAATGCGGCAACATTTATATCCAATCATAAGCTTGGTGTGCGGCTTTATGTCCGTACACATCATCATTATCTTTGACGTATTCCTTAAAACATTCCCGCTTAGTCAAAACGATCGTTTTTGTCATTTTGCTCATAAGTGACTCGGCTTATCCTTTAGCCGATTTAACTCTTCTTCTCACAGCTTCTCTTAGTGACTCAAATATCACCGACTGAGTCGGTTTTCCAATACAATCAATCTGGTGATTCTTGGTGATTTGTGTGTTCACTCTTTTTCACTTTTTGTGTTCCATTTCTTTTCTTTGAGTCTTCTCAAAGTTAACTCAACTCAATTAACCCCAACTCATGCTTGAGTTCTTCAAATCTTGACTCACATAATGGTTTTGTGAAGATGTCACTAGTTGTTTATCGGTTGAGATATATTCCAGGATGATGTCCTTCTTTTCAACATGATCTCTTATGAAGTGATATCGACATCAATATGCTTTGTTCTTGAGTGCAACACAGATTTTGAGTGATTGGAATTGCACTTGTGTTATCACACATGATTGGAATTTCTTTTTCCTCAACTTCATAGTCTCTCACTTTGTCTCATCCATAGGACTTGGGCACAACAAATTGCCGCATAACTATGTATTCTCGCCACCAGAGGTGGCTATTGAGTTTTGCTTCTTGCTAAACCAGGAAATCACTGTTTCCTAGCATTTGACATGTGCCTCAAGTGCTCTTCTGTCCACTCTGCATCCAAAGATAGTCGAATCAATAGCCAATTAGCTTGAATCCACCTTCCTTTGGATACCATAGGCCTACTTCTTGGCTTCCTTTCAAGTATCTCAATATTCTCTTAGTTTCTGCTTTGTCATATGGCTCTCTTTTGGAGCAGATTGAAATCTTACACATACACCTACAAAGAAAGGTGATGTCCGGCCCGCTTCTTTGTGAGATAGAGCAATGATCCAATAAGAGCTCAGATCTTGTTTGATCTACAGCTTGCCATCTCGCATCCATGTCCATTTTGGTGATGTATTCATTGGTATTTTTACGAAGACTTCTCCTCCATACCAAACTTCTTCATTAAATCTCTGGTGTATTTTGTTTGACTTATGAAGGTTCCATCCTTCACTGTTTCACTTGGAGTCCAAGGAAGAATGTCGCTCTCCCATCATGCTCATTTCAAATTTACTTTGCATGAGGTTTGAAAACTTTTCACACACTCTTTGTTTGTGGATCCAAAAATGATGTCATCCACATATATTTGAACAAGCAAGATACTCTTTTGTCTTGAATTTCTGAAAAGTGTTCTATCTACTTTTCCTTTTGTGAATCCATTTTTGGTTAGGAATTGTGACAAAGTATCATACCATGCTCTGGGTGCCTGTTTCAATCCATATAGAGCTTTCTTGAGTTTGTATACCTTATCTCCAAGAGTCTTCTCGCTCAAATCCTGGAGGTTGTTCAACATACACTTCTTCTTCCAATAAACCATTTAGGAATGCACTTTTTACATCCATCGATATACAATGAAATCCTTGTGAGTCGCATAGGCAAGAAACATCCTTATAGCTTCCAATCTTGCTACGGGGAAAATGTTTCATCAAAATCTATCCCTTCTTCTTGGCAATATCCTTTGGCTACTAATCTTGCTTTGTTTCTTACCCACGTAACCTTCCTCGTTCATCTTATTTCGAACACCCATTTGGTGCCAATAACATTTTGATGTATGGGTCTCTGCACTAATTCCCATACTTTATTTCTTTCAAACTCGATTCACTCTTCTTGCATAGCTTGAATCGAATGTGTGTCGTCCAATGCTTGTGACACATCTTTGGGCTCTATTTGCGAGATGAAGCATGTGAACATAGCTTCTTGTTGAGTTCGGATCTTGTTTTGACACCTTCTCTCATATCTCCAATGACAAGTTAAGTGGATGGTCTCTCGGCCATCTTACATCGGTTGGAGTAAGTTAGTGGATTCGATCATCTTGCAAAATTGTGTTCTTTGTGTTCACTCTCTCGTAATCACTTAGCCGCAAATTTTCCAAATTTGTTTTTGAGATTCACTATCTCATCTTCTTCTCGAATTGATAATTCCGTTCGGCTTGACATAGGGATTCTTCTCGTATGGTTGGATGATTCAACTTATTAGCCGACTCTTTAATGTCTTCTCCATTTACATTTGGCTCATCGAATACCAAATGAATGGATTCTTCCGCAACCATAGTCCTTTTGTTGAGTACTCTGTAGGCTTTGCTTTCAACCGAGTATCCTAAGAAGATACCTTCATCGCCTTTAGCATCAAAAGCCTTTAGATTGTCTTTGCCATTGTTGTGGATGAAGCATTTACATCCAAATATTCTGAAATATGCAACATTTGGTTTTCTTCCACCAAATCTCATAGGGAGTCTTTGTCACCGTCTTTTATCATACATCTGTTTTGAGTGTAGCAAGTCGTGTTGATTGCTTCACCAAAATCTTTTTGGTAACCCCGCTTCACTAACATGGTCTTTCTTTGCTTCTTTGAGAGTTCTTTCCTTCTTTCTCGCAACTCCATTCTCACGTGGGAGTTCTTGCTTTGATAGTTCATGACCATACCATTCTCATGACCAATACCATTCTCAATACAATACGAGTTATTATTCCATTGACAAACTCGGTTCCTCTGATCTTATTTTGATAATGGTTTGACTCTTCTCGTTTTGAATCCTCTTCATCACCGTGGTAGTTTTTGTAGAGTTTCTTTCTTCTTACACATGAATATTGTCCATGTATATCTTGAGTAGTCATCTACTACCACCAAGGTGTATTTCTTTCCACTTATGTTGGCTGGTTCCACTGGGCCAAATAGATCCATATGAAGCAGATGCAATATTCTTGTTGAAGATGGGCATGTCTTTTCTTTGAATGATGACTTGATTTGTTTTCCCTTCTGACATGCGTCACATATACTCTCCTTTTTGTATACTGAGTCTGGAAGTCCCTCCACAAGATTACTTCTTGCAAGCTTGTTAATCGTTTTGAAATTTAGGTGACTCAGCTTTTTGTGCCACAGCCAACTTGATTCAGTTTGTGCTCTTTGCTAGTAGACAGGTGCTGGGTGTTGCAGTTGACCAATCTACTACATACATGTTCTTTTGTCTGCATCCTTGCAACACAACTTCATTTGATTCAGTATCCTTGATTTGGCATACACCCATGTTAAATCCAACATTATAGCCCTTGTCACAGAGTTGATCGATGCTCGATAAGTTGAAGTTGAGTCTTCAACATATGCAACATCTGTGATTTCTAATCCATTCCTCTTGATGGATCCAATGCCTCTTATTTCACCAGGAGCTTCATTTCCTCCAAATATGACTTTTGCTCCTTTAACTTCCTTGAATTTTGACAGATTTTTCTTATTTCTGTCATATGTCCGGAATGTGACCACTATCCATGTACCAGGTTCCTTGGCACTCACTGCCTTGAACCTGCAATCAAGGAAATTAAGTTTTAGGTACCCATACTTGTCTGGGTCCCGAGGGGTTAGAATTGTAAGATGATCCAACCAACCTATAGCTAAATGATTTGACTCTAAGGGGTTGCCATCTATCGATGCCATAATCATAATTAATCCTGGAAAATTGCTTGGGATTCTAGGTTCATACAACTGTCTCTTTTGTCTGTATGCCGCATATGTGTTTTAGCAATTGCCTTCCTTGGGTAATTGTGGTGTCTTTGAGTGCAAAGGCCTAGGTGCATATGTGTCTTTGATGAAAGCTCTTATACTTTTGGAATGGCCTTCTTTGAGTTTTAGGCCTTTGCCATTTGGGCTTATATTCCATAAGTCTATGCTGATAGTTCACATTATTCCAATCAGCTTGGCTTGGATATTTTCTACCATTCCCATCATATGTATTTCTTTTATGGATTTTCTGGGGTTTTTGGTAGCTCTGCTTCCCTTTTACAGAGTATTTTCTGTTTGGAGTTTGCTGAGGAACTCGGCTGAATCTCTTCTCACCGTATCCTTTCAGTGCACTCAACTCGGCTTGTTTTCCTTTTCCTTTATAACCAAGGCCGCTTTGCTTGTTCTTTGTGTTTTGGAGTGAATGTGTGTGCAACATTTAGAGTTTTGGATTTTTCAGACTCTTCATGGCTTGAAGATCCTTTTTCCAAAATTACTTTTGAGGTTTGACATAGCACAGAGGAATTAAATCCTAAGCCTGTCTTGTCTCCACATTCTCTTTGACTCAAAATAAGATCATCCAATGATTTAGATGCCTTAGTGAATGAGGCAATAACATTTTTGAGGTCATTCTCCCTCTTCTCTATAGCAGCAATTTCAAATTATTAATTTAGCATTTTCAAATTTTAAACTTTCATTCTCATTAGCTATTTGACTTAGAGTACTCGGCTCCTTAGTCAGCTTTGAGTTTTGACTCTTGAGTAGGCTATTTTCCTCATTTAATAGTGTGTGTGAGGATTTAATGTGTTCAAAATCTTTCATCATTTTTCCTAATGAATCATAAAGATCGATGGGTGATGAGGTGTGTGTGTCACGATCACTATCACTAGAGTCCGAGTTTGATGAGTTAGAGTGTACCTCATCTTCTTGGTCGGGTTGATCTTGTTCCTTGGCCATCAAGCGGATCGTGGGCTTCTTCTTCGAGTCACTTGAGTAGTCACTTCACCGCTCTCTAAATCACTTTCTCTTTTGACTTGGCTTTGTTTCAAAGATCTCTGCAGCCATCATTGCCTTTTTCTTTTCTTGTCTTCTTTCTCTCAAGACCTTCCTTTCTTCTTCATCCCCGTATTTGTTGACTACAGGATATGGACAATCAATGGCATAGTGACCTGGTTGTCTACTGATTCCAAAGATAGATATTTAACCTTTTGATCACTCTTTCCATTCTTGGATTGTCACTTTGATATTCAGACTTTTTGATGATATGTTCTCTTGGTTGGCCTATCTTCCCTTGATTTGGAGGGAGTTGAGTGTCTTCCGGAAGATTCACTCTTTCCTCTCTTGTAGTTCTTATTGAAGAACTTGTTGAACCTCTTAACCATCGGGCTATTTCTTCCGGATCAATGACTTCTTTGACCTCGGCTCTCTTCCCATCTTTAACAATTAGAGCAGCACTGTTTTGGGTACATCTGTCTCTTCCTGGTCTTTTCTTCTCACCAAAACTCGTAGGCTTTGAGGTCCGAGAATAATTCATGGTTGGATGTCTTTGATAGGTCCATGGAATGTCTCGATGCCATGAACTTCATTTCCCATTCATTCACCGAAGACTTTTTAGGATCTTCATACACATTTCCTTCTCGTGTATATTCCTTTCCAAGTGCATAAACTCATTTGTGATTTCGTGAACCGAGCATCCAGTTGATCCAGGTTTTCTCCGAGATCATTTTGAAGTTCTCAAATTTCTCGTACAACCACCGATAATTTGTTTTCTTTGATTTGCTTTCCGAGCCTTCACAAATCAATGTCGCCTTGTCCCATTTCTTTAGCCGTTTTGCATGATTTGACTTTATTGAACATGGCTTTGTCCAAGGTTTTGTAAAGGATGTCCTTGGCTACATTGTCCAGGTTGTATCTTTTTATGTCGTCATTTGTCCACTCGCTTCTTGGTTTTTCAACCATGACAGTCCGGGGAGCAACATCCTCTTCTCCTTCACCGCAGCTCTTCGTGCATGCGGTGTTCACCTTTAAGATTTGCGGAGGCCCATCTTCTATCACTATCCACATCTCATCATGTAATCTTTGATAGATGAGCCTCGCATACGAATTTTCCAATCATCAAATTCTTCAATAGTGAACATAGGGATGCGTGTCAAATTTGCTTCCATGATAATAACTTTTAATGATAGAAAGAGTTTAAGTACTAAAGCGGACTTTGAAAAGTTTGGAGATCTAGTTCAAGAACTAACCGGTGCGGAGGGTTCAATGAACAAACCGCTCCGATACCACTTGTAGGTCCCAAGGGGTGTAAGTGTAAGGTTTAGAAGGGGGGGTTGAATAAACCTAACCAGATTTTTGATTTAGTCTTTTTAAATATACGAGTTGATACTACACACTGTGTCCTTGATGGACAATCAATTTAGTCACTCAAGAGAGTTAATCATCAACGCACTCAACGAGTCGTTGATGGAATAACTCACCGTTGGTTCTAAATTAACTCAACTGTGGTTTTGTTTTTTGGAAGACTTAACACCCTTAAGTTTGATTAAGCAAGAATTTAGTGCTTGGTTTAGTACTTATAAGTTATCAAGTGGATAGCAAATATGTCGTGAGAATTAAACAATTAAGATGCAAAAATTAAAGTCTTTGAAATGTAAACGACACAATGATATTTTTATAGAGGTTCAAGATGGGGTAATTCTTCTACTCCTCTCTTCTCCAACTCCTGGAGGAATCCACTAGGTAATGATCGTTTACAAAGTGGTAATCCCGGATACAAGTCTTGATCACACATCCGACTTGATCATTTGGGACTCGATCGAGACGCCTTGATCACTCACCGGCTTCTCGTGCGACTCGGCTTCTTCACAGGGCAATGCCTTGCTTTGCTACTGACTCACTTGCTCAAGCTCTTTGGATTTGATCACGAAGCCCTCCAAAAGCTTAAGACTTGGTTCGACCTTGAACCTTCCTACAATCCTTCGTGGAATGTAGACCCCTTGATTTTTCAGTATTTTCCTCTTCAACTGATTGAAGTTATCTTTCCTTCACAGGTGAGTGTTGGATTGATGTTCTTCGTAGTGTAGGCTTGAGGATTGAGAATGTTTTAGATTAAATAATGGCTTGAACGTTTTTGGTTCAGGTCTGTAACTTATGTCTCTTGTGTCCCTCATTCTCAAACAAACTCCTCAGCCTTTTATAGTGATCTTTCAAAAATTTGCCCGTTGAAGAGATAAGCTTATTTTTGAAAGTCACTTGCAGTCGTTGGCTTGTCTTGTTGCAGTCCTTGGAATTGCCATTTCCTCGTATGAATTGTTCTTTCACCTTTTCAGAGTTATGACACGGTGTAGTGCTTCCCATTGGTTCATTCCTTTTGCACGCTTCTGGGACTGAGCACTTCGAGAAAGGTGGTATGGAGATATTACTTGTTTAAGTAAATCTCTTGATTTCTGTGCAACGGATCTTTTACGATTATCTCAACTTGACATTTCCTTGCTTTCCCCCAGGTGACTTAGAGTCGCTTCCAATCATTGGATGACTCTTCTCGTCACTTCAACTTGAGACTTGGCTTTTCTCGAGTTGACTTGACGATACTCCACTCACCGCATCTCACCGCTTCTTCATAGAGAGTTCCCGTCTACCCTTCTTTGCCATACTCAAATTTGTCTCACAACGGAGTCTTCCTTCTAGTCTTGATTGTCTTCTTGCATGTTTGGGCGTAGCTGACTTAACTCAGCTTGGCCAGCTCTATTTATTACAATGCATTTTACAACAAGAATTGGGGTGTATGGCCGTACACATTCCCAGTCTCCTATACGGGCTGCGATTCCCACTGCCGCTGGTGCTTACGCGGTGGTTCCGCAAATGGGGCCTTCCCCTGTCCTAGGTGCACCCTCTAACCTGGGGCCGAATTATTGGACTGTTGGTGTTGTTCCATCTGGAAGGGTACCCCAATCCTCGATTTACTAAGATGAACGAGTTGTTCATCTGGAAGGCGACCCCGTCGACTCCGGGCTGGGGGCAGCCATCTGGGTGGTACTATGCGCACACCAGGCTGGGGTACCCGGATGGGTTGGTTGAAGGCCTTTCACAGTCCTTAAAGGAGTGGAAGGACAAGTGGTTTTGGGTGAGCGGAGAATGGTAGAACCGCGTCGGGGTGGAGGAATCAGTCCTCCATCCCCATTCAGATTTCACATATAGCTTCAGTAAGTGTACTCTTTTCTCCTCTTTCTTTCTTTTCTTCTTCTTCTTTTTTCTTTTAGTGGGTCCATTTGACCTTACTTTTTGCTTTGTTCAGAGAACCGACCCTCTACCGATCCGCTTTCGGCCGCTTTTGTCCGTCGACTGGTCAACATCCAGGCCATGGGCCCGAGGGACAAATAGATTGAAATCTTGGCTATCGAGGCCCGTCTAGCCGTGACCGGTCTGCGGTCCACCTTACCCGCGGATCCCGAGGCCGGAGAGGTGGCCGAGGGAGAGGCGTTGGTGGTGGAAGAAAAGGCCGAGGAGGAGCCTGAGAGGAGTCCAACACGGGCTGAGAGGGGACAAACTCCTGAGCAAGGGCGTGCCTTGTGCAAACGAAGCAGGTGAGGCCATCCCCGACGACGGCTAGTCCTCCAAGGCGAACACCCATGCCAACTGAGCAAGTGCGGACTCCTGAGCGGCCGAGAGCAACTGGGGCCCAAGGTGCATACTTTGTAACTCTTGAGTTTTTCCTTTGACTTTTTTATGTTTTCTGTTTCTTACTCAACCAATTTTCTTGCAGGGCGTGGGATGGACGTCTTCGCCCGCCTTCAGCGTGTGAGGACTACGGCCACCCACCGAGCCAGAACAGCTGTGGGCCAGCCTGCTGATGCTGAGGTGGCCTGGAGAGAAGAGATCCGGGCCGGTAAATGTGTGGCCGAGGACACCCCTGAGGAGGAGGGGCCCCCACTCCAGAGGAGAAGAAGGGGTATTGTGATTGAAGATCCCGAGCAGACAGAAAGGGCCGGGCCAACCCCGCTGGTGCCTCCCGTACAAATTCCAATAGGCGGGGCCCCAAGGACTTTTTCTGACGACCTTGGTCGGAAGGGATCAGGTGAGGAGGAGGCCTGCGATAGGATGGCTGGGTCGTGGCCCCAGTGGTTCGTGGAGTTCGTTAGGTGCTCCACGCCAACTGAGGAGCAATCAAGGGCTCTGCCTGAGGTGGGTCGGGCCGCAAGGGATGTTCCAGCTCGTGCTTGGACCACAGGCATCGAGCAATTTTGCTCAGAAACTAGCTGGGAGGAGCAGACTTAGTATGCCATGGGGCTGTCCGGTAGGATCATCGGACTCCTATGGCACGCGATACGGGGGGATCGTGACCTGGAGAAGAAGCACGCCGACTTGGAAAAGCGGCACATTGACCTGCAAGATGCTTACGCCACTCTCCAAGGGGTGGAGGAGTCCCTGAAGACCCAGGCAGAGGAGGCCGCGGCCAGGGCCAACACTGAGAGAGAAGCTGCCGTAAAAGCTTAGGCCAAGTGGGATCAGGTCCGTAAGGCCGAAGAAGAGCTCCGGGCCAAGGTTGTAGAGTTGGAAAAGTCAGCTGCTGCTCATACCGAGGAATTGGAGAGGCGCACAAGTGAAGTCCATAGAGAGGCAGAGGAAACCTCCCGGAAACAGGTTGAAAAGGCCCATACGGAGGCCGTCTGAGCTTATAAAGACTCGGAGGAATATGCCTTCATGTTGACCTGCGGACATGCAACCAGCATAGGGGAGATCCTCTAGGACCTCAGGGCTGGCAAGACCGTAGCTGAGCTCGAGGCGGAACTTGCCCAGTTGGACGCTGACCTTGACACCCTTCATCCCTGCTTTGCCGAGACCGCCGATGGCCAAGACGCACCTCCTCCAGAGGAAGAAGTGGCTTCTAGTGAGCCCGTTGAAATCCTTCCTCCCGCCGGGGCTTGATACTCTTACCTTTTGAAGTTTTGTTTTTGCTTTTTGCATTTTCCTTTTGCGTAGACTAGACGGCCTTGGGCCTCTTGATGTAACGGGCTCCGGCCCCCCAATGTAAATATGTTGCTTAGTAAATGGAATTCCCTTTGGTCACTCGTGCGTACTTTTGTATTTTCAAATTTTGCTAAGTATTGTGCTCGTCTTTCTTTTTTGTTGTATGGCTTCTGCTCTGCCTGCCTTCTTTTATTTTTCTAAGTATGGGGCTCGGTTTTCAGTGCTTCTCAAATGGTATGAGTAATGGGCTTTGATTGCCTGGACTCGTTCTATCAAGTCTTGTGCTCGGAACTTAAACCAAGTCTTTGTTTTGGGTAGGCTCGCCTTTTGGGCGAGCTTTCCTTTATTTAAACGTGCAAGGGACGTACCCGAGATGAGCAGTCGGCGCTCGGCACTTGGTCGAGGCGATTGAAACGGCGCTCGGATCTTGGCCGAGGCGGATAAAAATTGCCCCCTTTTAGAGAGCTCATAGAATATTAGATGAAAGGATAAGCCCTTTAAAATTGTATTTGAATCGCAAACTATATGCTTTATTGATAGTACCTCTTAAGGTATGATACATTCCATGGATGTGCAAACTTTTCCCCACTCAAGTACTCAAGCTCGTATGCTCCATTTGACATGACTCTGCTGACTCGGAATGGTCCTTCCCAGGTCGGTTTTAACAGGCTAGGTTCAATCCCAGTTACTCTTTTTAGAACGAGGTCGCCGACCCGGAACCTTCTTTCCTTTACTTTTGAATTGTAGTACCTTTCACTCATTTGTTTGTATACGGTGTTTCTCACCTCGGCACTGCATCTTTTCTCCTCCAGTAGGTCCAGCTCGGTTCAGAGCGCGGCCTCATTGTTTTCCTAAGAAAAATTTGCAACTCTAAAGGTAGGGGCTCCGATTTCAACGGGGATGACAGCCTCGGTTCCGTAGGCCAAAGAGAAAGGCGTCTCCCCCGTGTCCGCTCGGTGCGTTGTTCTATACGACCACAATACGCCGGGAAGCTCCTCGGGCCAATTACCTTTAGATTCCTCCAGCTTCACCTTCAAAGTATATTTAAGTATCTTGTTCACCGCTTCGACCTGCCCGTTGGACTGCGGGTGATACGGGGTCGAGAAATGATTTTTAATGTGAAATCCTTCACAAAAATTTTGAAACCTCCTGTTATCAAATTGTTTCCCATTATCTATGACGATCGAGTATGGTATTCCAAACCTACAGATAATGGATTTCCATATGAAGTTAACAATCTTTTCTTCATCTATCTTCGCCAGGGGTTCTGCTTCGGCCCATTTTGTAAAATAATCCACCGCCACAATGGCATATCTCCCGCCCCCTTTGCCAGTGGGGAGTGGTCCAATGAGGTCCATTACCCATTTGGCAAACGGCCATGGACTGAATATGGAAGTAAGTTTTTCAGGGTGGTACCTAACTTGTGGCGCAAATCTTTGACACCTTTCGCATTTTTTGACAAGGTCGGTCGCGTCCTTTTTCAGGGACGGCCAGTAGTACCCTTGCCGTATCAACTTGTAAGCCAATGTTTGGCCCCCAGCGTGATTTTCGCGTATACCCTCGTGTACCTCCCGAGTGCGTAGTCTGCGTCTGTTTCTGATAGGCACCGAAGGAGCGGGTCGGAGTACCCACGTTTGTACAAGACACTATCTACCAGTGTGAACCGAGCCGCCTGAGTCCGCAGTGTTCTAGCCTTGGTCTTGTCTTCTGGCTGAATTCCTTTCTCTAAATACTAGATGATTAGAGTCATCCAGGTCAGCTCGGTCGCTTCATTAGCATGTATCTGCTGTGCATTAAGTGACGAGGCGGATAACTGAGTGATGGTGACATCCGCAATCGCGTCGGTCCCCGGGCTGGAGGCCAACCGAGCTAAAGCATCTGCTTGCATGTTTTCAGTTCGGGGAACATGCAAGACTTTTGCTTTGAAATGCGAGAGTTTTTTCTTGACCAAGTCCAGATGTCGGGCAATTTTCTGTTTTTTTGCCTCGTGTTCGCCATTGACCTGATGGACCACCAACTGTGAATCACTGTGTACTAATAGTCGTTTTAGGCCCATTGACGCTGCCATTTCCAGTCCTGCTAGGAGTGCTTCGTACTCGGCTTCGTTGTTAGTCGCTGGGGATTGGAACCGCACGACCGAAGCGTGCATGACTTGAGTTTTGGATCGATTATCACGATCCCGCCCCCTGCTCGGCCTGCGGTGGAAGAGCCATCGACGAACAACTTCCACTCTTGATCTTCAACCACCTCTAGCTGGATGGAAGGTGTGAATTCGGCTACGAAGTCAGCCAATGGTTGTCCTTTAATTGCCGTGCGTGGCTCGTATAATATGTCAAACTAGCTGAGCTCGACAACCCACTTGATCATCCGACCTGAAGTGTCGGGTCGGTGCAGAACTTGTTTGAGTGGGTAGTTGGTCAGCACCACGATCTTGTGCTCCAAAAAGTACGGACGAAGCTTTCGGGCTGAAATGACTAGTGAATATGCTAACTTCTCCATGGGTGGATATCGGAGCTCGGCGTCGTGCAACGCTTGGCTTGTGTAATAGATCGGGTGTTGGATGGAGTTGTCCAATCTAATGTGCACCGAGCTGACGGTGTACTCGGAGACCGCGAGGTACAAATACAAGTCTTCCCCCCGGGTCGGTTTTTGTAATATAGGGATTGAGGCTAAGTGTTGTTTAAGTGACAAAAAACGGCTTGTGTCTGTTCGGTCCACTCAAAATTCTTATTTTTCTTTATAATTTCGAAGAAAGGTTTACATTTATCCGTGGACCGTGAAACAAACCAGTTCAGGGCGGCTAGTCGGCCTGTCAAGCTTTGCACTCTTTTGACGAAATTAGGGGGTTTAAGATCGATTATGGCTTTTATTTTGTCCGGGTTGGCTTCGATTCCCCTTTGGCTAACCATATAACACAAAAATTTACCCGAACCGACCCCGAAGGTGCACTTTTTTGGATTTAACATCATCTTATACTCTCGCAAAATGGCAAACATTTTATTAAGATCATTAAGATGATCAGATATGTACAAGGACTTCACCAACATGTTATCCACATAAACCTCCATGGTACGACCTATCAACTGCTCAAACATTTTATTAACTAACCTTTGGTAGGTCGCCCCGACGTTCTTCAACCCAAAGGGCATCATCCTGTAGCAGTACACGCCACGAGCGGAGAAAAATGATGTATTCTCCTCGTCATCCGGATGCATCCGATTTTGATTATATCCTAAGTATGAATCCATAAAACTCATAAGCTCATGTCCGGCTGTGGCATCTACCATGTAATCGATGTTAGGCAAAGGATAGCTGTCCTTGGGGCACGCCTTATTGAGGTCGGTGAATCCACACACAAACCATTGCTCTTCTTTACTAACACGGGATTTGCCACCCAACGAGGGTAAAGGGCCTCCCGGATGAACTGATTGTCAAGCAATTTATTGACCTTGGCCTCCAGGGCGACCTGCCTGTTGGGGCCGAGCTTGCGTCTTTTCTAGATTACCGGTCGGAATGTAAGGTCTATGTTAAGACGATGACATGCGTGTTTGGGATCTATTCCTGGCATGTCAGAGTGCGTCCATGCGAAGACGTCAAGACTATTTTCGAGGAACTCGATCAATTCCGACCGGAATGGCTCTTGGAGGTCGTGGCCAATACGTAATTGGCGTCCCCCATGTTGTTTGTCGACATCGACCGTGTCAACCTGTTCGACTGGTTCCGCATGTTTCTTTTTCTTACTCTGCCCCTCTTTTTTCTGCAGGGGCAGCTCGTCCTCAACCGCCGGCTTGTTCTGCGGCTCCACCTATTTTTCCATATCCTCCACCATTGGTTTCTTTCCAGGTCGTCTACCTAGATCACTTCCTGAAACAACCATCTCTTCCCGCTTGGGCTCAGCTTCCTCTCCTGGGTCATCCTTCACCGTCCCGCTAGTTTCCCCCCTTTCTACCATGTTAATCTCCGCTGGTCGGAGCTTAAGAGAGCATTCTCGCGATTCCCTTTGATTCCCTTTGTGGATGGCTTCTCCATCCGGGGTTGGAAACTTGACACAAAAATGATATATTGAAACAGCCGTCTTTAAGTGGTAAAGAAGCGGCCTTCCAATAATCGCGTTGTACTCTGAATCCGCGTTGATAATTTTGAACGTGGTGATGACATTCCGCTTGTGCAATCCCTATCCCATCTGGATGGGCAGGTCAGCCTCCCCGAGCGGGATAATCCTTCCTCCACCAAAACCCAGAATGCTATCATTACATGGACGGATGTAGATGTCGTCCACGTTCAACCTCCTAAAAGCTCGGACATAAATAACCGACGAATAGCTCCCTGAGTCAATCAGAATCCTGTGGACCGGGATGCCTAGGATAGGTGCTGTAATGACCAGGGGGTCGAAATGAGGGTGGACCACCTGGTCGGCATCTATGTCCGAGAAGACGAAGCGGCCCGTCGGTTGGCCTTCTCTAATTTCTGTCACCCGAACCTTATTTGATAAATGGTTTTATCATGATTTTGATGATTTTGTTTTTATACCAAAACAATGGTTTTAAAGGTTGTCCAAATACTCCTAAATGATTTAAAATGGTTTTAATATTTTCCGGAGTATTTTCTCAAGTTTATTTTCGATAATATTGGACAACACTTTTAATGATTTTATGTCAATGGGTTTTTACATCAAAACTATATTTCTAATGTTGTCCTAAATACTCCCAATCGGTTTAAAATGTTTTTACGAATTTTTCGGAGTATTTCTTGAGGTTTATTTTGGACAAAAATCGGACAACATTTCATTTAGGAGGTCGACCGGTCGACCAAAGAGGTGACCGGTACCTGGGAACACATTTCAGAAACAGAACTCGCGAAACCTCAAAAATTGGCCAGGGCGACCGGTCGAGCCCCCCAAGGACCGGTCTCCCTGATGAAATTTGCTGTGTTCTTTCTCAAATCTTATTAGTGCGCGACGGCCGCAAAATGTTTGATGATGAAAAATTCTAACCGTTGTGCAGCAGACAGCTTTTGCCTAAATTGTGGGATTGATTTCTAATAGCTATAATCTTGATTTTAATTGCATTTTTTTTTGTAGATATCAGATTCCAAGAGGAGCCTATCAAGTATCAATCAATCTCCTATAAATAGAGGAACAAGAAATACTCAAGCAAACAATTGGTCTTATATTG